>JAOQMQ010000196.1:7230145-7241536 GCA_027563845.1 Erythroxylum subrotundum
CTATATTTAATTTTTTTAAATCTTAGGGGGCCTAGTGGTGTAACTCCGTCTATGTCATCAATTAATGGTTGCATGTATACATCAATTTCCTTACTATGAGCAGTAGATCATGGAATAAGCAAAGACAATAATATAAAAGGCTCCTTCATACACTTCCATGGAGTTAAATTGTATGACATTATAATTACCAGCCGCATGTTGTAAGAAGAACTCATAGTACCGAAAGGATTAAATCCATCTGAGGCTAATCGAAGTCGAACATTACGACAATGTTGTGCAAACTATGGAAATTTCCTATTAAAGTTTTTCCATGTCATTAAGTCTGTTGGATGATGCATAATGTTATCGTCAATCGTTTCTCTGTATGCCACCTTATATCCATAGTTTTTTTGTTGATATAAAAAGCCTTTGTAGTAGTGGTTTACTAGGAAAGTATCACAAGATTTTATTTTTTGTCTTTTTCCCTCTCCCATCATCCACTTGCCACCTTGAAGTACCACAAATGGGACACTCCTCATGATCTTTATCGTCCTTCTAAAATAGAGCATAGTCATACTTACAAGCATGTATTGATATATTTCATAATCTAAGCTCTGTTAACAATTCATTGCAACAAAGTAAGATTTAGGCAATTTGTGTCTAACAGGTAGTGCATCATTGAGCAAGTCAATTAACATGTCAAAAGACTTGTTACTCTATTTATTATACACTTTCAAATGCAACAAATTCTTAAAAAAGTAGTTATGAGAAATTTAAGCACCCTAGATATAATTTTTCTTGAGCAACTTTCAATAACTTCCCAAAATTATCTTTTGTAATACTACCAATTATATTAGCCATACCTGTTTCATTCATAGTCTCCATATAATTCCGATAATCGTCTAACATCTCGCAAATCCCTTCATCAACATCATCATTAACATCACAATCTTCTACATCATCATTATTACTATCATCATAACTTGTACAAACACTTCTACTACAACTTGCTTCCTTACGTTCGCGATCATAAAGTCATGGAGTATATAATTTATCTATGCCTCAAATTAACAAGTGATTATATACCACATTTTGACTTTGAAAGTCAACATTTAAGCAATCGATGCAAGGACAACGAATACGACTTTCATCACCTATTTTATCTTGTACAAATTGCATGAAACTCTTAACTCCTTCCACATATTCAATGGCCATTTTCGATGAGATATCCAACTTTTATCCATTTAGCTATACAATTAAAAGTTAATAACTGAATTATTAAATGCAATTCATTTTTAATTTTACATGACAATATAAGTTACTACTTTTTCAATTTTCTGATTAAAGTCTGTGCACAAAGTTCCAAAACAAATAAATACTAAGGTACGTGACATTGTTTACACCTGTGAATCAAGAAAGGGACTTCTCGCTGTGGCTCCTAGACTCGTGGAATTTTTCACTAATAAACCTCATTGGAGCTGCATCATCGATTTTTAGCCTATATGCCATCCTACGGACGGGTTTATTATGCATCAAATTCATTTCCAATTTTACGTTACAATACAAGTTACTACTTCTTCAATTTTCTGATTCAAGTTCTTTCACAAAGTTCCAAAATAAATAAACACTAAGATATGTGGTGTTGTTTACATCTGTGAATCGAGAAAGGGACTTCTTGTTGTGACTCCTAAACTTGTGAAAATTTTCACCGATAAGACTCATTGGAGCTGAATCACCGATTTCCAACCCATATACCATTCTACATTTCTAAAAATATTGCAAACCATAAAACAAAACCAACACTTCCTTTGCATTCGCACAAAACATAAACACAAATTCACATACTATCAAAGCAAAACATATGGTAGACATTAGTTGGATGACTTACCTGGACCAACCACAGACTACAAAGAAGAAGGACGACGCTGGTCAATTATTGATGCTCTAAAACACAAACGACATCCTGGAAAAAACCTAATTTTGTTTTAATATAATACACTTGTTCACTAACTTTAATTTTTAGACACATAACTAGTAGCTTACCGTTAATAAATTTTTAACGACTTTGTGGAAGTGATGGGCTCACGATAGTTTGTGAGTGAGGAATACTTCACTAAAACTAAGAGTGAGAAGTCAGAGGACATAAATATGAGAATGACATTAGAGATTCAAAGTGAACTTTAGTCGAACATCTTATAGGCAGTATTAAAACAAAGTTCCAAACATATATTAACATTCAATCAACCAATTCAACACACGTAACCCATATCGAAATATTCATTACTATTTCTACACACATTGCTATTTCTACCATGTAGAGTTTTTGCTCTTAATATGAAGGAGGAAAAGACTTTTGATACAATGGTCATAAATATTGTGTTAATTTATTTAATGTTTTCTTTTTTGTACTAAAGCATCACATTCATTTATCATATGTTTTTGTACGAAGGCTAGATAAGTCTATTTGTGATTTTCATGTTGATTTATATATGACTACTCCTATTAGATGAACTATGGTAACGAAGGATGTATTTGGGGGCCTTGTTGTGAATATTGAGTAAGTAAAGTTACCAGTCAACCTTGTTGTTATGGACATATGGGAATTTGGTTTCATTTTGAGATTGAATTGGTTAGTGGGACATTTTGCTTCCTTAGACTATCATTGGATACAAGTAGACTTCAACATCTTAGGAACTAAGAGGTTAATTTTTATTGAAGAGGCTAGACAAGATGATTAAGGAATACAACATAAGAGAACATAATTTTTTGTGTCCATGATGAATTTGAGTGAACAAAAAAGAGTGGAGTTAGTTAACATTTTGGTAGTATAGGAATTTTTCGATGTGTTCCTTAAGGATTTCCTAAATTACTAACTAAGAGAGAGGTAAAATTTGGGATTGAGATTGCATCAAGTATTGGTTTGATTTTTAATGCTTCTTATCATATGAAGCATAAGTATTTGATGGAGCAACTTCAAGAATTGTTAAATAAGGGGTACATTAGAGTGAGTATATCTTACCAAGTGCATAAGTAGTTTTTATGGAGAATCATTATGGCTTCATGAGAATGTATATTAACTATAGTTATTTGAGCAGAGTGATAATGAAGAATTGTTATCCTTTTTCTATAATAGATGATTTATATAACCAATTGTAAGGGAATAAAGTATCTTTAACGATTTACTTGAGATTAAGTAGGTGAATATCACGACAGAGGATTTATTGAAGACAGCCTTTAAAACTTGGTATAGCCATCATGAGTTTTTGGTAATGCCATTCGGGTTAACTAATGATCCTGCCATTTTTATTAAGTTAAAGAATTAAACGTTCAAACTCTTTCTTATAGTGGTGTTAGTTATTATAGTTTATTCACAAAGGTAGTGAATTGGGGTTTAGGAGCACAACTGAATAGTTTAGGATTACTCATTAGTTTAGGAGCACGTCTGAATAGTTTAAGATGGGTTACTCATTATGTAGGTTGATGAAATTATGCATACATAAGATATTAAAACTTTGTAGAGTTTATGTTTATAACATATTAGAAAGAGTTTAGGTTTGTGACTAATTTTTAGAGGAGTATGGTTAATAAATTGGGGCCTAGGTTGTGTTCAAAGCATGCGTGGATATAGGTAATTCATTCCCTATCAAATTAGAACAATTCAAACCCTAGAGAACTTTCATCGAACACCTTATACGCAAAACATAACTCAACCGAAATTTCAAGCATTCATTATGTCTTTTCCTTTTCTTCACCAATATTAACACATTTAAATATCAAATTAAACAATTAACAACACAACAACTAACCTTAAGTTCGATGATCAACATATCATTTAATGGACACAATGAAAGAAGATAAAAAAACCTAGAACAAATCCGAGAACTACTTACTGGATCAAGTACAACTGCAGGGAGAAGATGGAGGACAACACCATGACAACACCAAGACAAACTTATAAGAAGAACGGACGAAGAGAGGACAAAGGGGAAAAAAAAATGTGCATGAGAGAGGAGGCTGAAAGAACTCAAGAGGCATGGTTGGGTGGGAGGGGCTTCGGGTTTAATTTTTCAGACGCTGGGACGACGTCGTTTCACCAAATGTTGCAACTACTCGTCACCAAATGTCCAACATTTGCTTACCAAATTTGATAATCGTCGCCAATATTATACCTTTTTCCTATATTTTTAAATTTTGCTAAATTTTTTTAAAATATCAAAAACATAAATCAGGATAGAAATTATAGATAATAAAAACAATTTTGTGACACCATATAAAGTTATGAAATCATCATATATATTTAAAAAGATTAATAAAAAGTATAAACGACAATTTTATTCGGTAAATTTTTCTTACAGTTATGCAATTAACACACATTAACATCATGTAGTAATCTTTGGAATGACATTGTTGCTAATGTCATGTTCAATAGTATTAAATTTTATTTTTTAAATAATATATTAATATTTAATATTGATTACCATTTTGTACTATATTGCAATTTATTTTTCATTAAATTGCTATTACTATAATTATTATAATTATTATTTATACATAATAATCATATCTAGTATAATGATTTATGAAATATTACATTATATTAAAATTTTCTCACATCTTACTTATGAAATATATATTATTCTATTTAATAATAATTATCTAATTATTATATTAAAATTCCATACTGTAACATATAATTTATATAGTATATATAATAGACTTATTGCATAGGTGAATCAAAATTAACTTAATGAAAAAATATTTGGCAATGAGTTTTTAATTCCTCAGGAAATGGTACTACATTTCTTCCAACTTGATGGAAAACGAGGTCGTTTACCTTAACAGCAAACGATGTCGTTTTCTACTAGGTTATTAAGACAAAAACGAACCTCCCTTAATTTTCTTGTTGGCTGTCAACATTCGTCTTCATTTACGGTCTAATTACCACCATCCACTCTCTTGTGCTCGTCTTGTGTGTTATGGTTGTCACCGTCAAAGAAGCGTCCTTACCTGTGTTGGTATTGTTCTTCTTTTCCATTTTCAAACCCTCATCCTTGTGCTCTGTTTTACTAATATCATTAGGTGTTTATTGTGAGTTTTTTGCTCTGCAATCGATGTATGTGTTTTGTTTTTTGTTTGTGTTTGGATGATGATTTATTGGCTTCCTTTCTTGGTTGTATATGTTATGACTTTTTTTCGCCAACTTCAATGCTTCTTGGAGGAAAGCTTGGTAACTATTTGATGAAAGGCCTGTGATAGTGTTTAACTCTTGTTGTTGTTAGGTAAAAATAGTCTTTTTCAGTATAAACCACTTGTTCATATTGAAAATTTCACATTTTATTATAATAGTAATACAACTTTGTATAGAAAGTACTATATTTATGTACATAAAGAACATGGTCATGTGTACTCTACTTTAAATTTTATAATTTAGATATGATATAAAGGGTAAATGGATAACTTTCATTTTAATAAGGGTAACTTTCATCTTAATGGGCAGATTGAAGACATATAACTACTAAACTATAGTACTTTGACTTATAATCGAGAATTTAATTAAACATAATGAATTTTATGCTAAATTGACTTTTCTGAATATAACTCTTAACATTAATTCATCAAGGAATGTCAATGTGGCGACTAGTTTCTGATGGTGGAAATAAGTTCCGCTGGGAGGAATGTAGCAAAATTGTCTCTAATGAAGAAAAAATCAATGCTAACAAATACGCTCTTCAAACAATAATAACCGCTTGCCTTTCATGATCGATCTTCTTCTTCAAGGTTTTTAGTATCTTGGGAACTACCTCACTTTCTTTATTATCTGGATCTCATTTCTTGTTATGAAGCTATTATATATATGAACATACTATATGTTATGTAAAGCTTCCTTAAATCTTTAAGAGAACATAAATGGAAATGAAGGCAGTGGCGATATCACGATAGTCTGTAAAAGGTTAGGGAAATCAGTTGTTTTGGAAAATTGTTTTGATTCCAATTACTATGTCTGTTCAATCAGGTATGTATGTGTTCCAATTTAGGTTCGTTATATGATTTGACTAAACTAGCTATCTGAGTTCTATATTGATTGTGTCTTAGGTGAAACGCATCGTACTGGCAGTTCATCTCATTCAGTGACCCATACTGCATCTGAGGATTCGTTCACTATATCTACTGTTAGTTTAGTTACAACCAAGAAGTTGTTGAAATAGGGTGTCGATAACCCAACACCTGAGGGAATATCTTTGACTTTTTTCAATTGATACCTTCGAATGTGCAAGGACCTTTCCTAAAAATTCAAACATAGGGAACTCATTTACCTTTACCGACTCTCATATCATTTGGAGTCCAAAAAAATAATTATTTTATTTCCTTTTCGATGGAATCAGCGTGAAAGTTTATTTATTGTTCTGTCTGTAAGAATTTTGGAAACAACTTTTCTACTTGTTAGGGTAAGGCTGTGTATTATTGGACCTCTCCAAATCTCACCTATCAGTGACATTCATACTGGTTTTTGTTGTTGTTATTGTATGTTTGTAAGAATTGTTAAACTTCTAATTAAAATCTTATACTACTTACCATATATCATTATATTATATTGCTATCATTTCCAATATTTTATAAATTATTATTTTATTGTTAATAAATATTAATGATTAACTAGTTGTTAACTTAAATTTATGACCCCGTTATCATATCAAAATTAAATTTTTTGTATGATTATCTTTTTATGAGCAAAATATATTTACTTTTCAAAATTTAAATAACCTACTATATTTTTTCAACAATATGTTTAAAACATTGAAAACAATTTGACAACCAAAGATAGCTTAACTAGGATTATATAGATGGCAATTTAATTATCCTTAACTAGGATTATTAAGTACACTTAGCATTAATAAACTATCTTCCAAATATTATTAATTTTAAGAATACTGTCACATACAAAAATTCATCAAAATTTTCCTAACAAATTATGAAAATATTTAAAATCAACTTTTAGCGGCGACTCAATAACTTGTCACCAAATTCTCATAACCTAGCGATGATTTACCTAATCGTCGTAAAATGTTAACATATTGGCGATGAATGTCCCACCTTTTGCGATGCTTCTCGAAAATTGTGGCACAATATATTCGGTTATCATAACTTTGTGCGATGATTTAGATCATTGTTGCAAAACGACCATTATTGGCGTCAAAATTCTTTTTCCGTCTCATTTCGTTAACACCATTTGTGACGATTCGACATAATCGACGCAAAATATATTAATTTTCTATGGCTACTTGTGACAACACTTATATTTGTCGCAAAATCTGTCATATTGGTGATGAAATTCTGTTATCGTCGTAAAATTTACTCCTATTACCACGATTTTCCTTAATCATCACAAAATATATTCATTTACTGGCAGTTTTTAATATCGTCGTAAAATGTATGACTTATTGCATCAAATTTATTTATCGTCATCAAAAGTTAAAATTGTCGCAAATTAAAACGTAGCCAAAATATACATCTGTTGTAGTGATTATTAGTTGTGTCTTAAATTTGTAACTCCAAAACATTAATTTGATTACTAATAATAGGTAGTAAGTTTTAAATTTAATTTCAATGATCTTTTAAATTAATGTCGAATAAGATAATTTAAAATACAATCTTAGTCATATACATGAAAATTATGACTTCGAAGAATCCTACATGGCATTGGCATTTTTTGTTGGAAATCTTTAGGTTTAATATATAGATATAGATAAAGTGGTAAGCAATCCCTATTAGGGGCATAGGGTAGATTTTAAGACATTATTTACACTACAATACAAACAATACAATATTTTAAGATGTTGAGTTGGAATCACTAGTCGAAGTCGCATCACTCAGTGCTTAATGGATCAGGCTTTAAATCTCTTTGGCAGACAAGCAAATACAGAATTATCCAAGCGTTTTGACTTTCTTTCAATATCATTCTTCAGAAATGGACTCTTATTCTAGGGCTAACTTTAAGACAAGCGTAAGCCAGGCCTATAATTTTCAGCCTCTTTGTAGCCTCAAAATTTGTATTTAACCATACTAATTGAATTAGAACTTTTCAATTAATTCAAAATTGAGTTATAAAACTTCATTTATACTTAAAAAAAAACTTCATTTATATTCTATAAAAAGAAGATTTTGATAAAATATCTAATTCATAATATGATAAAATTATATAACAAAACTGTAAATTTTAATAAACATTTGAATATTATGTAGGAAATCATATCAGTGAATATGATAAGATTATTTGTAGTTTATTTATCATAATAAACAAACTGGCAACAGAAGACCGCACATTTTCTTACATAATATTCAATCCAAATCAACTACAGTTCTCCCCTTAGTCAGCGACACAACAACATTAACAAATTGAGTCTTCTCTTTGCCCATATGATCTGCGACGATGACCTTGTACCTACTGAAAACCTCATCAATAATTGCCTCACCAAAATGGTTCATAAGCAATGGCTCAGTCACAGCTCTCATGCATTTTGCTACGTTGTATCCACCGTCTTCAAATGCATCTTTTAGGTTAAGCTCATCTGCATAAGCGTCCCAGTTCACTTCAGAGACCTCCAAGCGATCTATGTCGAAAGACCCTTCTTTTTCAACTTGGGTTTTCACTTCCAGGGGTGATGGTGTGTACTGAGGAATGTTGAAGGAGTCAAGTTTCTCTTCCTCTATCAGTCCCTATATAAAGCAAGAACAGTCTCATCACTTGCAATTATTCCACCCTCAAAAAGTTGAATCATCAGTACTGTCTTCCAAGCTCACATCCACAAGGCTTATAGTACTGATTACATTAAAAGCCTGGTTCAATTAATTATTGGTCTTGCTTATGTTATTCAAAAGTAGTGGTTGAATGAAGGGCTTCCTTATCATCTAAGTAGAAAGTAATAATTAAACATAAAAGATGGGTCTTGATACATACGTTAGACTTAGTCCCTTCCCTGTAATTAGTTTATAATTAACTAACGGTAGGTCTGGTTCTGAACTGGTCAACCTTGAAGGTAATGAAAGGGCAACGAAGAGTGCCCAACATTAAAGGGTTGTTGAAATACGAGACAAAAGTCAACTAATGGTTAGCAATAACAACAAATTCTCAGCGCTCTCTAAATTTGTCAAAAGGTGGTAACAATGATGTACATAAAATTAGCGTGAACTGATATCCATAATTTTTACTCATATTTCCGTGATTAGATAACTTTATATCATAATAATTTTAATTATTTCATTTATTACCGGAAAGTATTATTTTCTAAATGATCAATTGCAGAGTTACCACATGTGTTGCTATCTTCGTTTCCAATCCAATTCCGAGAATGTATAAGAAACATGAGAAAAGTTATTAGCGAGTGTAAGTACCTCTAGGACCATTTCTTTGAGAGCCATGGCCAAAAGCTCCCATATGTAGCAGCATTCTTTGCTACATGGATCTTCACTCTTTCTCCCCAGAATTGTCAAAACCATGCGACCTCCTGGTCTCACTTCCTCTGAACGACGCTTCAAAAACAACGAAAAGTCTCTTTGAAATTGATTGCGGTACGCCTTAATCACACTTGGTGGGCTAGTGCTAGCCATATAAATGTTCCATTTGTTTTCCTCCAGCCCTTCAGGAACCTGATGATATACGAGATGAAACTTTAATTTCAGACGAAATTACAAGAAAACCGACATGAAGCAGAGTTCGGTGCTACCTGGGACAGCCACATGAGACTGTACGAGGAGTGGACAAAATGCAGACTGTTGCTAGGGAAAAGCCTGCCGTAGAAAGAGCCAGGAACTCCAGTGAAGAAACATGGCCCAATTCTTCGTCCCACTTGTTTATTCAGTTCTTCTTGGAAGCCTGACAAGGACTTGAAAATACTGTTGAAGTCATTTCCTGGAAGGTCATTCAAGAACACCTGATACTCTGGTCCTTGGTGGCCTAACCTCTGGCAGAGCTTTTGAACAACTTTGATAAGTTCGGATACAGCAAATAGAGTGTTTGGTCCTGAAGAACATCCTAAGTCTGCAATGGCGAGACTCGTAGGGAGGGTGTTACAGTACAGATTGGTAATGGCCTCCTCAGAAATTGGCTTCGTCATGGATATCACCTTTCTCTGTATGTTTGAAAAGGAGCAAAACCCATCAGTTGCTTCGAACGACAGTATTTTGCACTTGTTATAACGAACGAACCACGATGAGAGACAACGTAAAGAAAATTGAATTCAACTATTGATCATGCATGACAAATAAGTTAGTAGGTTTTAGCTTTCTAGATAAGCTGAGTTCTTAGATTGAAGTAGTATTCTTATATCCTAAGTAAACCAGAATTTATTAACTGTATTTCCAACAGAAAATCAGTTTCACGAAAAAGCATAGTTCATAAAACTTGCATTGATTTAAGAATGTTGTAACATCCTAGGCATCTAGAGCTGTTGCTTAAAATTGTTGAAAAAGAAATGAGAGTTGATTTCAAGCACAATCGTCACAGGAAATGCCTGACCTGTAATAGTGAGTTTTTGGCATAACTTGTGTCTCCTATTCCGCCATTCATGTGAAGTACTTGATCAACTGCCATAATGTCTCTTTGTAGCTGTCTCTGTGTTTCTCTCTCACTCTTTCTCTCTCGTGTCTTGTGATGTGGTCAGGGAAATGCTCCTCTATATATAGACCCAGCTAGCTATTTGCACTAATTAAGATGAAAGCTCAATCATGTTAAGAAATTGCATAACAAGGGTGTGGGATTTGATAACTTTTGTCTACGTAATCATACAACGTAGTAATCTTACAGGCAGTAGACGACAGTCTTGGGGTTGTTGGATTAAGGTTCTTGTGTACCATAATTAACGGTTCTTATCTAATCAGCTTATAATAAATTATGCTGAAGTGTGAATGAATACAACTGTAGAAGGATTCGTGGTACGAAGGTTCCGCACGTGGCCTTGCATTGAATTAAACCACATATTTTTGGAAGTCAATTAAAACACATATTTTATGCATGGGTTTAGTGGGATGTAAGTTCATGAATTTGCATTGAATTAAACCACGTGTTTTAGATGACACAACCATCTCAAATTATTTAATTCCATACTAAAGGTGTGTTTGTTTGAAGGGTACGAGAAAATGAGTATGGGTATGAAATAAAAATTAATAATTGATATGAACCTATCATTGAAGATCTAAGAGTTTCATTCCTTAATTTTAGGCAATACTCCATTCCTCTCATAATCTAGAGGAATGAGAGTGATTGCATTATAATTAATTAGATATAGTGAAATAAATTAATTATGGTGAAATCAATTAAATAATTAATTAAAATATTATAATTAATTAATTAATTAAAATATAATTATTTATTAATTAAAATATTGTAATTAATTAAGTAAAATATTACAATATAAT
>JAOQMQ010000196.1:7304793-7328021 GCA_027563845.1 Erythroxylum subrotundum
TTACTAACAATTGAATACAAAAACAATTGGATATAAGATGAACTACAAATATCACTAGAAAAGCTAATAATATATTTTTCCTTATAAGTATAATATATCCTTAATCTAACAAGATAGTCCTCACAAATTACCATGGCACAACATCAAATTTTAAGAAGTCATATTCTTCAACTTTTCAATAATTATAGTTATAAAAATAGTTACAAATATTACAACATGTACTCTATAATTATATATGACGTTCTACAATCTTCTTGTGTCATATATTGTATATTTCAGTGTCACTTTCACTTGTACCAAGCCACCTTATTGCTCATGCAAATATCATATTTCAACTTCTTGTTCTTAACCTTTAACCTTTTATTCTCAGGTCTCAATTTATTTATAATACATTTTGCCTTTTCACTGAAATCTTCGTCTACCCATCTAAAAAAATTATGCTCCCTTTCCTACGATAGTGTTGTATTAAATAGTATTAGTTACCAATAACATTTATCTTACTAGATACCAATAGATTGATTGTTAATAAGGAAAATATCTTATAGTTAGGGCATCCACAAAATCTTCTTCTAGGATTGTCATTGGTCGAAGAAGTAACCAAACGACTTCAACTTCTACATCGACCCCTTCCACTTAAGTTTGAAGATTTACCATCTGTTACAATTAACAAAGTCCTATACAAATTAAAAATGAAAACAAGGGTTAGGATGTTAAAAACCCAATATAACTTAATGTAACAAAAAAGGTTTGCTCCTATTAGTTTAAAATAAATTGAATTATAACACCAAACACCTATCAAATTTCATTATACTTCAATTTATTTTGCGCTTATAAGTACAAAATAAATTGAAGTATTACACAAAAACTCTTATCAAAATAAATTGGTCCTCCATAATTTGCAGATCCTAATATAATTTACATAATCATGTATGTTTGGAAATGTGACTGGAACAACAGTTGATTTAGCAACAACCAAGCAATGATGAGTTAGGATTATTAGCAAGTAAGGGTTGAATTAGCAAGAAAAAATAGATAAACCCACATGAAGCAACAAAACCCAAATGAACCTGGATGAAGCAACAAAACCCATATTGCTTGTATAGTGTAGGAGATAGAGATGCCTTAATCAAATCAAGAGGCTAGAGGTGGACGCTAGAGAAAAATGAAAGTTCATATATACTAGAGAGGTTTACACATACGCGAATCCTGGAGATCGACGCTAGGTAGAGAAAATGTTGGAAAGGTATGTTTAGTTATTAACATACTGTTCTTTTTTGGTAGCAAAATAACAAAATTATCCTTCTTTTTATTCATTCTAACAAATACAATACTACTAGGGCTGATCATGTTGTACAAGCTCAATCTCTCATGGAAGTCAAGGTTAAAAGAGAGAGTTTGGAAAAGTTTAAGGTTATTTTGGTTTTAAAAAAAAAAGTTAAAGGACTTTTGTGCACCTCATACCTAAGTTCAAGGACCAATTTAGATTTTTTTTCCTTTAAAAAATTAATTATGAATAAGAAAATAATTAAGTATATGCATCAAAATTCAAAAATTAGCAAGCATACACGATAAGATTACTATGGACGTTAATGACCTTATAATATAATTGGTTAATATATTGTGTTTTACCTACCAATTTGTAATGCCAATTTAGAATTAATGATGTTGTGAAACAAAATTTTAATAATAAAATTATTGAATGATTGTGATACGTTTAATGAATAGAATCTTAAAAAGTTGTAAGATAATTAGTATATTATGTAACATTTAATTTGTAAAATTAAGAATGGAAATACAACAATTAAATGATTATAATTAAAAATCCAAAGAGTTGATGTTAACAATCAAAGTATTAATCATCTCAATTTTATTTAAATAACATGAAATTTAAATTGCAAAAATCCTATATATCATAAAATGTTCTAACAAGTTTAATATAGATATACATATACATACAGATGCAGAATCTGTATAAAAACAACAATGTTCTATGTAGCTCTAGTTCTTTGACGCCTGGCAAGGTCAGACCTTTGACATGGGGACTAACATCCCAAGCATTTGCTTGAATCTCCCATCAGCTGAAGGCCTTCAAGGTAATGGGACAGCCACTTCTCAGTCTGGGAATGTGCGCCTTCTTTTCTAGGCTGGAATCCATATCATCAACTGTCCACCTACGTAATGGGAAAAAAGCAAAACATCATATACAAACTTAAAAGGAACATAACATGGTACACAATGCACAAAACTCGCAGGTCCACTCACATGTATCCACTGGACAGCCTGTGCAGGAACACCAACATTGTCACTTTCGCCATGTTCATTCCTAAACATGTCCGAGGTCCCGACCCAAAAGCTATAAAACTGTATGGTTTTTGCATTTCCTGAAACATGAAATCACGGTTGGTATCGTTGTATTGTTCAGATTTATCTATTAGCCGTTTCTGGACTCAAAACCGAGTTGTCTTACTTAGGGATGATGGGGATACCACAGAACCAAAAAACTTGTTATAATATACCTCGAATCTGGAAGGGTTGAATTGCAAAGGGTCCTTGTACAATTCTGGATCGTAGTGTATACAAGTTGCATCGATGTTTACATGCCAACCTTTCTTTATCTCAAAACCTGAAAATACGCATGACTTCAGAAGTTCATGACCAGATATGGTAATAGTGTCCAGAATTGAAAATGGAGGTTTTTATTTGTTAAGATGTTATAAGCACTTCTGATCTGACATGAGTTAAGATGTGGAGAAACTTGCCGTCAATTGTACAATCATTTAGTGCAACTCGCGGAAACCATAACAGGACATTTGACATTCTCAATGTTTCTTTCACAACCTGGACCGAATATGAAAATAAATGTCATTTCATACCCTATATGGCTATATATGTCCGTATAAGATATATCTAGAGGATAGTTTTGCCCAACAAAAATTTAATATTTGTCATATATCCATTATATTTTCATCAGGACTTCCCAGAATAGATGTTGCTATATGGTTTTGAAACTCTGACCTTTAAGCCAAAAGACATGCCGTTAAGATCTTCCAGGGCAAGTGAGTATCCTTCTCCCTTATTTTTGCCAATAACGAGTTGTTCTTCCTGAGAACAAATAAGGTTATTAGTCATAATCCCATAATGTGAATAATGTGAAACAAAGCCAGTTAGGATAGAATGAACGAGATGCTTGGAAGTTGGAATTATCCGAATGAAACTACTGGTCAACGTGCCTTTTCCCTTATCTAAAGATTTGGACTTTTATATATTGCTGACGCGTACCAGAACAGTGAAATTCCTCTTCTTTTTTCTTTTTACTAATTAAGAGGGGGAAAAAGAAAACCTCTTTGCCTTCATTTTGATTCATTCTAGCCGCTGTTAACACTTCTTCTTGTTGATAATTTTGTATTGCTGGTTTTGCTAATTAGTTGGCTAAACAATCTCACCCTGAGCTTGTCTTGTGTTTCTTTATTCTCATCCAGGAACTTGACGCTCCACATCATAGCAGCAGCAGTTGTGGTCTGGCCGGCGATTATCAATGTTAACAGATTATCCATGATCTCTGAGTCATCAAGTTTTTCGCTTGAAGGGTATGAATCTCTTTGTAACATGGATTGCAGGAAATCATCCTGATGCTCCGTTCCATTTCGTCTTTTCGCTATTATCCCTCCGAAGGTCTCCATGAGCCTTTGGCGGGCCTGTAGTCACCCATCATACATATATATATAGTTGAGAGCTATGATTTAACATAAAACCTCTCCTTCATTTAAATCTCATGCATACCTTGAGGCCTTTGTAGTATCTGGTTCCAGGGATCATGACAGGAAATGATAACATGGCATCTGAAACAGCAGTGCAATCTTTCTCTATCTCCCGTAACAAGGATTCATCGCTAATACTCATGAGCATATTGCACATCGCATCAAAAGTCATCTGCAAACATAACTTGATTAGTCTATGAATCATTCTACCAGATTAAATCGCTACAAGGTAGTTCATCCGGCTTCAAGCCACTATTCAAGATTTTCTAACTTCTCTTCTCGATTCAAAATATGTTGTTAAGCATGAAAGGTAGCTTCTGGCTTAAATCCAGACCAGCAGTTCATCACTGACAGTGTTAACATGTGAAATCTACATGGTGAAGGGCAGCAAGTTTTAGGAAACTAGTAATACTAAGTTCTAGCAATTATGCTTATTAGATGTTTCTTTTGACAACAGTAACTAAATGGGACTAAAAAGGTCTAGAATAGAAGATCAACCCTACTCTTAACTTTCTCAACTAAATGACTTTAGCATTCATCTTTCCGAGAGTTGGCAAGAAATAGAAACTATGATAATTGTGACTAGCTAGACGCTTAGACAACACTTAAATAGAGAAAAGCGCAACAAATAATACAGAAATAATACCACTTACAAGCCAAACTAAATGAGGTGAAAGAAATCCGTTTAATATTATTTATCTACCTTCATGCTGAAGTCAAGAACCATAAAGCTTTTGCCAACTTCCGCAACTTTCTTAAGCCTCTGAGACAACATCTGATCGAACTTGGAGACAAACTTAGACAAAGAAGGCATAGAGAAAGGATCAGAGAGGAGGCGTCTAATCCTTTTATGACTCTCTTGTGGTACACAAAGCAAGCTCTTCTGTCCAACGGCATCCGCCATTGATTTAACATAACCCTTGTTGAATTCCGCGAAGTCATTGGAGAATATCTTCCTTGCACCCTCCGTACTTGGAACAAACACGTGAATCTTTCCAAATATCCTGGTCCTGAACCACTTCCCATACCTGTTTCAAATATGTAATCAGTTCTTGTACTTGTTTAAAAAAAAAAAAAAGCGGTGGACGTGCAGTAAAGAAACAGCAAAGCATGAGGCGTAATTGGTAAATATATTGATAGGATATACCTAAATGGACGTGCGTCTTAGGTAGCACTAGCCAGAATCTATAGAGAGAAGACGAACGACACATATAACTATACTAAAATTTAGTAAAAGAAATCTTTAATGTTGATAAATGCAAGTCATGCTCTTTTAGCTACAGCTTATTTTGCAATTCGTATCTCATATTAGATTCTGCAATTTTGTAAAAGTAAATTAGTATATTGTAAAAACTTAAATGTAGGGTTATTATTTGGAAATGAATAGAAGTGTAAATAGTATGTCTTATAACGAGTTGCAATTATAACAATCATTAATTGTGATTTTAATTTCCATATCTTATTTTAGTATTAGTAAATATTTCCCACTCTCGTATACTTTTCATGATTCAATTAAGGTAACCAACAACGTCCAATAATTTATTTGGATATTGTTAAAGCTATATATGCTTAACCAACATTCTTACTTACTCACACAACATTATATATAAGAGCACCTCTTGGTTGTTAATCTTCATAGATCGGTGGATTGAAAATATTATATTCACAAATCCTCCCTCAGAGTCAGGTCAGGTAGGATTGAGGTCTGTAATTGGGATTATGAACATCAACATAACTGGCCCTTTTCTAACGATTGAGAATTGTAGTTATTAACGTGAATATCATAAGAAACTTACCCAACTCATCAAGCATATGTTTTAGCTAGATGAGTGCAGCTTACGTATGCTAGCTTCCTTGTATTGTCTTTATATATTGCACGACAACTAATTGATCAAATGAATTGGACTCCGGGGTCCTAACATCGAATTATGAGGTCCTCAGGCTCAAAGCGAAGCTTATAAAGCTTAGAGACCATTGTAAGTGGTTTTGTCCTCATAAGTACGTATCAGAAAATGCAATGTTTATGTTTTCCGATTTAAGGGGGGAAAAAAAAAAGGAAATGAGGAAAGAAATGAACTGTCCTTCTGAGTGTTGGTGACAGAAAAACTTGGACCAAACAGTACGAAAAATGTGTTGAAAAGTGAATTCAGGTTATAGATTGAATATCCCGTTAGTTACCTAAGCAGGAGGCAAAAAATGAGGGGAAATATCTCATGTTAAATCTATATAAAGAAACACAGTTAAAACTGTGGAAAAAGAGGCAGATCTTGATTATTGACCTGGAAAACATATATAAGAACAAAAGAGATTGGTAAAAATTTATCACTAACCAAGATCGTCGGAGTCTGACAAAGTCATAGCAACCTCTGGTGCTATTTGTGGCAGAAAGAAACGAGAACGTTTCACCTACAAAAGGCAATCCAAGGCTGCCAGGGATGTCTTCTCCGTGATCAACTCCTGAGGCTCTTCTCAAAGCTTTGGATAGAACATAAGTTATTGCTACTGAGAAAAATGCAACAGCGATTAGATCATAGTTTTCCTTTACAAGGAAGACAAGATCTTCCTCAGCTAGTTTCAACATCATCAACTTTTTTCCAACTCCAATATGTGTTTAAGGAAAACTTCTTCTGCTTGTGTTCACATCGCCTCTATGATCCCTTTTTTATACAAGGATAAGAACCTACGCCTTAAGGAGACAAAACCCAAAAAGGTGCCAACTGCCAACATTTCTTTTTATGTGCATAGCATCTTAGAGGGCATCTTTAGGCACTCAGATGGTAAGATTCATGTTAGTAGAAGACGATCTCTTTGTTCCCTCTTAAAAAAAAAAAGGAGAAAATTGGTGTTTGGACTTATTAGTTGAGCTGAGACCATCTTTGAACGAATAAAACAGTAGATTAGGCTAATCTTGCCTTTACTTAATTGTGATTATGATGGAGACATGCATCAAATAAAAAATACGGGTTTAGGTTAATGCTAAGATGCTCTCAACAGAAGGTTCCAAAATGCTTTTGTCGTCTCTAGTACAAGTTTTTGGACATACTACTCTATGGCATTATATTGCATCAGCAGTTTCCATCTTTTATATATATATATATATATATATATATATATATATAATCGCTCTTAGTACATTAAATTAATTCTTGAAATCATTTTAATGATTATATTAATTAAATTTTTGGATAAGTTATTGAATTTAAATCAAGCACTTAGATCGATTTAAGATAGGATTTTAAAAAGCTAAATTGTAATAATTACAATTAATGTTAATATGTTAAAACTATCTATACCATAGTTGGCGTCAACAACAATACTAACAATCACCATAAACCCTACAATGTAGCTTAAACTTGTAACAATTGCATTTGTAAGCCACAATTTAAGACCTTACTGCTCCCCTGGGCTGGCAACATATCAGATCGATGCCAGATAACAGGAATTACAGATAGTTGGAAATGCCAGAGCGGTGGTGTTGTATTAGGCCTTAGTGGGCGTGGCTTGGGTTGATTTAGAAAAAAGGAAGAAGGACCACTTTGGAAAAGGTTGACCTAGGTGCACTGTGGTACTTTCAGTTAATATATTTTGTTTTCTAAAGTGTATTTTCCTTTTATATTAGTGCTCAAAACGCAGATGGGAACCTCCATTCGAGGTAGTGCTCTTTGACTAATGAATCCATTTCATGATAACAATTTGTAATATCAGTCCTTCTTTTGTTGTCAATCTCATATTTTGATTCCTGAATTTGTGCTTTTGTTTATTACACAAAACACGAATTGATATCGTCCTAATTATTGTTAAATAATTATTCTATTTCATAATTAAATTAGGCTGGAATTTTAATAATGGTCCTTGATTACAATAATAATAGTTGGCGTATTTAAGAACTAATACAGAAGACGACACAAAAGTCAGGATGAAAATGGAAGAAAATAGAAACTAAACAAAATGAAGATTAAAAGACAAAGTCTCAAAGTCCTACTGTATGAAAGAGGCAGCGCGCACTGGTGTAAAATAGTTGATAACTCCTGAACGGGGGCTAAAAACTAGAAAGCACAGATTGAGATTGAAATGATGTGGTCACCAGTCATGATTACGGGTGAATACTATAACCTCAAAGACTGCCATTATAAGTGGCTCGACCTCAGGCCCATTGCTTAGGTAATGCCATGTGTTGCCCTGCAAGAAGTTGCCAGCATTCAGGCTGAAATATATACTTTTGGATTACAGATTTTATTTATACAACAAACATACATACATACATACATACCTATATACATACACTCTGGACTCTGGACTCTAGTGGTGGATATGAAGCGGAAAAGCTGTTTGAATCGGGTACATGTTTTTGTCATGAGAAAGGAGAGGAACATTTGAGTGATTGCTATTATGTTTTTGTCATGAGAAAGGAGAGGAACATTTGAGTGATTGCTATTTTTCATTGGCAGTTTCTTCTTATTATTGCCCCTGTGGGCCTCTATAATA
The DNA here is from genome assembly GCA_027563845.1 of Erythroxylum subrotundum. Classification (NCBI taxonomy): domain Eukaryota; kingdom Viridiplantae; phylum Streptophyta; class Magnoliopsida; order Malpighiales; family Erythroxylaceae; genus Erythroxylum; species Erythroxylum subrotundum. Next base: position 7,313,037 of record JAOQMQ010000196.1, read on the forward strand.
ATATCATCAAGCTTGCAATATCATGAATAAGAATAATAATGATAATAACACAAGCAATGAAGCCCATGAGTTTGTAGTTTAGTTTATTACCTTCGAGGGAAGGGAAGTCCAAATGGCCAAAGGCCCATGAATTTTAGGCTTTCTTGACTCGAAGCTTACCAGCTCACGATGTTTGATTCATTAAATATTGAAGAACGCCTCAAACTTTGACCATGAATAAAGAAGAAAAGTCTGCACGACCCACCGACAAGCCATGTTCACATCACTTGATCTCCATTTCTAGTTGTTTGTTGAAGAAAATGGCTTCCAAAAGTCCCTACACAAGTTCTTGAGACTTGGTCAAATTGTGTGGTCTGGCACGGGGCTCAACTTCAATTTTCTCGTGAAACAAACTAGATGATACAACCTTCGTCCAAAGTCCTTTGCTCACACAAGTCATAACAATATTCCACAACGAGTCTTGACTTTTCAGATGCTGAAACCTGTTGGATTTGAAACTTTCTAGAGACTCCCTAGTTTTTCTGGTCAACTGCATTCCGTTCTTCCATTAAGAACTCTTTGTATATATGGATCTCAATTTCATCTTTCTTTCATATCTTATTCTTACTTACGAGAACATACATCTTGGCACGATCACATTTTCAAAATCACATGAACATGGACACTGCATCAACCGAAGCCAAGCTAGCCACCGCAAAGACCGTCCTGACCACGGCCGCGTCTGTCGCTGGAACGTTGATGCTTGCTCGAACTGTGGCTCAAGATCTTTTGCCTCATCAGTTCCAAGACTACTTTTTCTTTAATCTTCACAAATTTTTCAATCGCTTCTCGAACCAACTCACCATTGTCGTCGATGAACACGATGGACTTGTCAACAATGAAATCTACGAGAGCGCCAATATTTACCTGGCTAGCAAGATTTCTCCATCGACCCAAAGACTCAAAGTGAGTAAACCAGAGAACGAGAATAACTTTATTATGAAAATGGAGCAAGGAGAAGAGATAGTAGATGTTTTCCAAGGTGTAAAATTCAGGTGGGTTCTAGTCTGCAGACAAGTTGAAAGAGCGGGCTTTCACGGTCGTCGTGATTTTAACTCCTCATTAATGTCAGAAACGAGATCATTTGAGGTCAGTTTTCACAAGAAACACAAAGACATGGTGCTTCAATCTTACTTTCCCCACATTGTCAAAGAAGGAAAAACTATAATGCTAGATAAGAAAACACTCAGAATTTTCACAGTTGACTATAACATGATGTATGGAAATCCAGCTGATGCGTGGCAACCTGTTAATCTTGATCATCCTTCCACTTTTGATACCCTGGCTCTGGATACAAAAGTTAAGGATACGATCTTGAAAGATCTTGAAATGTTTGTGAAGAGGAAAGATTTCTACAGGAAAGTCGGTAAAGCTTGGAAAAGAGGGTACTTGTTGTACGGACCTCCTGGGACCGGTAAATCGAGCTTGATCGCTGCGATGGCGAATCACTTGAACTTTGATATTTACGACTTGGAATTAACTGAGATAAGGTCGAATTCTGACCTTAAGAGATTGCTTGTGGCCACTGCCAATAGATCCATACTAGTGGTGGAAGACATAGATTGTACAATTGAGTTTCATGATCGGTTGGCACAATCAAGAGCTGCACAAAATCATGATTATCCACAAGAAAACCAGGTTAGCCTTCAAAACCAGGTTAGCCTTCTTGCTATATATTATTGTGTCCTTCCTTTTTGATTTCCCCTGTTTTTGTTAATGGCAATGCTTTATTTTCAATCTTTTTTTTATCGATTGTTTTAGCGAATGGCTTTTGAATCTTGGACAGGTTACATTGTCAGGATTCCTAAATTTCCTAGATGGGTTATGGTCAAGTTGTGGGGATGAACGGATAATAGTGTTTACTACTAATCACAAGGACAAGCTAGACCCAGCATTATTGAGACCAGGACGCATGGATGTCCATATCCACATGTCCTATTGCACGCCTTGTGGATTCAGGGTTCTCGCTGCTAATTACCTTGGGATTAAAGATCACAGTTTATTTGAAGAAATTGAAGATTTGATTCAAACAGTTGAAATCACTCCTGCAGAAGTTGCAGAGCAGCTGTTGAGGAGCGATGAAATTGAGAGTGTGCTCGTTGAGCTAGTTGAATTCCTCAAATCTAAAAAGCAAGAAAATGAGGAGGCAAAGGCTAAACGAAGACAGGAGGATTCTACAGTTGAAGTAAAGGATGCAGACAACCAGGTTGATGACGACTTGACCGCTTGTTAATCAAAATTTTTAGGGGTGACTGGTGGTTGGTATGGAAGAAAAAAGAATAGGTAAACGAATGAAAAAAAGATGTTGAAAAAATATACAATTGAATGAAGAGTATTTTTTATATCCTTTTTAAAATAAAACTTCATATTGGAAGCTAATGTTCATTTCATTCCTCACTTAATTCATTATAATTAAGTTTGACATGTTTTAAGAGACAAAAATTATATTGAAAAAAGAAATTAAAAGAATAGACAATGTCTTTTTCTGACTTGTTTTTATCAATGGAAGATTGAGATTGGACCATGATCCTCTCTCTTGTACAATAATAGCCCAAAGATGTTGACGACAACCCAATTTCTTTCACAATATTGCTCCTGTCTGTCTGCAGTTAAGGCAACACTATGAGTTGGTATAGAACCAATTTCCACGTGAAAAGGCATGTCCATGTATGTCTGCCCCATTCTCATGTTCATCCATTTCCATCAACAAGAAACTTTCGATTTGGAGGACAGCTGATTTCAACTGTACACTTCACCTGTACTTCTGATCAACAAGAAGCTTTGGATTTTTAGTGTACAGTTGAAATCAAGACTTATGTTTCTCCAGCCAATCCTCAAATACACAACTACATAAAACTTTTCAGATAATTTCAGCAGTCTAAAGCGATGAACTTTTGCTTTTGAAGTTAATCGTCGGTGCACTAGAGTCACATTAAACTATAGACTTGACCATGACCTTTAGGAAATATCTTTCCTTCCATAGCCGAAAGGTTGTAAAATGATGGGCCATTCAGCTGCAAATTCATTATGCTTATTTCTTATTCAAAAAGGCATCCAAATACATCTTACTTCCTTTCTCTGATTCACACAAAGTTAGTTGGATTTTCGAGATATCCGCTAACTTTGGACTAAATTGTTAATTTTCAAGGCAAGAAAACAAGTGATCCAACAGGGTCAGTTCCAACTTTTCGAGTCTCGTATTCATCTACCTAACAGAGCTGCGTCATCGTGCAATTCTTTTTGAGTCTCCTCTTACAGTCGACCGCAAGTTGTCTAATTCCTTTGAAAAGTTCTTTTTTTTTTTTTAGATTATAAAATTAGGATGCTTTCTGAGGTGTCCACTCATGTCTGGTTGTCCTCCCTTATAGAACCTGACAAACCAACGAAAGTACATGAAGAAATATATCCTTTGATTAAGTGTACCTAAGACATCTTCGTCATGGACACATAATTCATGAAAGGAAACCCATCATACACGAGTTGTTTTGAGCTTTACTTAAATGTCTCCCAAGACGCTGAGAGCGGTAAAATGGGAAACTTTTTCCCTTGGAACTTTTGACAACTAAAACTACATGTGCATCCTTCTGTATCTGTCCACTGTCATGCACCAGAAGTTTTAAAATAACCAAAGAATCTACCGAAGTCCCACGCTATCAGACCTAAAGGCTATAACTCTATCAACGTGCAAAAGCAAAACGCTAACTTCTTTGTGAAGTATGTACATTTAGCTGTTCACTGGTACAATAATATAGAGCGGGGTCTTGTGTGCATCTCTGAAGCATCAGAAGTACATACATACGTAAGCTTTTATGTTTGTATACGGTCAATCAGATATTTGATTAAAGTTTAATCAGAATCGATAGAATTTTGTTCAGACCTAATCCACTAATTATATGTTGCTACTGATTGTTTACAGATACATCACTGGACAGTATAATTTTGGAAACTTTCAGAATTCACGCGTAACTTGCTAATAAGCAGCTAGTTCTAGTTCATTTAGAGGACATGAGTGTAGCCTATTGATAAATCAGTTGTATTTGTCTCTCTTTTTTTCCTTCAATATTTCACATAGTTGTTTGTTCATTCGTTTTATATTTGTCATTGAAATGAAACAGTAAGTGCACTTCCCATCATCTCTGTCGTAACTATTTACTTACCCGGTGTCTAAGAACTTTGTTCCTTGGCTATTTAAGCTTTAAATCTCTTTCTCATGTACTGTAGTGGAATTCTCTTTGTTGTATATTGTAGTGGGGCTCTAGTCATACTAAAATGGAATCTGACAGAGACCTTACTTCACTCTCCACCACAAATAATAATAATAATAATAATAATAATATATTTTATGTACTCAATAGGATTATAAACTAGAGTTTGGTAGAGTTTGGTCTTATCCTTCATATTCTCAAATTTGCAGAATCCAAACTGAGTAAGAGATGGGATCAAAGTAAACTTGAGACTTCAGATCCAATCTTTTGAAGTTGCAGAGAAATCACAATAGTTTTGATTCTGTGAAAACAATATATAGAGTTCAGGTTTAGGGGCTACAAAAGAGTCTGGCATGATGTTTTCTACAAGAGAATTGCCTTCGCCATCATCATTGTTCTCCGCATACGCCTCCATGGCCACTTCAATGATGCTTGTTCGGTCCATGACAAATGATCTCATACCTTATCCAATTAGGGGCTATCTTTTGTCAGCTCTTCGTTACTTGTTTAAGCCTCCAAGTCCTTTACTGACCTTGATCATCGAAGAGTCCACAGGAATGGCCCGAAACCAAGTGTATGACGCAGCAGAGACCTACTTGTGCACAAAAGTCAGTCCCAACACTGAAAGGCTCAAGATAAGCAAGACAGCAAAAGAGAAAGGCCTGACCATCAAGCTCGAGAACGGAGAGAAAGTTGTTGATTTATATGAAGGAGTTGATCTTAGGTGGAGGTTTGTGTGCTCTGCAAACGAAAGGAATGATCCCAATAACCCCATAATTTCAAGGTCGATTGAGAGGAGGTCCTTCGAAGTGTGTTTCAACAAGAAAGACAAGGAAAAGGTGTTGGATTCATACATTCCTTACATTCTTGAAAAGGCCAAGGTATTTAAAGATGAACAAAGAGTCCTGAAGATGCACACCCTTAATTGTGGTCAAGTATACGAAGGCATTAAGTGGGAGTCGGTCAATCTTGAACACCCTGCAACTTTTGAGACCTTGGCGATGGAGCCGGACTTGAAAAGCGCTGTTATGGAGGACCTTAACAGGTTTGTTAAAAGAAAAGATTTTTACAAGAGAGTAGGTAGAGCATGGAAAAGAGGGTACTTGCTCTACGGACCACCCGGAACTGGGAAATCAAGTTTGGTCGCGGCCATGGCCAATTACTTGAAGTTCGATGTCTATGATTTACAACTCGGGAACATAATGAGAGATTCTGACCTAAGAAGATTGTTGCTATCAACTGGGAATAAATCAATACTTGTGATTGAAGATATTGACTGTAGTGTGGATCTACCTGATAGATTATATACTGAGGGACGGAAGCAGCATGACATCCAGATACCTGTGCAGGTTAGTAATGGTGCTGTGATGAACACCTTATTTTTCTATTTTGCACTCACTAAAATCTTGCAATTTGATGTCTTCCAAATAGTTTCTGAGATTCTTTCTCAAGCCAACATCACGATTTATGTTTTGCTAGATTTTATTTTTCAGTTCAGGCTTTGTCATTTTTAGTGTCAAAATACTGTGTTCTAGCCTTGATCAAGTTCATTACATTCTTTCCCAGGCTGCTCAAAAGGATTAAACTTCCATTTCTCCATTATACTTTTGACTTCTTTTTTAATTAGTTTTCATCTTCCTCTCTTCAATAAATCCATTCCCTAATGTTAAAGAAGATTCATTGTTTTTAGTACAGAAGACGGTAACCAAGTGCACTAATGCCAATTTCCAAAAAAAAAAAAAAGTGCACTAATGTCTCTTTGAGGTCAAGAGTTCCATCCCCTTTTGGCTATAGCCTAAAGAACTTTTAAGTTATAACAATTCAAAGAATTCAAATCAACCCTGTTCCTCATTTCTTTCTTTATGGTTTGAATCAAAACATCTAACTGATCACTGTAAATTGTAATTCTGGTATGTGATCATTTTTCATTGGTTTAGCGTCTTCCTTTTGCCTTTTTTTTTCCCCTTCTTTCTCTCTTTTTTGTTCAAAAGTATGTGCTCAGGCAGAGTCCCAATCGTGTCCAATAACCTCATTGAGGAAAGTGGCTATTTCTTTTTCTTATTTGTCCACTAAGCAGATACTTTATGTGCTTTAGATTAGTCACAAAGCCATCATCCGACCGCTTTAATCTCCCTTGATCATCCTATCACTATCACGAAAATGCCCACCTCCACAAATCCCCTCCCAAAAATCCAGGTCGAACCACTACTTCAAATGGGAAAATATGTTTTTGATCAATTGTGGAACGGAACCGAAACCACTTATGTTTCTTCCCAGTAACGACAACTTTGATGATAATGCATTGTCGAGGCAACGTTTCAAGTACGAATAATCTGTTTTTTTTTTTTTTTTGTGTTTGGGTGTGTGTTCTTTCAACTTTTCTGAAGAGGAAAAACCTTGAATTTATATAGTTCCTCATTTCTTTGACACAAGTATCCTGACATGAATCTATATAGTTTTTACAGGCACAAGCATATGTATGTAAGCTCCCGAATGTGGCTCGCCCTTGAACTGACACATCACTTGTTTTCTTTTTGTGTCAGCTGACGCTTTCAGGACTGTTGAACTTCATAGATGGACTCTGGTCTAGTTGTGGGGATGAAAGAATAATTGTATTTACTACAAATCACAGGGAAAGACTAGACCATGCATTGTTGCGACCAGGTCGAATGGACATGCACATTCACATGTCATATTGCACAACTCAGGGTTTCAAATTATTGGCCTCCAATTACCTGGGAATAAATGGCTACCATAGGCTATTTCCAGAGATTGAAACTCTGATTAGCAACACAGAGGTCACTCCTGCACAAGTTGCTGAGGAGCTGATGAAGAGTGAAGATGCTGATATTGCACTTGAATGCCTAGTCAAGCTATTGAAAAGGAAGAGATTGGAAGGAGACGATGAGTTGGTTAATGGAGTTGCACAAAATGAAAATAAGGGTGTGATTCCAGAACCCAAAAGACAGAAACTTGAGATCAGGTGCAGGAAGTCTGCTAGGATTGCTCCTGCAAAAGTCAAGATTTGTAAGGAAAAAGCATTTGCTTAGCTATATCTGCTTGCCTTTTGCAAAAGAAATTGTTCATGAGAGCTTACAAATGTCATAACCAAATTACCCCTTGAAGTTGTCCAAATTGTCAGATAAAGTCACGTATTTTTCTAAAAAACTGGAATATAAAATTAGGTCATTTAGAATACATGTCTTTCAATCCTAATTATAATATTCTATTTCAAATATACCATCACATTTATATAAGATTTTTTTTAAAATGATATTTTTACAACAAATATAATTAATCAAATATAAAAATTAAAAGCAAGAATATTTTTTGAAATAGCCATGGGCCTATATCAAGCACATTATTGCTTATGTTTGAACGGTGGCTAGACCATCAAAAGCCCTCCTCCCCTCTCTTTTGTTTGTCTCTGCAAACAAAGTCTAAGCTCGTGAAACTTTGTGCAGACCAAACCTCAAATCCAAGAGGCTCACTAGTAACTATGGTTCCCTTCATTTTATTTTTTCAAATTGACCTCAAATTTTTGTTTTATCTTAGATTGAATTTAATTAATGATTTAAACTTATTAATATTAATTATTCATAATATAAATTGATAATTAAATATTTATTTATACTTTTTGATATAAATAATAAATTGTAAATATTTATTAACAGTAAAATCAATCATTTTATTATTTATTATTTATGTTATTTTATTTAATAATGATTAAATTTTAGTAAAAGCTCTAATTTACTATCATATTAAACGAATAAATGTAAAAAAATTAATAAATATAATTAGTTTTTAATATAAATAAATAAATAATGATATGTCGTCTCTTTGTGACATAATTGTTCACGTGTCCATAAATTATCATGTTAATTGAAGTTATAAAGACAATTTAATATAATGGTTGATTTTTTAATTTTGCACAAAATATAAGAATTTGTCACGAGACTTTTAAAACATAAAATGTTTTAGTAAAATTAATGAAACCATAAAAAATGTTATGTCTTTTACTTTATATATTCATCTAATTTATGTTATCTAGCATTATTGACATTGTTCAATTGTATGTTGTTTATGTTATTAATTTTTGTTCAATTATGTCGGGCCACATATGAGTTCTTTTACTATTTAGAATCATTGTCATTTCGTTATGTAATTTGCAATAATTGGATGGTGAGTTCAAGTGAGCTTTATATGCGCTAACTTATTGACTTAATAGGTTTTCTTTTTTCTTCCTTTAGATCCTATTTAGTAAATAAATTGAACCAAAAAAAAGAACGATTCTAAAGGTTCGGTTTTGTTCAACATAAGATAAATCATTCAAAAAAAATCCAAAATTACTTACAGATTGATTTTACTATTTTTTTTGTTGGTTCAGTTAAGCACCTGAAATTAGATTCAATCTATATAGCACTTGAGATTGCTATATAGATACGGTAATTCATATTAACTACATTACTCATATATATTATATATTATTTGTCAGTATGTATAAATAGTTTAGTTTATATGAGCCATAATAACTATAAAGATCACTATAATGATAATTCAAAAAAAAATTCTATTTAATAGTTTATCGTAACATATCAATATCATATGGTTAGATGTATCATCTACTTAATGATTGGTCTTGATATATCAATTTCATGTTATAGTTCGTCTGCCTCCCAAGAATCGCTTTAGATAAATAAGTCTCATATGGCAAGGAGGATTTAGTAGTAGTTATACCATAGGAAATTTTGATATTTGGTTCTCTGAACAAAGGAGACCAAAAGAGTAATTCTTGTTTATTCTTATTTTCAAGACTCTAAGAACTACGTATCAATCATGATAGTCATTATTCTACTATATGTTGGGGTGCTACCATCCTGGTCCTCTTTGGTTTCCTACTATGCCTCCTTCTCTACGTTGATAAATAATGACGCTGTTACGAAACACTTATAAGGCACTGATTCATGAGAAGTTAAAGATTATGTCAATAATAAGCTAAGCTATTTATTTTCTCAAAAAGTTCATCATCTTACTCCACGTCATTATTGATAACATGTGTGACTATTTCGAATACAACCAACTCATTGAATTTGTAACCATTTGCTTATCTAGCAAGATTTGACCAAAAAAATAAGAAACAGAAATAGAAAATTTAGAAAACAAGAGGATTTGATGAATTCCATTGTTTATCAAAAGGAGATTGTTGATAATTTTGATGGGATTGAGGTTACCTGGGGGCTTCTTAATGAAAATGATGATCAAAATGGTGGAAAACAAAGATGTTATTCTAATGATGAGGATAGATACTTCAAGTTTTGAAGAAAAGGATAGAGATATTGTCTTTAAGAAGGACTTGATTCACGTACTATACACTCATGGAGCTACTTTAAAGTAAGAAGAAGAGTTCTTATAGCTATTCACCAACAGAAGCTATCGAGCAATTGGATTAGTATTGAATTCGACAATTTGTCCACATTTGACACTATAATGAATGATCCAGACATATTATTATTAAAGAAAGATTTCTACAAAAGAGTAGGTAAGGTTTGAAAAAAAAGGGTTATCTATTGTATGATCCTCGTAGAACTAGAAATCAAGTTTAATCGTAAGAAGCTAAGGCCAATTACTTGAAATATGATATAACTTAACTTGGAAGTGTTAGGTCGGATGATGATTTAAGGGATATGTAACTAGATATAGGAAATAATTTTCTAATAGTTATTGAGGATATTAATTTCAATCAATAACAATGTAATCAAAACGAGAATAATGGTAATGATGAAAATGGTTCATTTAGCAATTATTGTTACATATAAGTTAAATTTTATTAATCGGTATAAGACTAATTATGAATTTATATAAATGGAGATAGCTAAAATTTTTTGGGTAATCTGATTGGGGTTTGGTTATGTGTAAGTTTTAATTATTAATCTTCGATAATCCGCAAGCGCACGGTTCGTTAGCGTAGTACCAAAGGTGTTGATCTGACGAGGAGGAACTAATCTAATCCTAAAATCTAAGGCCAGAAATAAATAACAGAAATTCAATATGTAAAGAAATTATTACGAGAATTTAATTCAATCAATCAAATTAAGACTCAAACACGAAAATACTAATTATCAAGCAATTTGCAACACACCCAAGAATCAACTGAAAAAAATTACCAATTGAGAGAAATGAAATTTTACTTATCCTTAATGCTAACTTAATTGATTATGAATTATTGGATTGTTGGATCTAGATTATTCTATGGTTGATTACTCTCCCTTGAGTTATAACCGCTAACCCTAAATTATAAACCCTAATCAGATTATGGAGGTTGCAATCTCTCAATTCACAACTTATCCAAAACTCTAATTAGTTCTAATGTTCTCTAATAAACTATCGGAAACTTATACTAGATCTCTCTCCCTATAAATTATGTTGGACCAATGGAGGTTGACAAATTAAATCCTTCTATGTTTTGATAATAATAAAATTTAAAGAATTAGGTAAGAAATAATTTCATGTATTTTGGATTGAAATTCAAATAAAGGATTTGTGCAAATCAAGAGTGCAATATGTTCAACGTGCAAGAGATAAATAACGTGCAAATTGTGTATGAAGAATTCAAATCAGCATCTCAACAAACATAGATTGAAGATTATGTGAGATATGTACATTGGAGCTAAGTACTAGTCGACTATTGACAATCAAATCTGTCAGTTCGTGCCAAGACAAGTCACCAGCATGTTGCAAGTTGACTATTAACAACAGACCTGTAAGTTGGATAAGTACACTAGTCGACTATCATCCTATTAGTCAACTATTTGACGAGCGGAGCTGAAAGGGTCATGAAAAACATTAGTGCTAGTCGACTAATTCTTTGGAGACAAGTTGACTATAATGTACTAGTTGACTATTACACACCGACTAGTCGACTATCAGTTGCAGCTGAACATAATTGACTGTGTCAATTGATTTCAAACAGGACAAAAATCTTCATATAACGGCTAGGAGCATTCTCCAACACCTAGAAGAGTTCTACAACGTCTAAAATCATCTTGAAGCCTGCAAATAAATTACAGAACTTCAAAGGATTGATTACATAAGTCCAAAGCGAAGCATACTAATCATAGTTCCAAATTATCATCACTTTGCTCTCAATTTGTTCTTAGCTTGTTCTAAATTGTATTCAGCTGTACTGAGCTTTATCACTTCAATTTCTATCATTGTTATTGTGAGTTGAGTGATTAGAGGAGAATCACTTGTGAGGTAGGATTTGTGTCAGAAAACAAATCGATTGTAAGGTGAAGCTTGAGCCGGAAGTCAGGTTGAGTTGAAAAAAGTTCACACTAAACTAAAAAGTGTGTAGTAAAGAGCTTTGATAAAATCCTAAGTGGGAGCTTAGGTAGAGGATGTAGGCCTTAGCACCGAACCTTTATAAAAACTGTGTTTGCCTCTCTTCCCTACTCTTTTACATTTAAATTTGCTTGTCTGTTTTATGTGTATTAATTCTCTGTTTTTTGTAGCACTTTGCGAAAAAAATTAAAAGATCTATTCAACCCCCCTTCTAGATCGTTTTCAAATTAATGATAAGATTTAATTACGGTTTCTATTAAATTACCTAACTCTCGTTAATCTAATTTAATTGTCTTTCATTCGATTCACCCTCTCAGTTTGTTATCGAATTATGCAATAGAAAAATCAACCCACAACAATATCCAATAAACACATAAACAATCATATTCTCATTAATTCAAGAATAAAATTCTGAAGGTGAGTTTAGAACATCATCGACATTCTAGATCCTATCATCAACTATTCAATCCAATTCTATACAATAATAAAACTAAAAAGAACAAAAAATACAATATAAAATGGATGACTGGAGGCAATGACGTCGAGAAACCTCCTGATCTAGGAAGTAATTTGAGTCAGCTTCTTCTCCTCTTATGTCTTCCTTCTTCTCTTCCTCTATTTCTCGATGATCTCTCTCTATAGTTTCTCAAGGTAGCTGATGCAAAAGCTCTTTTTCTACCTCGTAATTTCCTTTATATACTTCTTTACGTTTTGGGTGACTTTAGGGCTTTTCTGAGATCCGAAAGGTTAGAAAAATCCCTCGAAACTTAACGTTTGTGAGTGTCTACGCGTCTGCCGACACAAGCCACGACCGTGGCCCTGCAGACCACGATCGTGACTCACATTCGAGCCTTTTGTCACGATCATAACTTTCAATATTTACGATTGTTGGCCATTCCCTGGGCTTCTGTCACAATCGTGACACATAGGCCACGATCGTAAGCTAAATCTAAAGCTTTTGTCATGGTCGTGGATCGACATGTCATGATCGTGGGTCATTGTTTATGCCCGAATGTCTCCAAAATTCTTTTGTTTTTCAATGTTGACCCTGAAACACTAGCAAACACATCAAGGTTCCTCAAAAACATAATATTTAAGTTCAAAGACCTATATCAACCCATAAAACACTTAAAATGTAAATAATTAACAAACTAACACAATTCTAACCTAAACGCATACTAAATGATTGAATTAATGACTAAAAACATATCAAACTATGCTCTAAAACACGATGTAATTTACACTTATCAACATTCTCACACCTAAATGTTTGCTTGTCCTTAAGCAAATAAAACAACAAATAACACAAATTAAATGGTCTTTCGAAGAAGATGTTCAATTATAGACCTCTTGATATTCAATAAGCACATTCCATATGACCTTTTTCAAGTTGTATATGATGCTTTTTTTAGCTTTTATACTGATAAATATAAGAATGAAATGATTTTTTTTTTTACCATGGCCATGTTAATATTTGTCATCTCTAAACCAAATTCTACATCTTGCTTCCACTTCTTAAAATTAAAATCAGTTAAGGTTTTGATAATAACATTATTGTTATTTTATAGAAAAGATTGTTAGACATTTTTGTCCTTAGGGGCAATTTTGTCAATGTCTCATAAAGTTGGACTAACATAATTGCAATTTTGGTTTTTAAATTAATTACCGGTTAAATTACGTCATTTGATCCTAATAAAGATAATAAAGTGACACAATAAATGATCTAGTTCAAGGGGTCAAAATCCAGGTGGAAAATGGGTCCCGATTAATGTGGACCGGGTCCATATCGGCCTTGTGATGGGGAAGCCCGATATGGAAGCTATATAAAGGTAAGGTCTCCTGCAGTTACTCAAGAGAACGTTCACGAGCATAAGGTTCCTAACCCGTTAAGGAAGCTCGGAACTTGAGAAAACTGTAGAAAGACGTTGCCCGTGAGTCGGTGAACACTTTCCGCTAAAGGACCCAGGAGATTCGGAGTCGTTTGGAGCTCGAAATCGGCATCCGAATCAGAGATGGAACCGAATCTAGGTATTCCATATTACCTTCGTTTTTGATCCTTTCACGGGACCCTGGGCCAAGTAATAAGGAACCCACTATGTGCTAACATGTGGTATCAAAGCGGTTACGTGATCGGATTGCCGGAAACGAAGGTTTTTTGGTTTTTCATCTCATTTGGTTTTCCGTTGTTTTTTATTCGTTTTTCAGCTTTTTTGCGTGATTGATTGCGTAAAAGTAGTTTACATAAGGTTAGCTACAAAAAATGGGTCGAAAACGGGCCAAACGGAGTCCCGAGTCGCCATAAATCGTCACTGGTGTCAGAGGTGACGAAGAGCGTCGGGCGCGTGGGCCACACGCGCCCGACGGCGCTACAGTACGTGGGAGGAGTCACGTACGTCGGGCGCGTGTGGCGCACACGCCAATCGCGTTCCGACACGTGACTCCAGCAGAAGGAGGACGTGTAGCGCACGTGCGCCACAGGCCTTCACCCCGCGAAAGCTTGGAAGGGCGGGCGCGTGCTTCGCTCGCGCCCATCCGGGCTGTCCACGCGTCTGTCCACGTGGCATCGCAGATGCGCGCCACAATGGCCAACACGCGGCCACGCGCACTGACGTCTATGATGACGTCGGCGGCTGACGTCAGCCGTACGGACAAGGTCTATAGTACCAAAAAAAAAACCAAAAATTTCCAGATTTCCCGTAAGGTACCCCGGGGTGTTTTGGGTCAGTTTTCGGGTTTGGGAAATTTATAAAGTAACCTTTTTCTATTTTTCTGGATTTATTACATTGGTAATAAATGAAAGTTTAACTCCAAAAAAGGAATTAAGGGATTCTGAATCCGATTTCGATTGAATTTTCATGCTTCGGACTACGTATGAGGGAGATCCATGAGGGTCTCGTGTCTCGGGTCTCATTTTTAATTTTCGGGATTGCACGATAATCAATCGAAAATAGGATTTAAGACATTCTGAAGCCATTTTGAGTGAATTTTTGTGCAACGAACTTGCCATAAGGTAGATACATGATGTTGTCGTATCTTAGGAGGTCAGTTCAGTATCCGGGGAAGCACGATAGTCACTCTACTGAGATTTTTCTTTGACAAAGGTCTCAACTTAAGTTTTCGTAGAATGTCTTCAGCACGTGTGTGTGACAATGAGATGTGCATTCGGAGTTTTGCATTTATTGAGGTTACATTGTCACATACGGTATGCCCATGAAGAATGTGAGGATGACATAAAGAAGTGACCCTTGTGTTTGCGGACTTTTTGGATGCTGATAAGAATGTAGTCACAAAAGTGGCCTTTCAAGTCAATATTTGATTTTTTTTTTTATGTTTGGTTATTCTGCCCAAAGGTGTTGGCCTTACATAAAATTTTGAGATGTGCATAAGGCATTAGATGGAG
>JAOQMQ010000196.1:7374625-7391903 GCA_027563845.1 Erythroxylum subrotundum
ATCCATGCTTTCTTGTTGGCTCGATAATGACAATTAAGATTGTTAATATTCACATTTTTAAAGCATCTAGGATTAACATACTTACCAATAATCCAAAGAGGTACTTTATCTTAACCATCCCCGTTGCAACAAACAGCAACAGTAAGTTTTTCTTTGTCCTTTTTCCGTCCTTCTAGTTGCTTTATAGCTAGTAAATAATCTACTTGCAAACGATAAAATAAGCCTGTTTCATCCATATTATAGATATCCCTCCAATGAAATTTGTCCAATTTAGCTCGAATTTCGAGTACGGCTTCTTTAATATTCTCCATGACAACTGAATCGCTTTCACCAAATCTTCTATAAGACTTAATCTCATATCTCGCTTGAACCATTCTAGGCAACCACTTGAGAAGTTAAATTCTGAATCTGCATCACCATACATCTTCTATAGAAACTCTTTTGCTTTAGTTTGAATCATTTCTCCAGTTATGTTCACTTTCTCTTGATATTGAAGAAACCACTCATACAATACTTTTTCTAATTCAGGATATTTTGCTGATTTGTGTCTTTCAACATTGCTATTTGTTATCTCTTTTGACAAATACTCTGCTGACCTTTTAAGATTATTTGATATTGTTGATTGACTAATAGAGAGATCAAACTTTTGTTGAATCCACTGTTGCAAATCTTTTTGACTTGAAGAGAGATGCTGATTCTTGTACTCACATAATGCTTTTCTCATCTCATCAGTTAGCGTAGACTTTTTTATACCTTTCAAATGAGTAGCGATGGAAGAGAAGATATAATATATGAATTTTTATATTTTGTTATATGAAGTTAAAGTACATGTATCTATTTATAAACTCTATACAGTACTGTGTACTTGAAACAATTCGCAACACTTCATATTCTAACACTTCATATTCTAATGTACCTACATGCACTCTATTTTGAATCATGCTAACCTAAGATTAATAAACTTATTTTTGACAAGATTAATAAACTTAGATACAATGCACCATCATTAATTAATTGTTTATTTATTTTCTTTTCTTAGTTACGGAAAAAATTAATTGTTTAATTTGAAAAATATAATATACAAAATAAAAATTATTCTATAAATTAATAAAATATTCATTTATCGATAAATTAATAACTCCGTATAAGATAATAGTTTTTCAGGTCCCAAAAATATTCATTTATAATTATTTTTATTTTTTTGCTTTAGACATGATGATCTTCTAGCTTACTGACATAATCTTTTATCCCCATTCCTGAATTATAAGGGGTTAAATCTCTTGTAATCTTGAAACATAGCAAATTCCTGTCAAGATTACCATATATAACCTCACCACCTTTCTGCGAGAGGACTGATAATGACCATGTGCATATAGTTACACATTTATGATTGTATATGAACAACCGAAAGGGGGTTAATTATTTCGCAAACTTTCTGCAAATTTTTTTGGCACCAATAAAATATAAAACAAGCAAAACCGAAATAACAAAAACACCAGAAATTTGGTAACGCAGTTCGGCGCACCTTGCCTACGTCTGCGGGGCCCTCACCCAGCTTAATAACTTTTACAAAGGTACAATAGATTTACCCAAGGCTTTACTGAGCTGACACCACTCAACCCTTGACACTATCCCTCAACCTCACTTCCCGTGAAATAATTTCACACCCAATAGTACGATAGTCTCGTACTAACCTCGACAGAGAATTTTCACACTCTACTTACTAATAAAGATAATTAATCGAACAACTCAAGTGATTAAAATAACTGGAAACAAAAACGATAATACTTGAGATAAAAAGAACAACTTCCCTCTAAGTTCCGCTCCTCTGAAATAGACCAGAAAGTTGTTCACACAAAATAGGCAGGATGAGTCACACTCCCACAGGTAATTAACGCAGACTGCAGAAATTCAGCACCAAAAGAACGATTGCGCAACCTAGCAAAATTTATTTCAGAGACATCTGAAACCTCCAATAAATCAATGATTCACACACACTCCAAAGCCACTCAAATCAATCATCAAATAACACAATACTTGGCTTCTCAAAACCACATCTGCGCAGCCCCCCAAAACCGTGAATAATACACCACCAAAGAACGACAACTTTCCAGATCTGAAATTATTTAGCAATAGAACCAAGTTGCTCCATACGTGAACTACTAATCGGAAGTTGTTCACCATGGGAAGAAAGAGCTGCTCACCAACACATACGCAATCAGCCCAACCGAAAACAAAACTCCACTGCAGTGACTCACGCAATCACGTCAACAACACCTCTGTTTCGCAAGTGACTCACCAAAAAAATTGCAAGACCACAACAGCAGTCCACAAACACCTGAACTCCTCAAGTTGCGTAAACCACCAGACTCCTTACTCACCAAGGAGACAACATCCAGCATGCCAAGTCATACGCCCCCAATAAACTAGTAAAAACCCATATTTTATTTGTGACTCACACACCTTCACTTCACACAACAGCCACACTTCCGTGAAACACTCACTACAAGATTTTTCAATTTTTGTGTTCACATAAAAACCTTCACCAATCAAGAGATATGCACTTATATGGATAATCTTCAAGGATTGAGATTCCATGTATATAAGATGTATATTTAAAAAGATTTTTGCTGTAATAGGAATGCAATCTTCAAAGCATATAATAATTCGTATTATTTTATATGTCTAATTTAAAAATGCCAAAATCAAACAAAGAATATATAAAGTATATTCTAACAGTATATAATGGTAATTAAGTACAGGAGGGCGAGAAATCATTAAAAATTGGATAATGCTGCTGATCGTAAACTACGAATTGTTAGCGTTTTAAAATTGTTTACTACATTATGTGATGTGTTTCAGGAATGGTGGAGATATATTATATAACTATGACCAATTCCCAGAGAGTGAACTCCATTACTGCATTATGTGATGTGTTTCAGGAATGGTGGAGATATATTATATAACTATGACCAATTCCCAGAAAGTGAACTCCAGGGCAAAAGTGATAGTATAATACATGCGCAGTACGTACAGGGTGATTTATTGGCAAGCTTGTCCTGCCTTCCCTTTATTTCCTTCACTACTATTCCCCAGGCTTCTCATCATGGCTAACCTTTCCTCATTCCCGTTTGATTACGATTTCCAAGTGCATGTTTTTTAATACTTCTCGGAATAAATATTGCAAGAGCATTACAAATTCGATGGGGTTATAGCAACTTTGGTTGTTAAAATGTTCAAGGTTGTTAAAATGTTATGAAGAGGGGGCATTTGCAGAATCTAGGAACATACGCTGACTTTGCGTTAACTTAAGAGAGATAAAACTTATATGGCCAAAGTTGCTTTGGATTTTAATTTTCATTGTTTTTGCAATAATAGGCGGTCTACGCTCTCTAGAGATTGCGACAGCTTAGAAGCTAGCGAACAGTATTGTTACTTAACTAGCCAATAGAAGCTTAGATTAGTTGCTTAAAATCGTATCATACATGTTCGTTACACCCAACATCTTAACTAGCTAGCCCATTGGGTAAGAGGGGGAGGCTTTTGTTTGTAAAGGGGCAGCACAATCATGTGAAATTTCTATTTTAGAGAAATCACGGCACAAAACAAATATGCTTTTGGCTTGTGGTAATCATATTATACCATTGATTAAGTACGTTAGATATACGAGTTTGCAACTGAAAAATGATCAATTCAAGAAAACAATGCATAATTAGTAGAAGGCATCAATTCCTAAACCGCTAGTGCATTTGAAATGAGCTTCAAAATAGTTTTAGTACCCTGAAGAGGTAAATGAGCTTCAAAATAGTTTTAGTACCCTGAAGAGGTCCACCAATTATAGCAGCTTTCAAGGATCGGCCCAATTAAGATGAGCTAGGTCAACGGGACGGGATCTTATGTTCATTTTATTTTGTTCTTATTTTGTCTCATGAATTTCAGTCATTCATTTATGTAAAATTTATGCGAGATTAATATAAATAAATAGCTGAGATTCATTAAACGGGATAAAATGGACCTGGCTCAAGTAAGCGGGACGGCAACCCTTTTTGCTATCCACGTGGCAGCTCGTGCTTATTTCCAGCGAGAAAATAACATTGAAACAATGTAAGTTTTTGAAACATTGCCTCGTACTGATTAGAAGGCAGATCAAAGGCGAATCTAATAAAACGCATATTAAGAGCATATCCGATAGCTTCCACCACGTTCAATGAGATGCACACGTCATTTGTTTCCCCCGCCTACGCTACTTCGGCTCTTCTAGCCGGCTCACTTCCTTCATAACTTAGTTGTAGATAAGACACGTGAAATGAAGTTATGCCTTAATCTCTAGAATTAATTTTTTAAAAATAAGCTTTTATAATAAACATATGATTTTTATTAATCAAGGATATATAATATACTCCTATTATTGTAAGTCAATGCATAAAATTGAGTCACAATAGTCAAACGACTGTACACAGATATTCATTTTAAGGGGGTATTCAGCTATTAATTTTCCAAAGATATTGCAAGATTAATCCTATGGCTATATGAGATATAAAAATGGAAGAGACATACACAGCGGAGCCAAAGAGGAGCCGATATTTGGACAGAGGGGAGGACCAGTTGTCCGAGCATGGAGACAAAGCTCAGATGAAGAGGTTGCTGTTTCCTGAGAAAAACGAAGAAAATACGTTAGCTGTCGTTTACATTTGCAAGAACGCCGTGTGGACTTCACGTCTGCAATATATAATATATATATATATTCTTATGTTAAAGCTAAAAATCTCACCCTTGATCACGAGGAGCTAATCTATCCAAATGGCCAAAATCATCAACTACGTCGCTCTCTCTCTCTCTCACCCCCTACCTCGGTACCTCCCTTTCTTTCTCTTTCACTGTTTTGGTAGATAAAACGTTCATTGGTTTTTGTCTTGGTAGCTTCCTTTTCAGATCCATATTTGATAAAACTTATGTCTTGAAGCTAAATTTTCCTATCTGGGTAGCTTCCAGTTCGATGGCTTGACACCGGAATTTCGGAGGTAAAAGGGCAGGAATTTGGTTCTTGGGTTGATTGGAGGTGAAAGTTTCAGCCTTTTCCTTGTGGGGTTGGTGGAATCAGCTAAAAGTTGCGGTCTTGGGTGGTCTTCAAGAGGGTGGAAAAGGGGAGACTTTTGCTTTTGGTCCTTTGACTGAATTTGGATTGGAGCAGAAGTGGAGAGATAACATAACAAAGAAGAAGCTGATCTCAAAAGATCGAAGTTAGTTGCAAGTAGGTATCAATTCCAGGTCTGGTCATTTTCACTTTATATAATTTGACCTCTCCTTTTTCTCGTGATCATTAATTCCCACTCAATAAGTAAAATTTGCTTTCTTGGTTCTCTTTTTGGTGCTGCTAATTATAAGAAACAGTTTTAACTTCTTTGTAGTAAAATGATTTTAGGTGCTGCGACTTGAATGCTCAAACATTGGACTGCTCATCATCAATGGCTTTATTGTTTCTTTTTCTTTCGTTTCCATTTTCGGTAGGAGGAATTGACAGAATTCTGAGGTTCTTCAATGGAAATTTGCAGGATATGGCGACTATGGTGGAGCCTCCCGATGGAATTAGGCCTCGAGGAAAGCATTATTACTCAATGTGGCAAACTTTGTTTGAGATCGATACCAAATATGTACCGATCAAGCCCATAGGAAGAGGGGCTTATGGTGTTGTTTGCTCTTCCGTCAACAGGGAGACAAATGAAAAGGTTGCCATAAAGAAAATCAATAATGTGTTCGAAAATAAAATTGATGCATTGAGGACGCTAAGAGAGTTGAAGCTTCTTAGACATATCCGCCATGATAATGTGATTGCCTTGAAAGATGTTATGATGCCAATTCACAGGACCAGTTTCAAGGATGTATATTTGGTGTACGAACTCATGGACACCGATTTGCATCAGATTATCAAATCATCACAGCCACTTTCGAGTGATCATTGCAAGTGTTTTCTATTTCAGGTAATGTTATCTCCAGCGCTAGTAGTTCCTGGTATTTCTCTTTTGGCTTCTACTTTGGTATTTATTAGAATGATGACGCATAGTTCTTTATTTTGGAATGTGCTTCAATCATTCTATGTTCTCTAAAATGCAAGTCGTAATATGTTGCCTTCTTTCGATGCATGGTATAAGTGACCTTTATTAGCTATCTTTTGTGAGGTAAATGTCTTTCTATACATTTATATTTAGAAAACCATTTCTCTTGGGCTACAAAACATGCAATACTTCTCAGCTTGTGACTACTCTTTCTCAGCACTCTCGTGGGATTTTAGTAAGTGGAAGTTTTTTATATGATTGCGATTCAGCTATGCCTACATTCATCATCTGAACTTTCATTATTAGGAAATCATGGACTGAAACGATGATTAAAGCAAAGGCCATATCTTCTCTGTTGCAAGTTTCTAGGATTCAGATTTAATCATATTGGAAAAACAAAGGCCTTCTCTTTGTTTCCCTTTTTTTTTAGATGATAAAAATCTCTCTATTCTAATTCTTTGGCTGTGGACTTCGACTCACTTCCCCAATTGTGAATGCTCTAGTTCTGAATGCCATTCATGTTCACTTTAACTCACTGTCTTTGGAAACTGAAGCTGTACAATTCTACTAAATTGGAATGAAAATTGGTGCTGCATATTGCACTGTACTACTTTTCAATGATTTGTTTGTTGCTAATTTTTTCTACTGTTGACTGATCTTCATCAAATATTGTAGTTGCTTCGGGGCCTGAATTACCTTCACTCAGCAAACATTCTTCACCGTGACTTGAAGCCTGGAAACCTGCTTGTTAATGCAAACTGTGACTTGAAGATATGCGATTTTGGTTTAGCACGTACTAGTAGAGGCAATGAACAATTCATGACTGAATATGTGGTCACTCGATGGTATCGTGCACCTGAGCTACTCCTCTGTTGTGACAATTATGGGACCTCTATTGATGTCTGGTCAGTTGGATGCATCTTTGCTGAGATTCTTGGCCGCAAACCCATTTTCCCTGGAACAGAGTGCCTTAACCAGCTGAAACTAATCATCAGTGTCCTTGGAAGCCAGCGGGATGATGATATTGAGTTCATTGATAACCCAAAAGCCAGAAGATACATAAAAACGCTTCCTTACTCTAAGGGAATCCACTTTTCCAAGCTGTATCCCCAGGCAGATCCTTTGGCCATCGACTTACTGCAAAGGATGCTTATTTTTGATCCATCTAAGAGAATAACTGTGACAGAAGCACTTCTACATCCTTACATGTCAGGGCTGTATGATCCAAGATTCAACCCACCTGCTCAGGTTCCAATTAACCTCGACATAGACGAGAACCTTAGGGAACATATGATTAGGGAGATGATGTGGTATGAAATCCTGCACTACCATCCTGAAGCTGCATCAGCCAATTCATTGGTACAGCTGTAAAAGGCTTCATTCTATTGGCTTCCGTCCCGTACCATGTGTCTTTGGAATCAGGACTGCAGCTCCAAGTCAAAGTATGGCATCAACAACTGTGCTTTAAAGCTTAGTAAGTCCCAAAATTTGGTTTCGGCAGATTAGCTGTCAGTTTGGGTTTCCTACACGGCTTGGACTTCATGTAAAACAAATGTCATGATCTGTGCTCCAAATATTCTGTATAATATATAAAGCATGTCAAAATATTAGAATGCAGGATATTTCACCAATAACTAAGCTTGAATATAGCTCGAGTATTATTATCGTGCCATTAAGTTTCAACCTTCGTTTCCTTCATTGGTTTTTTTTTTGTGGGCATGGGTGGAAAGGTGAAAAGGTCTTCGCTGGGGCCAAATAGTGACTAAGACCTTAGGCTTGTCTCAATGGCTTTTAGTAGTGGATAGCTGAGTAATCCTTCTGCATCCACCTAAGGCTAGTAACAGTGAGCAGATTAGGCCGCAAGGTCTTTGCAGTTCACATCCATGGAGTGGAGGACATGGTTTTTCAGTAGACTTGGGCTCTAAATGTGCAACTTTTACGAGCACACGGATGGATCATGACGTCATGTTTAAACGGATATTGACTTTAGTGGATAAATGGATGAAGTTTAATTATCCACGTCGAAAGGAACATCCATTAAACTGTTACCATCTTTGCCCGACCGGAAAGAGGACGGATTTCTTTCCTGGCAAACCAATGGATTGAGGAAAATATAAAAAGAAAAAAGAAAAAGAAAGCCTAAGATGATGTGGACAGGTTGACTGAGGAGTCGAAAGAGGTGTGTGAAAAAACACGTTTCCTTCTTCCATTTCTTTCATGTTAAAGCAAGAAGATGACTAGGACTAGGTAGCTGCCACTACAGTTTCAAACTTTGACTCGCCAATTTCCTATTGTGTACACAAATTATGTGATTAATTTGTAAAATAATAAAATTAATTTAATAATTATTATAATAAAGTTTATCTTATTAGATCTTAATGTTATGGGAATCACTTGAAACTTATTCCCACATGAATGTTAGTAAATTCGTTATAGTTTCAATCTCTTTCCTTATAACTTTGATAAAAGTTGAAGGTATCTTGAAATTTCAAAGCGTTTTTTTGGAGTTATATCAAATTTCAAGACTTTTTTCGTTTGTATTAAATGAGTTGAACCCTTTTATTTATAATAATTACAATATTTTATAAATAAAAAACAACTCTATTAATAAGAATAAGGTTGCGTGCTACTAAACTTTCTCAAATTCCGCGTTGATGTAATTAAAATATTTCATGACATTAGGCATGTTTATTTTTGTTTTTTGTTTTTCAAAATTCAGTAAAATATTTTTTTAGTGTTGTAGTTTCTATTTTAGGTTTTAGTTTCTCTCAATTTTTATAATTTATAAAAAGATTCAATAACTAAATTATATTATTTGATTTGCAATCAATTTAATATATATTATTAATTTCATAATTATTTAATAAATATTTTAAATTTAAAATATCTTTAAATACATAGATTATAAAAATAATTAAATTATTTATTTTTAAAAAATATAATAAAATTTGGTCAGTATTTATGAGCATATATTATATAAGAGATTAAACTAAAATTATTAACTTAATTACTTCATACAATTATTTTAGTTTTTATCTAATATTTAATTATTATTAATAATAAAAATATAATTATATTGTCATTAATAATCAAATATATTTGTAAATAAATAATTTTTTAATTTCTATAATCTCTTTTATCCTTTGGTACAGTTTACTTCCTCGTAATGCTACATAGTTGATGTTGAAATTCTTATAGTATTCTTCTTCGGGGTCAATTTTTTTAATCATATAATAAAAGATAAACAAATCATCCTTTTTTAAAATCTTTAATAAATATTTTTTAGGCCAAACACATCCTTATACGTAATTTAGAATATTTTGATATTTGAATGTTAAAATTATGGATATTTACATTAGATTCATCACCGTCATCACACCCAGTCTGAAATTCTGTAATAAAACGAAGTTTGATAGTACGCAACCTTACTCTCAACCTTACCCTTACATAATAGAAATGTTGTTTCCGATAGACCCATATACAGATGCGACAATAAAAAATGATGTAAATTAAAGAGTAAATAAGTAAAACTTACACGCTAAATAATTATGTAAATAAAATTATAATAAATACATAAATAAATAAAAGATATATATATATATATATAACCAAAGGATATCTACATCAGATTATGAAATAAAAATAAAATGTCTTTATTAATGAAATTAAAACCATTCATTTATTAATTTTAATTTTCTTGTCTGCCAAAAAACTAGTGAATTAACAACGAAAGAATCCAAAAAGTTAAAATAATGCGTAGATCTGAATGCCTACAAGGAAATTTAAAAAAGAGAAGGGGGAACTTGCATTTTTATAATTTATGTTTTGAAATTCGGATCGGATCAATCGGTTCGATCAGTTTAATTGGTGACCGGTCGGCTATCCGGTCAGAGTCACCCATAAAAATTGACCCTTAATTGAACCAGTGAGAACTGGTAAAAACCGATCAATTGATCGGTCGAACCGGTTCGACCATTGGTTTAATAAATTTTTTATTTTTTTTAATATTTTTATATTATTTGGTATATATTTTTTATTTTTTAAATATTACTAATATTACATATAATTAAATATAATTATTACATAATCATAATGTTACATCAATTTGACCGATGGTTGAATCGGTCGAACCAATAACTAATAAAACCTCCTATTCAACGTCCAACCAGAATTTCAAAACCTCGGTTAGAATTTGATAATTTGATAATTGACACAGAGCTTCGCTGGGGATGACGGAGGACCACTCTCCTACAGGCTACAGTACTCAACATCTTAGATGCCGCATGTGCTAATGTACGGCTGATATTGCATTATAGATTTCTGACAGGTACAGGTCACCTTCTCCCAACAAATTCTGCCACACTCACTCAGTAATTATTAATTAATCAATAGAGATAGTAAGTAGGATTATGCCTAAGTTCCAATTGATAAAAGATTTTCTTTGTCAAAAACAATTTGTTTAAATTTCATCCGTACGTTTATGTAAAATTTAATGAACATCGTAATCGAGATCTGATCCCGCTCCCGTCAGCCACTGGACCACCCCTCGACGGCAATAATAATGCTGTTGGCTGCCAACCCTTTTCTTTTTAACGTACAAACGATACTTTTTGGTTTTCATCGAGAGCCGAGAGGCCATATCTGGCCTATAAATTCCACTATCCATACCCACAGAAACCTCTTCTTCTCCATCTTATCCCCTCATCTCAAATATTTTTGACCCTCATTTTCCTTCTTCTTCTCTTCCCTTCTTTTATAAGTATTGAACCTCTAGAGGTTCTGAAACTCTGTGTTTTATTTCAACAACCTACGACCTTGTGTTGATACTCATATATATATTTAGCCTTTGTTTGCTTTTCTTCGTTGCAGTCAATAATCTTCATGTGATTAATGTCTTGTTCTTGATTTTCGAGACTCATGTCTCCTGTACTCAGTGAAATTGTCCTCTCTGGTTTTATGATCAACTCCGCTCTCAGACGCAGAACCCATCTTGTTCAATCTTTCTCTGTTGTTTTCCTCTACTGGTTCTACGTCTTCTCAGATCACTCAGTAGCCTCCAAGAAAGCTTTAATTCCATTTTCTTATTTCAAATATTAATTAATCACCTTGTTTTCTTCTTCAAGTTTCCTGGGTTCTGAGCTTTATCTTTTTTCTTCTCCTAGTTGATCGCCACCTTATCATTGATACCCAATCTTCTATATTGATTTCGTTGTTAATAACTGTTGTTTTTTCCATCTCTTTATACACGCTCCTGTTATGGCGTCTTCAAGTGGGGTGTCATCAGGATCAAGCTTGCTGCGAAACTCGAGCTATTCTGAGGATCTGCCCCACATAATGGACCAGAGGAAACGCAAAAGAATGATCTCAAACCGAGAATCAGCCCGTAGGTCAAGGATGCGAAAGCAGAAACACCTTGATGATCTCACAGCTCAAGTGAGTCAACTTGGGAAAGAAAACAACGAAATCATGTGGAACATGAACGTCACCACACAGCTCCATCTAAGCGTGGAAGCTGAGAACTCAGTCCTCAGAGCCCAGTTGGCTGAGCTCAGCCACAGACTTGACTCCCTGAACGAGATCATTAGCCATGTCGAGCAAAGCAGGATTGGTGTTTTTGGAACCGATAATGATCAGATCAGCGATGCATATAATTGTTTCATGAATCCATGGAACGTGAGCAATCAACCCGTTATAGATATGATCACGTACTGATCTATATGTGGAGGTCGTGGAAACCTGCTACTTTTGTTATTTTCTGAATATGCAGATGTGTTCTGATGTTGGTTGTGTAAGAAAGATTTGTTAGGGTTCTTCCTAGAGTGGATTATGGGTAGCTTGTAAAAGGTTCTGGTCAAATGCATTACGTAGTAAAATAAGCTAATCTATCTTTTGTCTGTAAACTATATAGGCAAGTGGGCTTTGAATCACATGTTTCCTTAAATAATTAGATATCTTTTATATTTATTTTTAAGAATCCGTCACAAACCGATAACTGCTTAATGTTGAGCAAATAATTAACCGTGTCCAAAACCATTTGTGAGAAAACTTTAATGGACTGTCAATGGTAAAGAAAGGCAGCAGCAGCAGAGGTATTATTATATGAACATTATTGATCACGTACCATTTGTATTGTAGCGAGTGTACGTACGAAAATATCTAGGTGGACCTCGACGGGAGCACAGATCTTCTGTCCTCAAAATTGTGTACCTATTCTGTCCCATTAAATCCAAGCCTTCCATTTATGTGGATCCCATATAAATAAAGGGCTTGGATCTAATGAGACAGAGTAGGTACACATGTTTGGGGACAGAGGATCTCACCCGCCTCGACAAAGCTTTTATGATTCACAAATTGATTGCACATAGGTGTATCGTAGGATTCTTGTATTATTCAACAAAGCTCAGGCCTATTATAAAATTGAACACTTTAATCTCAAGCGTCATACTCCGTGATTAAGAATACCATCAAATTACAATACTTACATGTAAGTGACACTAACATGTGAAGAAGAAATTTTATCTTTCAAAAAAAAAAAGAGCATGTGGCGAAGATGATAATTATTCTATGGATAGTTGGACCATACCATGCATTGTCATCAAATATGTTCTTTCTTTTTAAAATACAATTGCCCATGGAGATTGGACAAGCGTTTTAGATGGTTTTCTTTATTAAGAGAGCCTAAGCTATCCTATAAATCAGTGTTGCATTTATTCGTTAACCCTCAATTTAAAAGTAAAGTTAGGAGATCAATTAATCATTTATGTTACTTTCGCTGTGGCCAACCATCAAAATGAGTAAACATGAAAGGCTGGGGGCTAGGTCTAATTAGTTAGTTATATTATATATATATAGATGATTCATTACTTTCGTTTAAATCTTTTTTTTTATAATTACATCTTAAAGCTCGGTAAGTCTTATTAATTAGGCTACTGATACCTAACTCATAAACTGGAGCTGGGTTAATGTTAATAACCCCATTAACCAATTTTCAAGTAAATTAACTTACTACTTGTACTTTCAATTTGGAGTACTTAAATAATTATTATTTAATGGTCGTTATTATTAAATTATTTGTACTTTAAAACATTATTTCTTATTATTTATGTTAGTTATAATTATAATTAACAATTCAATTTGACTGAAATCAAAGGAATAATTTTAGATTGATTGGGTTTCGAGTGTAGGGATTGTCTCCCCACATGATAATACCATTTTAATTGGCTTGAATAAATTCAAATTGTGTGGTCAAAGTTTGATTGACCAATCTAATTCAGTTCATTGCTATCCTAATGACGATTATTAACAATCACGGGATCAATTAACTTTCTCTGCTTTCAATTTAAACGAAAAATCGTGACTGTTTCTCTCCTTTAAATTCCTAACCCTAGGTAAAATATTCTCTCAAAACCTTAGAAAATGGTAGTTCAAATGGGAACCCAATCACTTCGATTCCCGTACAAACCCTTGAATCCACTATAATGACTTTTAGGTCAAGCTGGTTGTGGAACGATTGGGCCTTCTCGTTAGTTGGACTATAGAGTCCACTGTAAAGGCCTTGCCTTGGATTTCAATGTTCGGTTTTGACTATCCCTTGAGTTTTCTGGGAATCGAAAGCTCACATTAAATTAGAGTTATTCCTTCTTCTCCCTGACCTTTTGGGGATTCGACTCTTTGTTGAATTTATGTGAATGTAAAGAGCCTAATGAAAGCTTAGATTGGAGTAAATGGATTGTTATGGACTCTTGCAAGGTTAAAGAACCACAAAGTTTATTACTTTAATTAGGTCTCAGTGGGTGGGGTTTCACCTATCTGATTTTTGGTTAGTTTAGATTTGAAGAAGTTATCATCATTGTAAGAAATGAAACTTTTACCAAGAAGTTGCTCCACTATATTGACTAAAAATCCCATTAAGTAAGATATGTTTGATAGAAGAATGGAAATCTAACTTACCTTGAGTAAGTGGAAACAGTGGTAGAATATGGGCGTGGAGCTTGAGTAAGTAATGATGCAAAAGGAAAGATGGACTCAATAAATTTCACATTTCGAGAAACATAGATTTTGGTTGTGGATGGATCATAACAAAAATAGGCACTTTGAGTGAGAGAGTACCCAAGGAAAATGCATGGTTTGGAATGTGATTCAAGTTTGTGTGTTGTATATAAGCGAAGCCAAGGATAGCACAAACAATCAAAGATTTTTAGTTTGGAATAATTGGGAGAAGCACCAAATATTCTTTCATAAGGACAAAAATATTGCAGTGTCGGGGTTGGCATTCGGTTGATCAAATATACAGCAGTGGCAAAAGCATTAGGCCAAAAGGTTAATGGAATGGATGCATGGGAGAGTAAAGTGAGGCCTGTTTCTACAATATGGAGATGAAGCCACTCGGAGAAGCCATTGTGCTCGATTGTGTGTGGTGGAGTAGTAAAATGAGATATATCATTGACAACAAGAAAATTAGCAAGAGCAGTATATTCACCACCATTGTCTGAATACATTGTTATGATGTTTTGATCAAAATGTTTTTACACGACTGCTTTAAATCTTATGAAAATCTCTTTTACTTATGATTTTTGTTTGAGGGGATAAAACCAAATATACTTAGTAAAATGATTAATAAAAATAACATAATATTTAAAGTTATTATGGGAAATAACTGGTGAGGTCTATACATTAGAAAAAACTATTTGAAGTGGTCGATTGGAAACTAAAGTAGGCGTAGAGAATGAAAGCTTATGATTCTTATTGCAATGACATGCATTACATGAAAAAGGTGAGTTCAAGGAAGATGATAAATCTAAATTGAACCTAGAAACAACATGTTTTAAGATAGGAAATGCAGGGTGTCCCAATTGGTGATGCCACCTGGATGAAGTGGCCTTGACACTTGAGAATGCAAAGAGTGAGGAAGATGGGGAAGAGGTTGAACACTCATATACACCATCTTTAGTTTGACCTATCAAAAGCATTGCCCCCGTGCAAAGTTCATTCACAAGAAAATAATGAGGTAAAAATTCAATGCAAACATTGTTAGAGATGCAAAATTGAGAAATTGAAATCAAGTTCTTCTTCATGTGTGGAACACAAAGAACATTAATTAAGGTAAAATGAGCATCGAGAGTTTGGAGAGATGTGGAACCAATATTAGTGATTGGAAGAGTAGTGCCATCTCCAATCATAATATCGTCGGAGCCTGGTACGATGCATGAAGTGATAGATTGCTCAGGTTAGAAGTGACATGGTTGAGAAGCACCGCTGTCCAAAAGCCATGTTGGTGCGGCGGAAGTGTTGGTAGTGAAATTAGCTCTTGGTTGCCATGGAGAGGTTGATATTTGAGCACTGGAGTTGTTAGGCGACTCAACTGGAACCAGATGGAAGGACGGGCAGCACTTAACAGTGTGTCCCTAAATTCGACAAATTTGGCAGTAGCCAAGATAAGGTCGCGAAGGATGATACTCTGTGCGTGGGGTGTTAGGTCCGATTGATGCAATAGAGCGAGTAAGAGAAATGGGCGATGGGCGCCAACCCGTATTGTTAAGGTCAGTTGTTGAAGGTGATCGCCAGTTGTTGTTAATACTAATCAAGGTGTTGTGAGGTTCATTTGTATTGTAGATAGTGGTATTTGATGGGGTTGTGGGTGCAAGTTGTTGGTGGTCATTGTGAGAAGAAAAACAAATAACGTTCTGATACCATGATAGGAAAATAGAATTATAACTTACACAGTTTCTCATTTCAATGATATACACACACACATATATGATTCTTGAAGATGTAAACTAGCGTCCGAAGCTAATTCCTATATACACGGAATACATCAAATCAAAATACATGGTTAAAGAAATTTAAAATACAAAACAGATCTAACAGGATTCCATAGGAATTGGTCTTGTGGTGGAAGTCTTATGTTAATGTCTTCTCATGCATTTGATTTGTATATGTATGAATTTTGAATATGGTCACTGAAATTATATATAATTATGTATCTGCAACTATAGTTTTATTCTCTAATATTATTCAAGGTTAAAGCTATAGGAAAATATTTTGTGGTTGGCAAGACAATGGCCATCACTTGCCACATAAGGTTAAGGAATATTTCAAAATAATAAGATTGCTATTGTGATTAAAAGGGACCATTATATAAGACTATTTCGGTAGCTACATAACAAAAATGAGTGATGGATTGGCAAGAGAGCAATAATAGGGAAAAAAAACTAATAGCATAGGAACATGCTTATCTTGACACTAAAATCAAAATCCTCCGTAATGTTTAAAAAATATGCAGATATAAAATATCTTTCTTATTTTAGCTATGGATACATGCATGCAAACGTTTGAATTCTTTCTAGAAAAGATCTTCTTTAAGACTCCGACAGGACAGTTGAAGTAAATCACTTGTTAATATAGAACTCACGTAAAATATATAGAATACACAAGAAGGGGGGTTGAATTGTGTAAAATCTTCAAAGATATTAATCTTTAAAAAAATTCTTGAATTTCTTTACAATTTTAGATGATTACTAAAACAATTCTTTTAAGTTGATGAGTAATGCAATCACAAAAATTTTTATCTACTCTTCTAATGTTGGATCCCGTTTCCGGAACCCAACCCTCCGTTTAACAGACATTCACGGGAAAGATGGCGCTTTTTGATACTGTTAGAGGCCGAATCAGGTTTTATGATCTTCATAAAAGTTGTAGC
This sequence comes from Erythroxylum subrotundum, assembly GCA_027563845.1. Classification (NCBI taxonomy): domain Eukaryota; kingdom Viridiplantae; phylum Streptophyta; class Magnoliopsida; order Malpighiales; family Erythroxylaceae; genus Erythroxylum; species Erythroxylum subrotundum. The sequence continues at coordinate 7,391,378 of JAOQMQ010000196.1, forward strand.
TCTGGAAGTCTACTTTCTAATGGTCTAAAAACGAAAGAGATTCGACATTTGTAAGAAAAGTTATGGCAATCGCGCCACGAGAGGTACAAATCAATTTAAGGTATGAACATGTTCTATTAGTTTGAGCATAACTCCCTAATCCGACCTCCAATTGAAGTGATTCTTGGACCAATAGATTCCTAAGACATGTATTTTTCTCCCCATAAAAATTGGTACTATTTGGAGTTGATTTGAGAGAGTTTGCAATAGATAAATTGAGAGGTCGGTTATGAGAGTGTATTTAGGGTTTGTACACCCTATGACTTTTTAAGCATATCTTGAGTTGTAGAACTCCGATTGAGGTGATTCTTGATTCAAAACAAACTAGAGACATAGAACCATGATTTCTATGAAGAAGTCTAATTGAAATTATGGTTTTAAGATTTCCAAATTCTGTTCACAAATAGGAAAAATGAGTTTGAGCATGGTGATCGATACGTATGGGCACACCATTGAACAAATTGTGAGTGAATTTTTGGAATGTTAT
>JAOQMQ010000196.1:7478863-7497972 GCA_027563845.1 Erythroxylum subrotundum
GACTGGAATAATTTCAGTCGACTGGAATATTATCCAATTTCCAGTTCTCTTATTCTCAGTCGCCTTGCAACTTCCCGGTCGACTTGAATAACCCCCACTCAGTCGACTATGATGTTATGGTCGACTGGAGCCAGCTACAACGGTCATATTTCTTAAAATCTTGATCATTAATTGTTTGGATAATCTCTTTGATTCCGACAATCAACTTTTGCACATGTTTATCCTTTAATTGCAACCCAAATCACCTTAAATAATTTCCTATCAATTCTATATATTTTATTATTATCAAAACATAAAGGGATTTAATTTGTCAACCACCATTGGTCCAACAGAACACAAGTTAGAGACTTAATGAGGCTACTATGTTCTTGCTGTTGAAAGAAAGGATTGAATTGCCTCGGTCTAAAGGCCAGAGCTTTGGCTATGGAATGCCTTACTGGGAGAGCAATCATTCCACCAGTTGAACGAGAGTGCAAACTACTTCATGGGTTACACGATATTGTTTTACGTCGAAGCAACAAGTAGTAAATTATCGTGAATTTTCTTGGATTTTCAATTATCTACTCAATTTGAGAGGTATGATATATCCACACATCAAGCATAATTTTGGAAATGGAGATATTGTTTGGTTTTTGTTCGATAAATAGACTAACTTCATTCCTCTTATTCAAAAAGCAGATATTTCACAAATCAGAAACAGAATCCCTATGAATGCCAAAGTCTCCACACTCATCCATAATAAAGAATGGTATACCGATTTTAGAGGTTTTTCTCTACTTGCTGAATACTTACCTCAAATTCCTGAGGGGCATGGAGAAGCTAACATCATCCGGTCTCCTAATTTGATAGGGACATTCACTAATAGTTCTTGTCATAAGCTAATTGCAAGCAATGAAGAAGCTGTTTCGTGGCATGCAATTATATGGAAGCAGTCTTAATAGATGGATATTTGACTATATTTTACCACCTATATTTGATGTATTTAGCTTGATATTTTATATTTTATCGTATATTTATACTTAATTTGCTCTAAGTGTGTTTATAGGTGATAATGGCCTTCATAGACTTAAAGGAGAATAATTCGGGCAAAAATGCAGTTAAAATAAAAAAAAACAACAATCTGGAAGAAATGCAACCCCGTGCACTTTCGCGATATCTGAATATGTCCGATTGTGCACGTTCCTGTGCATGGCTGTGCACACGACCGTGCATAATCCAAAAACCTAGATTTTCATATAAAAGAGACGTTTCGGGGCAAATTAAAGAGAGGGGCAGTAGGCATCATTATGGAAGTTCCAAAGACAATTTTGGAGGCGATTTTAAGCTATAAGAGCGAAAGATGCAAAGATTTTATCGACAAATTAACCAGAATACAAGATCAAACATCTACATCGTCAGAATAGTTGATAGAGAACAATCAAGGAGATTTAGAATTATGATTCCATTGTTTTCAATTCAAGTTTCTGTATGTGTATCTGATTTTGTATTTGACAATATGTAACTATGTTCTAGTAATCCAAAATATTATGTCATAATCTGATTTCAACGTAGCAATTGAGAAATCCTAGTTTGAATAGATCAACGATAATTAGAAAGAATTTATTGCAACCCTAAAAATAGGATGACATAAATCTTCTAGATTATGGTCAAACTTAATAGAGGGATCCATAAATTGATAACGCAATCCTGTAAGTTTTAACCTAAGTAATTTGGTTAGAGACCATAGGATTAGTTGTTAGTACACTCAAGGTTAGCTACTAGCATACCTTAGGAATCTCTACGGTCCAACTAATCAACACAATTGCATTAAAAATGATCAATCGGTTAAGGGTTCGAGGATTCGAATTCTAGATACTAATTATTTGATATTAATAATTTCCTAGTACTTCCTGAATTCTCTGTTCAATTTCGTTTTATATTTTATTTTACTTACCTTAGTTTTAGTTTCTTTCCATTAAAAATCTAAAATCGATCCTTAAGCTAGATAATAAGGGAAGGGTGATTACTAATATTCATAGTCTTAATGAGATCGACCCATACTTGCCGATACTAGCTACAGCTACGTCGTGTACTTTCAATTATTACATAATTGACCAACCCACAATAGGTCAATCAAGTCTCTAAACCCAAAAGCCTCATATTTTACTTAGTTAGGAATCAATAATAGGCTCAGAAACAAAGATAGATGGTTCGGGGTATGTGATCTCATGTGCGTTCGTTGCAAACAAGCTAAAGAGAGCAGGAATTACCTATTTTTTGTTATAGGTACACCAAAGCAATTTGGAGCAGCATTTTACATTCATTACCAATTCCATGCTACACATTTGAGTAAGTTGAGACTCTGACCATGATCATTGAAATCACTAAACAAGGAAAACAGAATGGGCTGCTTATTAAAATAGCCTTTACAACCACCATCTACTCTATATGGAAGGAAAGAAACAGAAAATTAAATAAGAGAATTGAGGAGGAAAAATACCAGATTGCAGAAAACATTATGACCTAGATTAGAGCAACTTCGATAACAGACAAGAAGTAAAATTCACTCTCTCGTAATGTTAAGAACACATGGATATTGTAATGTAAAGTACCAATGTTGTAATCTTTTGTAATTTCAAATTTTGTTGAATTATAGATAGATTAAAGAACTCATTGTAATATTTATTTAACTTTTGCTATTATTAATACAATTCTTTTTATTTTTCAAAAAAAATAGCTCCTATTAATTTGGACTTTGGAAAACCATAGTCGTTTCAAATACCCGGGAAAAAGTTCTAAAACTAGATTTATATATTTTATTTTATGATTTTACTTCCACTAATATCAAAAGATTTTACATTTATTATCACGCAATTTCAAATATTTCAACATTTATGATATTGCAAAAATGATCTTAGGTTAATTTGTATTCATGAAGCGAATCAATTGAGAGGGTTTAAGGGCAAAAGGCCGATGACAGTCGTGATCAAAACAGAACATAGGAAATAATCATTTGCTCTAAATTGCTTTGACAAACTGATTCTTTTAACTTCTAGTTGATGTCTAGACTATATAAGCTCAGAACTGGTGTGAATTAGTCATTTATATACATAATTTACAGCTCTTCGGGGAGGGAAGATTAGGGAATATTTGTCTATATACTATAAGCAGCGACGGGTTGATTCTGGGTTCAGTTTGCAACCATGAATGGAGTGAACTACCACTACGAGTCCTCATAGCTCCACTTTTTTGGCAAAAAGTGAGGACATGCTTTGTGTGAACTATTGAGGACGTGGATGGCTCTTTGACTTCCGCAGAACATCCTTCAGCACTGCAGCAATTCTATGTGCCATATGATGCTCCAAAAATACTTGTTTGACCCTCTCGTAACCTCTTTTCCCCATTGTAAGCCTCCTCTCGACATGAGTTGCAAGTTTGACAATGTTCTTCGCAAGTGGGGTAACCCCTTCTTTTCCAACAGGATGCAACAGACCCGTAGTCCCATTCACAACAATCTCGGTGGTACCTCCTGCTGCAGTTCCCTGAATGTTTGTTTAATGAAAGAGAAATTGTAATCAGCGTCAAATTACCGACTTAGAAAGGAAAAAGGAAGAAAATAAAAAGAAACATCTGGATGAGGTAAAGACCCTGACCAGTACGGGCAATTGAAATGCCATGGCCTCAATAGTTATTCTTCCGAAGCATTCTCCCCGTGCCTGCATGAATGGAAATATCAAGTGAGGCCCAAGTTCTTCCTTTCTAAGTTTGTTAATAAAAGGGTACACTTTTTGAAATCCCTCATTCACTATTCTTCTATGTCTTTTAGCTATTTCCTTTCTTTGGAGTACAACGTCCCAAAAGAATATTCAGAATATTAATGATCTAGCTACATTTTAAATCCTCCAAGCAACATTAAAATACCTGTGAATTCTGAACAAGAACATCGGTGGCAGCTAGATAAGGAGCCACGGTTAGGGTCTTATTCACAAAATGAACACGATCTTGAATCTTTTTCTGTATTACATAATTCCGCAATTCTGTCTCAAATTTGGTCTGGGCAGACACATCAGACCCAACAATCACTGCATGCATCGATGGCACCTGCAGCTTCTTTGCTTGAATTAATTGCAAGCTCTCATAGAAGGCACGCAAAAATAGATCTTGGCCTTTTCCTCGTGAAACACCTGCACAATACCTCAGTCATTGGGGAACATACATGCACGAGTTAGCAAACTAAAATTGCATTAAAAATCAAGTTCTCCTTTCTTTTGAGCATATATGAGATGGAGTAGGAATGGATGTTAAGAGAATTGACGATAGATAACTGCTTGAAAGACCAAAAGTGATTATAACTGAAAAGAAGTAAATTAAAAATTAAAAAAGCATTGACAGACTGAAAATTAATTTTGATATTGACTTGGCCAATGGACATCTTGAGGTTTCAATTTGAACAGAACAGTGATTCAAAGTTTAGAGAAAAACCAGGTGGTAGAAAAAAGAAATTTTCATGAGGAAGAAACCATACTGTTAATTATTGCAAAAAGTATGTCTTCATCTCGGACACCAAGAGATTCTCGAATATGCTCCCTCAAAACCCTTTTTGCCACACTATCTTCAGCAACCTCCATAAGTTCTTTACTATTTCCAAGGTGAACAACATAGGTCTTGGGCATTTTAATCCTGTTAGGGATGGACAAACTTACTTGAGTGACAAATAAGTCTGCTAATTATACACCTTAACAACGCATGGAAACAATCTACAGCTCAAAAATTGACTTTACAGGATAGAAATCAAAAACGGGATATGTAAGGCATCTACAAAGTTCCATCTTAATCAATGGACATGGAAACAATCTACAACTCAAAATTTGACTTTACAGGATAGAAATCAAACATGGGGTATGTAAGGCATCTACAAAGTTCCATCTTAGTCAATGGACATGGAAACAATCTACAAATCAAAACTGACTTTACAGGATAGAAATCAAAAAGGGGATATGTATAGCATCTACAAAGTTCCATCTTAATCAATGGACATTTTCTCACTATTATAAGTGTGCCTCAAAAGTGCAAATCTTAAGGTTGCATAAGAACCTAACACGATAAGCCTCCAGCCTAATATAGTACGCCAGATGGTTCCCAATTTTGCATATTAGCCAATGTATACTTACAGAATTGCACATAAGAACATTTGAAAAATAATGTACAAAGAATAGAGGAAGCAATACAATTGTACACTAGTCCAGAATTTGCACTTGCAAGAAAAGAGCAAATAATCTAGAAAAACAGTAGTTGGAAGTTTACCTCAGACGCTCTTGTGTTCTATTCTTCCAGTATCTTGCTGTGATGTGTGAATCGATCATTGCACCAGCAACCACAGGAAGGTGCTTGACATAATCTAGTTTAAAATAATGCCCACGCATCTCATGAATCCACCACAACACTTTGGGAAGTACACGAGGAACATTTTCTTTTAAGACACCATCCAGCCATTTCCCAGCAACGGCAGTGTTCAATACAACCATATCAGCTTTGAGAGCAGTATCTACAGCTTCCTTGCCCTTCGCAGGTATTACCTATCAAGGCATACAACAGAATAATGAGAACCCCAGTCAAAGCTTTCAAAAACTTTTCTTCCACAAGCTAAGCCACAATCCGTTGGCAACATTTTAATACAAAGCAGGCACGTTCAAACAAACATAATAGGTCACTAAAAATATGATTAAATCTTATCCGAAAAAGAAACAATACAATTAATCACATGGACTATTAACAAATGGTATTCTAGAAAATAAGTCTCATAATAGAAATTAAGCCAGAGGGAAGGAAAAAATATGCGTTTGTAGTCCATAAAGATCTTGAAAATTGTGATGGCAATAGCTATGATTACCTGCACTCCTCGAACCAACATCTTTTGTTCCAAATTGTATATCACCTCATCAATTCTTGCTGGCTTTTGAACAGTAACCCAGCAAACTTCAGCACCAACACTTCGCAATAAAAATGCCAGTTCCATGAGCAGCAAAGGCCCACCTTAATCAACAAATATAATAAAGACACAGCAAAAGTAAGATTAACAAACAAGAATGAAACACCATAATCAAAAAGTTGACCAAAACCACTGCAGGGATAGAGATGAAAGCAATCATTATTCTATTGCAAAAACCATTTAAGGACATGCAGGGAACTTTAATTAGAAGCACATATAAAAACCTCATCCAACATTCTAGCCTGAACCACAACCATTAATTAATTGACGGAAGCAAGTTCAGTCATTTAGCAGTTTGACCAAAGAAATCTTTCTCCCCAGCCGTGGAAGCCTTGTTTTGGATTTATAACTAGCTACTTCATGAACTCTGTAAAGTTTTTGTATGACGACTAAACAAAAACTGCACTTCACATGACACGTGTTGTAACCAATTGAAGAAAACAATTATCTTCCCAAATACCACAACAAAATTTCTAAGGTGAAGGGGGACCTGATAAAAAAATTCTTTTCACAAAAGTAAAACAGAAATCAAGGTATGCGACACCAATGCACTTTACACAAGTATCAAATAAGACAAAATCAGAACGTTGATTCCTGAACATGGGCATCTCCAAACTATAGCTTTCCATATTAGGTTCAACATCAGGACAAAATGGTAGACAAATATGAGTACCAATGCGCTTTTCTAAATTCCATAAACATCAAGGAGAAGACCTCTCAGTCCCCATATAACAGCCAAATTACCAATGCTCTTTCCTCTTATGTACCCTTTCTCCAAAACCAAATTAAGTGGAAGACAGAAATCCAGTTAATGATGTATTAAATAGCACTTGCCATTTTCAGATGTAGGAAATTCACTCATCTAAAAACAACGTTAAACTGCAGCCACAGATTGTGAACGTATGAAGCCCAAAAAGCCAATATTCGCCAAATCTTCCCCTTCAACATTTATATTCTAGCACGCATAAAATTCCAACTTTGAAGTATTTATCTCAGCAGGACTCATAAATGTGTAAATTGGAATGCCCTACACATCAAATAAATAGCTAAAACAGGAAAAGAGCGTCTTACTATAATTAAATTAACACAAAACATAAATTAACTACAAAAACTTCAATAAAAAAAAACATAAATTAGTATTTATATAAGAAGTGAAAACTATACCAGTAAGAGAGAGCTCATGCGATACCAAAAGCACAATCTTCGATTTCATAAAACTGAGTGGGCTCGGTGGCGATTTGATCGGCGATGCCCCGCCGGAACTGACAACTTTCCGTTCGACCTCGAAGTAGCGATCGCAGGAATCAAAGGCGGCTTTAATGAAGACAGCAACGACGGTGGAGAGTGAGAGCATGACGAGAAGAGCCAAAAGCCACCGCTTCTGGAACGGGACCCACCACGCGACGGCGGCGTGCTTCGCCATTTCTACTTCTTCTTCTTCTTCTCGGCCTAGGGTTAAGGTTAGGTTTGAGTTTCACAAGGCTCCACATTTTAGGGTTCCGAGTCGAGGCTTGGAGCTTCTGTCTCTGTCCATTTGGCTTGCTCTAAATGGAGACTTGTAATCAAGTTGAAGCTTCTCTAATTATCTTCTAACCTCAAATCAACTTCACCGAGTCATCGTGTTTCAGATTTAGGTTCCAAAGTCCAAACTCAACCCTCACTGGGGTTTAGTTCATTCAGTGCGATGCAATTAATCTAAAACGGAAGGGCAGCTTTTTGTAGATTTTGTCGAATTCGATTTGCTTACTAAAATTACAAAAAAGTCAAAAGTTGAAGTTTTTATATTTTGGAATAATGAAATTTAAATCATGAGCCGATCTCAACAAACTAGTAACTACATTCCCATGATTTAGGGACATACAAAATGTATGGTTGATAAATTTAAGGGACTTTAAACTTGTTCTGTTGAATTAAAATTTTTATGAAGACTTCAAATATTTAATATTAAATTTAAATTTCTACAAAAATTCTAAGTAATTTTTTATTACTTTGACTTGTTAGATTTTTCAAATATTACTAAAATTCTAAAAATACGTAAACCTTGTTTAAGAAATTTTTTAATTTAAAAAATTCTTTCAATATTTTAGAAAAACTTTTTCTCTTATATTTCGATCAAAAATAATAAAGAAACATATGACACATAAATATCACACTTATATTAATTAAATGATACTTAAATAATGATTAATATAATTTTTTTAATTCAATTTGAATTAAAAACCACAAAATAGATTTCAACAGGCAGTTGTATCATATCATAGAAATGAAAGCCTCAAACTCTGATAATTATAGTTGAGATATTTGATGTATTAGGCATTAATTTTATAGGTCTTTTTTTTCATCTCGTGATTTTTCTTATATACTTTTTCTTGTTGATTATGTTTCGAAGTGGGTGATAGCAAAAATAACCAAAATTGACAATTTTGCAGATATTGTAGGTTTTATAAAGTCAAATATTTTCAATATATCTGAAGCTTCATAAGCCATTATTAGTGATAAGAGATGTTGCTTTTGCAATAGAGTAGTGCTAGCTTTATTTACAAAGTATGGAGTTCATCATCAAGTATTCACCGCATACCATCCACGAACAAATAGACAAGTAAAAGTATCAAATCATCATCATCATTATCATTATCATTATCGCACCCACTATAAAATCCTGCAGTGAAGCAGGGTCTGGAGAGGTTAAATAATACGCAGCCTTACCCCCACATAATAGAGAGGTTGTTTCCGGTAGACTCACATGCAGTGTGACATGCAAAAAAAAATGATGCAGGACACAAAAGAAAATATTCACAATAGTAAAAATACTACTAAACTACTAAAAGTAATTAAAAATTGATAATAAAGAAGAGAAAGTTAATAAGAAAAAAAAAAGCAATATCGATACACATAATAGGAATAGATTAAAAGAGTATATAAATATATATAACTAGACAGATTCATGGGTGGGAAGGAAATGTAGTAAAACCATTAAAAATCAATGTCAATGAAAATGTCAAGGACCAAAACACATATTAATAAAATCGAACCACACTTGACAAGATTTTGGTGCCAGTAAATTGCAACTGTGGAGACAAGTAAGGGAAGGGAAAAAAAGGGTCAATTCTAAAGTAAGCGGCGTTTGCAAAAAGTTGTTGTGGTAGGTTGGAAATAAAAACCAAGGCAAAAAGTTTGTTTGAAAAGTGGACTACCAATGGTTCTTGAAAGAAAAGACTGGCTGTCTCTCTTGGCAGATTTATCAGTCGGCTCAAGGAAGATAGCAGAGGGGACGTATGGTGGGCCAGAAGATACGGTTGCCAAAATCGAAGCAACGTCACAGAGCAGCACTGCCCCGAACAACCGTCTTGTTTGATCTAACATCCTAGAAGCAAAGCCCACTCTGGCTTGTTTTAGTGCGAGAGTGAACGGTACCCACGAGCTTTAAATAAAGAAGTAAATATTATTTTGAAAAAGAAGGTAAATCCAAGATAAAATGATTGGAGTTTACATCTAAACGGTGCTCTTTGAACATGCCATACAATCTACAAAATGTCAATAGGAATGTCTCCTTATTGATTGGTATTTTGGTAAAGCTTGTCATTTATTGGTAGAGATTGAACATAAAGCTTATTGAGCAATGCAACATTGCAACATAGATTTGACAAAAGCCAGGGAGGCAAGAAAATTGTAATTACAAGAGCTAGATGAACTCAGATTAGATGCTTACAAGAATTCAATAATTTACAAAAAGAAAATCAAATTATTATATAATTCTTAACTAATGATCATGCCAAGTAAGTTGCATTCTAAATGGCTTGGTTCTTTTGTTGTCACTAATATATTTCCTTGTGGTGCAGTGCAAATAGAGAATTTAGATACCGAGAAGATTTTTAAGGTAAACAGACACAGATTGAAACCATTTTATGAGGAGATGACGGTTTTAAGTGTTTGAAACTTCCCTAATACGTAAAAATTTGAGAAGAAAAAACCCCTTTAGCAAAATAACGTTAAATAATTACACTTTTTCATAAGCAACCTAAAATATGATAAATTTTTATTAGTTTTATTTTAATTATATATAGTTTTCATTTGTTTTTCGTGAAGTAGTTAGTTTACTGGTTTAAGGGGGATTGAGTCTTAAGTTACAAAATATTAAAATTTATAAGGCAAGATCATGTTGTATATAATTCAACTGTCAGGATAAAAGACCCAAAATTTCATATTACTAAATTTCATAAAGGGTGATCACGCCTTACACAACTCAGGTTAGATTAGTAGTCTTTTTCAATTCTAGAATATTAAAACTCATAAGAACTGATCTCACCTTATATGATTCAGCTTTCTTGAATGAACCTCTTAAATTTTATAATAATAATATTGGTAAGATGTGATATCGCGTTATAAATGTTATTAATCTGTTTTGTTTTAAAGAATTAGTGATTTTTAAAGATAAAAATAAAATAAAAATAAAAGAGATATTAAATAAAAATAGAAGGATGATATAAATAAATTATTGTTATTATAAGCCATTGTTGTTATAAGCCACTTTAACCCTTCTTTTTATTGATTACTTTAATAATTTTAAACTCCTAAATTGAAGGAATTGTATAAAGCTTATTTGCATAAGATTTTGATGAGTATCATGAAAAATAAATCAATTGATTCAAGTTGCCCTATTTTGATTTTTCAGTGGGAGAGAAGTATAAAAAAGGAAAAAAAAGAAATCTCCTATTTGATATTTCTTGTTCAAAAATTAAAAAAAAAGAAAAAATTATGAGGTGATTGAAAGGATGTTATTTAAATCAAGTGAGTTATGAACTGATTTGAGTTTAAACTTGCGTGGATAAGTTTGTATGATTTCCTTCAATTTTAAAACTTCCTTTTGTAATACCTTACCTAAGCCACATTGCATCCTCAATCCAGTTCTTTTGATTTATGCATTAAGTTCACTTTTTGTTAGTGGTAAAGATATGATTCATAAGCAAGCTTAGGGAAATAACTTGCTATTCCTTGATTTGAGAGCTTAATGTATCTTTAACACTTTGAGTGGATATAGTGAAATCCATAAGAGGGTGTTAAATCTTGTTTCATTTAACTTTGATGAAATTGATGATATGTTATATTTTCATTCTAAAAACATGTCCTATGAGTGCTTGTTCTCTTAATTGCTATTTTTTCCCTTAAACCTTTAATGTATATTTAGCTTGTGGGGATATTTTTGGATAACATGAAAAAAGATGAGAGGTTATTATGAAAATGATTGATGTATTGAATTGATATTTGCTTGAGGAAAAGTATTAGTTTTGTGTGGGGAATTTTATAAGATGTTATTTGGTTATATTAATTAGATATATCTTTTTTGGCTTAATTTTGGTGCTTAAATGGAAATTTAATATTTGTTTTGTTTTAGAAGGTGATAAGTGGAGGTTGTATCAAATTGGAGCATTATTTGTCAAAATAGTGGATAAAGTGAGATCTCGCATAAAGCTAGATTCACCATAAGAGTTTGAATTTAATTAGAAACTTATTTCTAATTTGATTATGCAGGGATTTGGACCTGTTTGGTTAGGGATCTTGGCAAATTAGGGGGAGAGGGGAAAAACACGTTCTTCACTTCTCCATATCACCCTATTTTCATTTCTTTGTGTTCTCTCTTAGTCTTTCATCTTTTCATTTATTTTTGGTGTTTGAACAAAAGTTATGTGTGGCTAAATCTAAATATTTTAATTTAGGGGGATTCAAAATTCTAGTTGTAACCTTATGAGGTTTTGTTCTAAACCTATATTTTATTTTAATTCAAGTATCTCTTATTTTATGTTCTTTTATTTCTTGAGCACTCAATATTAATTAATCTGAATTTTTAATTTGATATTGATTATTCTATAAATATCCATGAATTCAATTATTTGTAATTATCACGAAGGATTAGACAAGTAACAAATATGTTATTTATTAAATTACATATTTAACTTATTAGAAACAAGAAAACCAAATTGACTAATTGTAACTTATTAGTCTTTTTCATTAAGTTTATTGCTATCATTTAATTGATATGGAATTATATCATACTCAATTAGTTAATGATAAAATTTGGTTTGAATGCTGAGTCCGAACCAATTAATTTGGTAAAATTTGAGACTTATTATAACTATCCTAATAGGTTTCAGACTAACTACTTGAATTGTAAAAATTATTCTTTTTAAACCAATGATTAATGTTACGATTAAATGAGATATTTTTCTTAAATTGGAGTTAAGTACCATTGAATTTCTCACTTTAATACTTAGTTGATTTATTTTGATTCCTTATTAAATTTAGTTTATCAGTCAATTAATTATAAACCCTCTATTTTGTTTTATCAATTGAAATTAAGAAATTACTTTTTAGTTCTCTTAGGATTCAACCTATTTCTACTACTATCACAAGAGTGCGAATTTAAATTAATTTTGAGGGTTTTGACAAATCAATCATTATTTGGGACTTTAAAGTTTAGTTTTGATGATACCTTAAACTCATGTCTTATTCAAAATTTGATTAAATTAAATTTAGTCTGTTAGTCATAAATTAACTCAATTACCATGCCTACTCTACATGCATTACTGAAAGATCTCGCCTAGCATAAGCGAAATGAGGTCTATTGTCGTGCTTGATGTAAACAAACTTGAGTGAGGAATCAGATTCACGTATTTGATTTAGATGATTTGCCCAAATCAACAAAAGAAAACAAAATGGATGAGAATGGTTAAAAAAAAATAAGAAAGGGACTAACCTCTTTGTCACGTTTAACTAGTTTTAAGAGTTAAAGTTTTATCACAAGTAGTAAGCTAAAAGCTACGAAAGCTAGCCACTTCAAGGTACCCAAAATTTTCTCTATAAATACCCCCTAAACCCTAAGACCCTCTTCATATTCCTATTCTTGAAAGTGAAACACCAAAAGAACAACAATGGCTGAAGCTATAAGCTTTGTTCTTGTTCCTTTGAGCCAAGAACACTGATGGTTATGTTTACACAAAGTTTTACTTTTAAAACCATTCTTGTCCAGAAGGCTCAACATATGGTAGCTAAAGCAGTTGGCCAAGAAGTTCACATGGTTGTTTCTTTCATTAGGTTGCATTTTCATGACTGCTTTGTCAAGGTCTGATAATCACTGTCCACCTCATTGCTATCTCAAAATCTGGAGGTTTTCCTTGGACATAAGAACATATTATAGATTTATCACACTTTCTAGAGCAATATCTGGAGTAAGTACAATCAGAGCTGCAAGGTCTTCTAAGTTTTAAATCTTCAATGCCATTATAGAGTACGATAACTGTACTTTAAGCTCTTGTTCTCAAGTAAATACATATTTTGAATTGCTGACTATCAGGAGTAGATACTAGATATTAGAGAACAGTCAGATATTGTTTTTTTTAATAATTATGTATATCTGAAAGGTATGCCAGTACTTATTAGCATTCCTATAGTTCAAGCGTGTCACCAAGGGAATTTTTTGTCTCAATTCTTTATAGTTTACTATTTTTAACTTCAATTCAATTGACAATGTCACAAACAATGTTTTAAAAATTAAACTGAAAGTTAAACCAGTAAGACAACAGGTTTAAAATTTAAAAGATTCCATCAATATAATATCGTCATAAAATCGATTAAAGATTAAATAAAATTAAATAATTTAAAATATGATTAAAAGAGATTATCTATAACTATTGAAAATTTTGAATTTAATTGAAAAGAGAGATTGTTAAATAAAAATTAATTGATTTATTTTAGTTTATAAAAATTTATTATTTTATGAAAATTAATTGATTAATTAATAAATTCATCAATTTTTAACCAAAATATTTATTAAAGTAAATTGAACTGGAAAGTTAAAATTTGAATTAAATATTTTGAAGATTTAAAATTTTTACAATTAAATCGATCAAACTGATTGAATTTTTTAATCATTGGTCACGACAAATGCAGAGGCCACGTTTGCCATATAGTTACTACTCCCTTAAACGATTTTCCATTTAGAAAGTGAATTAGTCCCTTCAAAATTGATGCCTGAAATCAATTCTAATTATAAGATTTTCAAATAAATAATTTAATCAAAATTTAACCATTGGCATTAATTATGATTCCTTTAGTGTAAATTAGCATTAATGTCTTATTTGACCCTTTCACCCTGGCTAAAAGCACAAATTGGGCCTTAACCTTTTTGAGTTTGATTATTTTGGGACTTAAACTTGAATCTTGCTCAATGAAGGGCTAAAATTTCACGAGTCTGCTCAATTTAAGACTTTTTTGGACAGAAATTAGGATATGATTACACGCGTCGTTACATGCAGGTCAATTAGTATTTAGATGCCACGTTAATAGGCCTAATTTATTGTCCAGGCTAGGTGGAATTTAAGAAAAAATTAATTAATTTCGTTTAAATTTCGACTTAAACAAAAAACTCTTCAACCCTAAAATCAATGATTTTTATGAACACATGTTTCACTATCTTTTTCTTCTCTCGGTTGTGCCTTCACTCCAATCCTTGGATGCATCAACACTTAATGCATGTGCCTTCACTTCAATTTTGCTTGTGCCTTCTTAGTACTGTGAGTATGAGATCTCTCTTTTGGCGTTGGAGGTGAATGGGCGGTAAGGTTTTAGGAGATCTGAAACATACATGTGCTGTGATTGAAGACCGAAGTAGGTAATGAGTCATGCTCCCTACTAATTTTTGTATATAAATTTATGATGTTTTAATATTCACTTTATTCCTTTACCCTAACAATGTTACGTTTACGTAAATTATTTTATCTTGTTTAAATGGGTTTGATTATTGGGTTGAATAGCGTGTAGATGATAATTGTTTTCATGTACAATTCTATTATGCATTTGTATATAGGATATGATCAAGTTTTCTCTTCCCCATGTACTTGACATTGTACGTAGGAAGGATATGATTTGTGTCACTTGGTTTAACTTCATTGGTGGTTATCCATGTTTTGTTATTCTCTATGCACTGTGTTCAAGATAAAGTATGACATTCATGGAAGAAATGCAGATTATTAGGAGCAAACAAATTCAGTCCTGTAGACATCATTTAGTTGTCGGTGGGTGTACAATCAACATTACAACATTGTGCTGTAATAATTGAGAATGAGCTCAAGTAGTAGTTCTTCAAGGTAATGAGGTTGATTAGAGGTTTCAGTTTGTTGTTTTCTTTGGTTGTGATTTTGTGTTGGGTTGGAATTTTTGAAATTTCAACTTTGGTTATAGAGGGACGCGTTCTAAGCTTGATATGAGGTCATACAAGATGATTTCTTCAACTTACCCAGTTGAATGGGACTATGACGGAGAGGCCAAATATTGTTACTGTAACTTGAAAGCACCTAGATGGACTTCATAGACTGATGAAAATCCAGGAAGAAGGTCTTATGGTTGTCGACTCTTTCAGGTAATTTTGGTACATTTTTGTTGTTTTAGCTAAATATGTTCATATATTTCATTAACGAATTGCTGCCTTTTCTTTGATGGTAGAGTGACAATGTTTGTGGATTTCATGAATGGCATGATCAAAGATTTTGTCCAAGAGCAAGACAGATTATTTTAGAGCTGAAAAACAAAGAGAAGATGTTATATCGTCAAAATAATCTATTGAAGGGGAAAGTGACAGAATTAAGAGAGAATGCAGTAGATGTTTTGCAAGCTAAAAGGATTGCAGAAAATTTGAAGTTGAAGAATGAGTTAGTTGCCACGAGGACTAGTTATGAAACACATTCAACAAAGTGTTGGAAATGGTTTGCTTGTTTAAGCTTGTGTTTAGTAGTTTTGCTTATGTTTGTTAGTCTAAATAATAAAGGCAAAAAAGGCAATAGTTGTACCTTTAAAGCCTTACCTGTAAATGGTTTGATGTACTAAAACAATGTGTAAATGTTCTTTACATAACCTGATGTTGGAAAATGCAAAGTGTTAGATGTTTTAACATCTGTTGTATTACTAATTTGATGTTCTAGCCTAACCATGTTTGATGTTTTATGTACTAGCCTAAACATGTTTAATGTAATAGCCTAAAGATGTTTGATGTTTCAACATTTGGTAAGGAAGATTAGTGACAAAATAGGATCTTTAATCAATGGAGATGGAGTATTTTTTAGTAGTCAAAAGGAGTTAAAAGAGACAGCAATTGAATACTCTAAAAACTTTTATCTGTATTTTACCTCCAATCTAATTATTAACACAACTGTTAAGTTGTTTTATAAGTCATCAAATTATTGATGAGGAGACAAAGATGTTTAATAGACCTATAATTCCAACCAAGGTTGTATTAACAATGTACATGTTGTACCATTCATGAACTTCAACGAAAATGAAAAAACCTAAAAGAAATGCAATGTACACTGACTGGAAAACAAAGGAAACCAACACTTTACTACAAAAAGTTGATCATCTCTTTCCATCCATAGATTGTAAGCTTTCCCTGAAAAATACAACACATTGCAAAGACTTTGACAATTCTAACCAAGCTTCTATCACCCTCGATAACCCATTCATAAACTTCAACAAAAAGGAAAAAATGTACAAGAAATGCAATTCAAACTAAAATTGGAAGTCATTGCATTCATTACTTAATAAAATTAATCCCAACAACATCCTTACAATCTATTGTTGTTCAGTTTACAAATATCACAAAATTATTCAGTTCACTAACAATTAAATGTTAAGTTTACTTTTTTTCCTTTCCCTTTAAAGATGCAGTTTGACTTTGTTGGCTTGGATTCACATGCGTAGTAACAACTTCCTTCCTCTTTATTGATTTCTGCCAAAGGTTTAGTAGTCTATGACTTCTCCTTCCAGGTTGTAGATAAAATTCAAATGTTTGTTAAGCTGTATGAATAAATTAATGTTAAGTAAGAATGCAAAAATTTAACCCTTACATTTAGTATCTGTAACCCTGTGATTTCATTTGTGTATACCCTCATCCCTTCCATCCGTTTCTTGATCTTCCTATTTACTTCTTGTTGAAGAAAAGAGTATGTGACAGTCCTTTTTCCTATAATTTTTGCTTGAGAATTTGTAATACATTTGCCAACTACCAACATCCTCAATCTGCTTCCACCGTCAGCAATACCATAACTAAGCCCTCTTATCCCATTAGTTTGGTTCTTGGCGGTGGCCTTTGAAGATGTACAGATACTTGTTGTTTCTGAAGCACCTTCAGGTGTTGGGAGAACAACTGAGGCTGTTGCATTTGCACTCCTACTTATATGAGCAGTACTTGAGGTGTTGGCAGTACCTGAAGCAATTGTGACACTAGCAGATACAAACACAATAGTAGAGGCAGAGGCAAAAGCTGACAACTTGCTCTTCTCTTACCTTTCTTTCCCCTTTCAATGTTGGATGCAGTTTAGAGGCACTTACTGGGTTTTCAGAGGCTTTTGCTCTTCTTTTACCTTTCTTTCCCTTTCAGTGTTGAATGCAGATTTAGAGGCACTTACTGGGTTGTCAGTGTTGGTTTCAACTGTGGATATGTTTTCGAGGGTTGACTGTGAGTTTGTTGCGTGTTGCTCCATATGGAAATCAGTTGACTAGTTTGGATTTGGATTTTGAAACTGGGCTGAAACATGCCATTGATAACATTGATATCAGAATAAAAAACCTAGAAGATTACCACTGTTATGGGAAAGAATCTTAGTTGTACCATAAAAAGACAAAACAGCTTAGAAATTACCTCTCGACCCTTCCAAGGACAACCTCTTTTGTTGTATCTTTCTGTATGGCAATGGCTATATGTAATGATCATGCCCCTCCTAGACATATGGTCAACATTTTGCTTTTTGTTTACTTTTGTATTCTTTTGAGGCTCATCAATGCCTTTTTTCCTAGCTGTTTTAGGCCTACCAGGCCTTTGTTTGAATTTTGGTGGCCTAATAGTTCTTCATTACTAATGGATCAGTCCTTCATACTAGGCATCGGTTGAATTGCCTTCCCATATGCTTTGACATATTCAGTGTTCCATAACCAACTAGAAGTGTACTCTTTAATATTAACCCTACTGTCTCTAATAGCACATATGACATGTGCACAAGGAATGCCAGAGAGGGTATATCTCCTACAAGAACATATTTTGTTCTGAAGCCTCACCACATATCTGTTCTGTCCATGATCAATCTCATACCCTCCTCTATTATGATGCACTGACCAATGTTGAGCAATCATGACACTCTTCTCAATTGCTT
This sequence comes from Erythroxylum subrotundum, assembly GCA_027563845.1. NCBI lineage: Eukaryota > Viridiplantae > Streptophyta > Magnoliopsida > Malpighiales > Erythroxylaceae > Erythroxylum > Erythroxylum subrotundum. The sequence goes on from JAOQMQ010000196.1 coordinate 7,497,026, forward strand.
TCTATATTCTTGGCCTTAAATTACCATTCCATTTGGCAACCTCTTTCCTTTTTCTCACAATTCTTTTCATCAATTCTCTTCTAAAATGTTCAAATAATCCTAAAACTGATATTTTCCTTGTATCAACCAGAGTCTAATTGAAGGCCACACTTAAGTTATTATCAACCAACTCAATCATAGAATCTTCCCTCTAGAAAGCCCGACACCATTTCTGAACTGGTGCATAACTCTCAATATCTTATGCTGCCTTTTGGTTCTTGGCTCTGAGCTTATCCAAATTTTCTTCATATTCCCTTACTGTGAAGGATTTTGCAATTTTCCAAAAGTGCTCCTTCATCTCTTCCCCTTTATGTCCTCTTCCATACCAATTGACATAAAGATGTCTAGCACAAAACCTGTGCTTAGCATCTGGACACAAATCGACAATGACTCTAATGGAAAACATAACCATTTGAATAGGCATGTGGACGTAACTCTACATATTTCATAACAGTTACACTCTCAATAAAAGTAAAAACAAGATTGATATGAAACTTTTACCTTTTGTTGGTCAGTCATTATAGTCCAACCAATTTTGGAGCCCAAGTGAGGTAAATCTTCTTTCAACCTTTCAATGAACCACTTCCATATGACTGTCAACTTCAATCATAGCCCAAGCAATATGAAACATTTGATTGTTTCCATCTTTTCCCACATCACATAGAAGTTCACCCTTAGTTTTGGTTTTCAGCTAACATCTATCTAGGCCAAGAAAATGCCTGCATCCACGCTTAAACCCATATTTAATAGCTTCTAAGCATATGTACATTCTTTCAAATACAGGTGAAGATGTTGGAATTGGCCGAGACGCTGTCAATGTAACAGTGCTTCCTGTGTAACACCCAAATACCCCCTGGGAGGATACATGGATGCCACCCAAGACAGAACAAACAAAACCAAACATCACA
>JAOQMQ010000196.1:7529614-7543638 GCA_027563845.1 Erythroxylum subrotundum
GAGTATGAGGTAAGGGAATGTTAGGAGGGGTTTAGGAACCTTGGAAGAGGGCTTGGAGGGTGAAAAATTGATGTCTCTCGTAGCTTACACGGCCAGCCCGTGTAAATTTACACGGGCCGCGTAAATCCAGGCCAGGAGTACCATTTCCACCCGTAGCTCACACGGGCAGACCGTGTAATTTCACATGGTCCGCGTATTTTGACCCTCTTAACGACAGAATTTAAAATTTTGGTCTTCATGAAAGTTGTAGCCCTAGATGTCTTCTTTCTAACCGTCTAAAAACGAAGTCAATCCGACATCTAGAATGAGAGTTATGGCGTTTGCGCCAAAGTATGTTCAATAGGAATCAGGTTATGAACATATTGGATTCGTTGGGCCATAACTCCTTCGTCCGACCTCCGATTGAGGTGATTCTTGAGGCGTTAGACTTCTAACATATTTTCCTACCTTCTCTTAAAATTTTATGTCCATTGGTTTCGAATTAAGGAAGTTTGATGGAATGGAAGTGAGTAGTCGGGTTGGAGAGCTTAATCGGGCTGGGATCATATTTTGGATTTTTAAGCATATCTAGAGTTATAGAGCTCCTTTTGAGGCGGTTCTTGTTTCTAAATGACCTAGAGACCAAGAGCTACCATATTGAAAAAGTCAAGTGTAATTGTTATGATTTTCGTTGTGTGGGCTCGCCTTTGTGGCTCGGTATGTTATAAGTTTGTGGGCTTTCTTTGAGGGTTAGTGAGAGATTAGAAACCCGCTTATGTATATTTTTTGATTCCAAATCGTTTGTTGGGCCTCGAAAACGGGGTCCAACATGACACGTGGCCCATACTCCAAACCAAGTGAGGTATAGAATAGTGAAAGGACGAATTATATGATAATTGCCTATAGAAAGGTTCGTAAGTTGGATAATTGACTATCAAAGAGTTCATATGTCAATCCACTTACTTTCCGATAAATTGACATTATGAAACTATTCATGAATTGATCGAATTAAAAGATAATTCAAGTGGCCAAAAATTGAGAACCTAAAGGGTCACACATTTAGGAGATTAAGGTAATGTTTCGAGATAATATTGCGATATGATTATGGTAAGAAATGTTGAAAAGAAATGGACGAAGCAAATGTTGCATAGATGTCTAAGGTGGAGTCACGATTGTGACCAACTAAGTCGCGATCGTGATCTACTAATTCCAGCAACATATATATATATAAATGATTTCTCATCACTTAAACATAGAAATTAATAGCTAGGAAGTCCATAAACTTTCTAGACATTCAGGGAGAGTTAGAGGGAGAATTTCTTTACATGTCAAATAAGGGTGCTTGATGTTTATAGCATGTGATATAATTATCTTCTATCCTTCCTATTGAGCATCTTATTTGTGCTCAAACCTTCCCTACACACTATATTTCTTCATCTCTTCGTATTTTTCACTGCCTGTTCAAAGTGTTTGGTGTTTGTTACAACCCAAACAAGGAAAAGATTCAAGAAAAGAGTAGCATTTGTAAGGCACATATGCTGTAATTTTATGTTTTTACATTCTGTTTATACATGCACATGGATTCTGGGTTCATGGGGATATTTTGGGAGTTGAAATTTTGATTCCGACACTTCTGCTGCCTTGTCATACATGTGATGCATGATCCCGGGCCTCTCCAACACAAAGCCTCGGTGAACGACGACCGTTTTGATCTGAATGAATCATCCTATTCACAAAAGTCAATCTTTGCTGGTTAGGTAAGAAGATAGCAAGTTACAAATTCTATGAGTAGGTAAGATAGACATGCCTTAGTTGAAAATTCAGACATACTTTAGTTTATAATTATTTACATAGTTGGATATATTACTATTTTGTATCCCCTTACCAACCTAATTTGCATACCAAAAAATCCTAAAAGCCTTCAGTCTAAGGAGAATTGAGATTGTTAGAAGGAAAATACATAGTTTTGTATATTAAATTTTTTTGGATAATCTCAATAACTATGGCTTATGGCAAGGCTTGCATGTGTTAATTGTTGTATGCTCAAAAGTAAAATTTATGAAAAAGAGATGAAGAAATTGTTAATGCAATTGAGGTGCAATATGTATACCAAATACTGTCATATCTATCATTAAATGATAATTGTGCTAGCTCTATATCTTCTCAATTCCCCACTCAAGATACCCATCACCCTCTCTCACTCATTTCTCTCTTACAAGTTAAGGACGAGTAAAAGTAGCTGATAAAGCTTCACAGTTTCTTGTCTCTTCCTCTCTCTTTCACCTCCAAACCTCACCCCAGCTGATCATTTAAGTGAAATATAACAGTATTGCTTGGTTATAGAGTTGCATGGACTTGGAGGTAAGACCAACACTTGTCTTCGATATAGCTCGTAAAGACTGAAACTTGCCGTGGAACTGAAGAGCTAGATTCTTCGAAAAGCGTAGACATAAGGGTTTTGGTGAAAATGGAATGGGGCGTAGGTTGGTGGGTGATCGTGGGGATTGCCGTGGGATGGTTTTGGTACGGGAAGAAGACGAACCGAGTCGACAAGAAGTGTGGAATTCCAGAGGGTAACTTAGGTTGGCCATTTATTGGAGAAACTCTGGACTTCATTGCTTGCGGTTATACCTCTCGGCCTGCCAGTTTCATGGAGAAAAGAAAATTCCTGTAAGTATTTTTTTCTTCGGCAAGTACTTGGGCTATAGAGTTCCCCAAAAGCTGAACTTTGTATCTTTAATAAATGAAACCGTCGGTTTACCTCTTGTCCACTTGGTTTTGAGTATAAGTTACAACCAAACCTTTTTTCTCCCTCAACTTCTAGAACAGTAGAACTTGCACGTCGACCGACCCTTCTTGGCCGCGACAGTCCTAGTCTTTGTATTGTTATGGTTTTCCTAGTTTTCAATGCTGATCCTGTCTTCCTTTTTACACTGCGAGTTCTGAAACATGTGGTTAAAAGACCTTGGCGGTATTAGTTGGTGATGGTGGGGGCAGGGCCTCCTTGCTGGTTGATTACTACGAAAAGAGTTATAACTAAATAGAAGTGATATGATTCTGAGTCTCGAACAAATGAAGTTGATCTTTGATTTCAGGCTCTGAATTCATCAAACACAAGACAAGAAGATATCAATTACCTGGTTAAGATGTTTTTCCCTCCAGATGACAAGAATACACGAGTTGTTACACAAATTAATGCATAATTATTGTAATTGATGCCTAACAACTTACGTTTTTAGATGAATGAATGCTTCTCTACATTTGTCACTCGCTCTAATTACTGCACCATGTCAACGCACTAATTAACTAGACTGTAGTCATTCATAGAAAAAGTAGGTTCTTAGTATCCAATTAGGGTAATGAAAATATTCACTTGACTAAAGTTTCTTTTACAATTAACCTATGGAAAGGAGATGGAGAAGCCTTATTTCTTGTGACAGTTACAACATCCTGCACTACTCGAGATGATAAAGGTAAAGCCTGGCCTACATTAATTAGACTTTAGAATAGATAGGTGCTTGCATAGGGATAGCTTGTGAAGTCAGTAACCACAGCCCATTATCTGTCAATCTGCTTCCCAGCTTTTCAATGAAGTGACAATCTCGTTTCCACTTCCTAACTATTCTAGTCTCTTTCCTTAGATCTATCAAAACAAGTCTCTGTAATTTCCCATCACTTTCTTCTTCAGGTACGGAAAGGTGTTCAAAACCAATATCCTGGGAACCCCCATCATAGTGTCCACTGATCCTCAAGTGAACAAGGCTGTCTTACAAAACCATGCCAAAAGTTTTGTCCCTGCTTATCCTAAATCCATCAGGGAACTTATGGGAGACCACTCTATCCTCCAAATGAGTGGGAACTTGCATAGACGTATCCATGGAATAATAGCTCGGTTCTTGAAATCACCAGAACTCAAATCCAGAATCACCAAAGACATTGAGAACAGTGTCAAGAACACATTGGCTTCCTGGCAACACACGAATGATCACCTCATTTACGTCCAAAATGAAGTTAAAAAGGTTGCTTCCGTCTCTGCCACGCTCTAAACACTAAACAACATGTTCATTATCAACTACAATGCATGAAGCTCTTGCTTTCTGGGGTTTTGTCGCAGATAACGTTTCAGGTTCTGGTTAAAGTACTGATAAGCATTGGTCCAGGCGAAGATTTGGAATTTCTGAAGACAGAATTCGACGAGTTCATTAAAGGGTTAATCTGTTTACCGATCAAACTCCCTGGAACAAGGTTGTACAAGTCCCTGAAGGTAACATATAAAACCTTTTTGTTTAATGCACGATATAACAAAATATATGTATGGTTTGAGTTGTTTGATTTTCTGATCGTGCAGGCTAAGCAGAAGATGTTCAAGATGGTGAAGAAGATTGTGGAGGAAAGAAAACGGACAATGGATAAACTATCAATGGAAGACAAGGGAAGCAATAACACGGTCATTGACGTAGTGGATGCACTTTTAAGTGACAATGATGAAGCCAACGAGAGGAATCCCCTACCGTTGGATTTCATCACCGGTAATATCATAGAGATGATGATTCCCGGGCAAGAGACGATGCCAACGGCCATGACCCTAGCTGTCAAGTTCCTCAGTGGTTGCCCCGTCGCTTTAAGCCAGATAAGGGTCGGCATCTATATTTTTCATTATAAATAGACTATCAAATTATATCCATACCTATTCAGTATTCAGCCTTTTGATTTGGTGCGACCAAAAATACAGATTGTGTTTAAAGAATCTCGAGAGAATCCTTAACTATAAAATTATAATTCTTAAACATAAAAAATATATATTTTAAGGTCATCTAATATTTTGGTAGGGAGATCTCTTTAAGTGAAGTGGGCCACGAGCTTTGTTTATTTTGTACTGTAAAGTGTTTTGACTTTTTTTTCAGAAGTCTTTTTCGTCAGATACACGTTGGTTAAGGTATGGACCCCACATATATATATATATATATATATATATGTTTGCCGTACGATTTTAGATTGGACGATTGCCAGGTGAGGACAACCATATTAAATCCCTGCCTGTGATACAGAAGCCCATCATAGCTTTTCATAATAGTACCCCTTTTAGAAGGATTTGAGAAATGGGTAATATAAAAAAGGTTGACAAAAACTTTATTTTTTTATTTATTAAAAATTTGGACATTAATGAAATGTACATGTCTTGATGTTTCATTCAATGGTAGATAGGAACGATGTAAACCAACAAAGCTACATTAGGGGATAGAGTTACATTGAGCAATGTTGAACAAATGTTAAAGCTTTTTGTAGTATTAAAAAGTAAATTTGATTATTCAGTAAATGAATGTTGATGTGATACTGCTAAAAACAGAACAATTGATCTTGATCATGATCGTGGAGTTATGAACTGTTAATGCATGATTGCCAGTCCCTGCAAAAAGTCGGCTCTACCCTATTTATGAAATCGATCACTGAGACCGTCAGTGACTTCTCTTCACAATTCTTGATGGGATATATGGTTTGTTTGGTTTTTGGTGATTACATTGTTTGATCTGATTCTATAGAAAGAGAACATGGAACTGAAGAGGCAAAAGACTCGTTCCTGTGACGAGTATAGTTGGACCGACTACATGTCCCTGACATTTACTCAAAATGTAAGTCTCAGTTCTTGAAAGAGAAGATAAAATAGCAAATAGCGAACAGGACATCCGTCTCAATTGTCAGTTCATGTATCAGATTCTTCTTTTCATTGGCATTTGTTTATTTTTGTCACTAGGTGATCAGTGAAACTCTAAGATCGGCAAACATCATAAATGCTGTTTGGAGAAAAGCTGTCAAGGACGTGGAAATTAAAGGTAAAGTTTGTTTCTTTTTCTTAATTGTATGTATGGGCATATCAGGAATTCCTGAAGTTAACAGAAACTATCACCAGGGAATTTGATTCCAGAAGGATGGTGTGTCTTGACGTCATTTACGTCCGTTCACATGAACGAGGAATACTATGAGAACCCATATCAGTTCGATCCATGGAGATGGGAGGTACAGTTTGTTGGAACTTTTTCTTCTCAAGATCATAGAATAAGGTCTTCTGTCTTATCGTGTCTAGTAAAGGATTCATGAAATTCATTCCTGTACAATACACCATCAAGAAGCTATTTTTCTTGTCCCATAAGTAAAATTATCAAATTTTCATTCTGCAGAAAACAGGAGCAGCAGTTGTTAATAATTGCTTTACACCTTTTGGCGGTGGACAGAGGCTGTGTCCCGGTTTAGAACTATCCAGGCTAGAAATCGCCATCTTCCTCCACCATCTTGTCACTAGCTATTGGTAATTGCTCTCTGATATAACGGTCTTTGAACCTAATGATTGGAAATTCTGATGAATGCATTCCGGGGAATGGGTGTTAATATTGCAGCCTGCACAAGATAAAAACTTAAAGAACGTTGGCTAACTTGGCAATGTTTTTTCTTTTCTTTTCAGGTGGGTAGCTGAGGAAGATGAGATTGTGTACTTTCCTACCGTCAAAATGAAGAGGAAGCTGCCTATAAAAGTCACAACTTGGAGGAACTCTCAGTGATCTCAACTAATTTCAACTAGCAGAGGTTCCTTACTGATGAACATATCAAAGCTTTAGCTCTGAAGCTCAAAGTTCATAGTAAATCGTAAAGAGGAAAGTCCAAAGTTTGCTTATAGTTTTCTGTTCATTGTTAATGAAATAATGAGCTTCAAGCCTACATCTACGAGAGAGTTACTGAAGAGCAGATGTCTGCTACTGCATGGTTAGTTCCGGTGTCACGATCATTAGCGATGGCTGGTTTTGGGTCAAAAATATCAATGCAATGCAAGTGGTGATTGATGGGACTAGCTTGTTTTGTCCACTTTGACCGAACCCTGCCCACAGATTTGGTTGCCTCATCCGATACCAGCAACAACACGTTCGGGCTGTTATTGTGAACAAGATGTGCCCTGCTTAACCACCCCACCCCACCCCATCAATAATATCAGCTGGTGGAGCCGCTTCACAGCTCTGCTCTGCGTGTGGTGGTCAGTTGACGTGGCCTGTAGATGATAGATATCTCAAACTGGAATAATTAACTGGTAAGTTTTTTTTTTGATTAAAAAATGAAAAAAAGGGTTGAATATAATTGATTTTTTTTTACGATCTTCGCAAAACTAGTGAACTTATTTGCTGTAATTATTGTTGTTGTCCATGTCTCAAAACTCCTAAATTAAAGTTCAACGCAATCTTCTCTTCTTAATCAACCAAAATTTCATCTACTGTACGCTCTGAGCGTCCCGCAACTTGAAACCAATCAACCAAATGAGATAACGAGTGCGTTGGGATGGGTGACTGTCCGTAGCGAATCCTTGCACGGTATGAAGCCACCAAATGCATAATAACAAACATGCAAAGAAGATATCCTCCAAACTGTTAGAATGAGGAACCCGCATCTTCCATGTCCTCTATCATGCTCTAGCTAAGAAGCCTAGCTCACATGCAAAGAAGATATGGCGCCAGATGTGCACAAATCAACACTTGCAAACTGTACAGGATTCAAAAACTGTAACATTAATATTACTCACTCAACCGACTGACACGGAAGAATTTACAATTAGTCATAAAATTCAACTAGTAGTCGCGAAACCAACGATCTCATCATTTCTAAATGAGGTCTAGTGGGAACTAAGTCATAGACTTCTTTTTCTCTTCCTCAAGCTGCTGCAGCTGTACTAATCTTTGCGCCCACTCTCTCTCTCTTGCAACTGCAGCCATCTTCCGCTCTACCCTCTTAAACATTTTCTTTCTCCTAGCCTCCTGCAACTGAGCTTTTCGCTTCTTTGCCTCCACCTGCTCATGTTCAAGACCATCACACAGAGTGAAACAAAGTACATAAAGATACAAAGTAAAAAAACACACAGAATGAAACATTAGCTTTCATATCAGGACATTCCATGAAAATCAGACAAATGGGAGAAATTACAAGCCCCATAAAAGATACTGCCTTAGTATGAGTATTTGAGCATGTCTGCAATTTACATTACGTTTTCATTAAAAAGCTCACTAATTGTCGTTGCAAGTATGTCTAACCCGAGTCAATAATAACATAGCAGCTCCGACTTGAATAATGTAAATCACAAGAGGAGATGTGGATTAAACTTGCGAAAGCATACATCGATATTAGCAGAAGTTAGGTTGGATTAAAGAAAAAGTTATGTGATATAATATAGTAGAAACTTCAGTTTAAACGGGATATGCATTATTTATCCCCATCATTTTGGTCTACATGCACTTTGACTTGAAACAACCAATGATTCCTCAAATGTTCACCAAGGTAAATTTGCGCTCATTGGCTTAGCATCTTCCTTGTATGGCTTCATATGCATTGATTAATGATAACAAGAACGCCCACAGTTCAACTACATTCGTCTACCGCATTTTTATTGTCCATATATTTAAACACTTTACACAGATCAACATAAAGAATAACTTACGTTGGAACATCCTAGAGCTGCAAATGGACGATCACATGTCCATGAATGAAAGTAAGAACAAGAAATATGGTTTCCCCAGATTCACACAACAAATGAATCTGGGTTCTTAACCTAGTTACTCTTTCTCATCCCATTCAATTCTACATGTTTGGAGATACCACTGAAACTTTAACCGTGTTCAGCAGCTTCATATTTCAACTTCGAGAAAGTAAAGAGCTAAAAGCTGCAAGTGACGACACAGTGTAAGAAATTCACAAAACCAGAGACAATAAGACGAATAAAATCTCCTTCAACCCAATTCGGTATATCCTCATATCAGTATTACCTAAGCCGATAAAACACTTGACAAAAGTTGCAGAAGTTTCGATACCCGGTTACAGACAAAATCAACCAGATTAATGTTGAAATTTTAGAACATAAAAGATAAAAAGAAGAGTGAGCAGAGAAGACGAGAACAATGAGATAAAAGGAAATGATATTAACTCACACACTTAAATTAAATTATCAGAACAAGGCCTTATATAAGGCTTACACATAGTGAACAATATGGGTCACACAAGTATTAATAAAAATTACCCACTACTGCTACCATGACTTCACAACTTACTAACTTCCTAAAAACTTGGACAATTAAATAACCTTGCTAAACATGTGACATAAATCAAACTAATTCTTAAGATAATCTAAGACCTATTTTAAAGGAATTTAAACAACTCTAAAATTTGAATTAATTTTCAATATTTCCTCTTAATTCAAATTTTCTAGATGGAGCACATCTCTCCTAATCTTCAGAAAATTATGTGAAGCACTTCTCTTCACCAAATTTCCGTTGATGCCTTTCTTATCAACCTGCAATTATTGAAGCACGTCTCTTCAAACACATCTTGGTGTACTTCTCACCACCGTCATCAAATTTGTATGATGCACTTTCTCATCACTATATTCAAATTTGTATAATACACTTTCTCATCATCTTACTATTGTTGAGCACTTTCTTTCAACTAATTAAAAAAAAAAGATTCTTCTTTAGCCACTTCAATCTTCGCTAGATAGGCGCCTTCCACCATTTTTTCATTTTCTTGATTTCTCATTCCCCCTCTTTTTCCTTGAACTTACAAAACATTAATCACTCATAGGTCCCTCAAGGATCTAAAGCTCTGATACCATGTTGAAATTTTAGAACATAAACGATAAAAAGAAGAGTGAGCAGAGAAGATGAGAACAATGAAATAAAAGGAAATGATATTAACTCATACACTTAAATTAAATTATCAGAACAAGGCCTTATATAAGACTTACACATAGTGGACAACATGGGTCACACAAGCATTAATAAAAACTACCCACTACTACTACCATGACTTCACAATTTACTAACTTCCTAAAGACTTGGACAATTAAATAACCTTGCTAAACATGTGACACAAATCAAACTAATTCTTAAGATAATCTAAGACCTATTCTAAAGGAATTTAAACAACTCTAAAATTTGAATTAATTTCCAACAATTAAGACAATTCTTTGTTGGAGAATGATTTAAAGTTGTAAAAAATGAAATATTTATTTAAAGATAAATTTTGAAAAGTAATAAAAATAAGATATAATATTTGTTAAAAGATAAAATTTTATCTATTACGATAAAGTTATTATCTGTTAGGATTTAAACTTTTAAATTTTTTATTTGTTTGCTTAATCTTTATCTAGATATTAGATAAGTTTGTTATTTCATTGCTTATATATTTAGGCTTTCAACTTTAATATAAAGTGAACCTATCAATAAATTATCTCTTGCATTATCTCTTTTATATTTTACTCTATTTTAGTTAGTTTCTAGTTTTTAAATTTCAACATGGTATTAGAGCTATCAAAGATCTTGATGAACCTATGAGTGATTAATGTTCTACAAGCACAAAAACAAAGAAGGGCAATAAGAGCCCAAAAGAGTGAAAAGATGGGGGAGGGAGCCTATATAGCAAAGATTCCATCCTCAACAAATAAATGAAACTTTTCTCAATGTGGCCATTGTGAGAAGTTTCACTACAAGAAAATGGGTGCTTACCGACGAAATAATGCAACTTTCCGTCGGTAACATACATTTGCGATGGTATAAGAACGACGGAATTTACCATCGTTAAATTAGCCATTGGAAAATTTTTCGACGATACTTATCTCCGTCAATAAATATACGAACGGAATGGTCTTTCGTCGGTATATTTACCGATAGTAGATAGCATTTTCGTCGGTGTAGATATCGATGGAATGGGATAAACCGTCGTCAAATGTTTACTTCTGTTCTGACGGAAGTATTATTTCTGTCGGCAAAACAATAATCATTTACCGACGGTTACGGTATTCCGTCGGTAATGGTCGTCATTCATCAAACCTCAACTTACATTACTAAATCGCAAAGCTACAGTACGCTTGCTTAGGTACCCTTTTTCTTGTAAATGCCATGTTGTATGGCAAATGTTTTTAAAATCTAGACGATGTAAAATTTGATTTTAATGTCAACAACTGTAAATAATTTGTTTATATATTTAATTTATTAAACAGAAAATTAATTGATCATTTAGCGGAAAAAGATTTCTTAGTTGAATAGAAACACATTAAATTGTACAGAAATTGAATCCAAAGGAGTACAACAATTTTATTGTCCTGGTGAGCGCGGATGGTTATCTGAGTCTGTATGGCGCCCTGACAACCGGTCAATGTCATTTTGGAGCTTATTTATTACCTCCATCAAGTTTGACACTGTTGTCTCAAGTTGAACAATACGTTGTGTTGTCTGCCGTTCACTTGATGTTGCTATAGTGGACATAAATGACTGCGAATAGTGTTCCAAATGTTCTTCGTCCGAAGATTCTTCCACGACTGTCCCTACCACCAACCACATCAAAATATGCCTGCCTCTCATGAACAGCTTGTTCTTCCTTAGTCTGTCGCTGAATTGTTTGTTGTATTTGGTCCTATTAGGAGACAATGCTTATATTATAAATAGTGACTGAAAAATATTAAGAATGAATATTAAACCATGAACTTCACATACATTTATTTCTCTACATCGGCTGTTGACGAATGTCACACCGTCATGCTTCTTAGTGTGAGTATGCAAAAACAACTGTTGGCATAACAAACTTCAGTATCTTGCGGTGGAATAACAAACTTCAGTATTTTCATCTTACTACATCCTACGTTTCAAATTTGGTATTATTAAAGCAAACATTATGCAAGAGGAGTGATAGATTACTCCTAAATATCATATTTGAGCTTATTTTTGGGTCATGATTCTTTATCAATATATCTGCATGTGTCAACCTTAAATGACTTAGAGATAATGTTTAAACAATGTATTGTATGATCAGTATTCCTGACAATATTTCAATAACAAATTCTAAAATTGGCATTCTTGTTTTAAAAAGAGTAATGATTCTATTAAATAGTACGGAAAGGTCAAATACACAGGCTTACGAGTATGGTGTAATTTTTTTTCCATATGCTTATTTCAGAAAGTCCAAGAATTCATCCTCATATAGATGATGTAATCTTGGTTCCGGATTCCTATTTTCTAAAGTGGGATGAATAATCTATAACATTTCAGGTTAAGTTTCTCCTATGATAATTCTTCAGCTCTATACTACTTTTTAATGTTTTTGGTTCCCTATTTAGCATAGAAGTTGCAAAGTGAGGACGTAGTGGGGGACACTAGCATCACTTAAGAAAATACTTCAACTCTTGAATCGGGTAAGTTGCTTATGCAGTTCCACAATGGTTTTAGGAATTGAATGACAATTCTTTCACTAAGCGTAAGGGAATTGCTGTGAAAATAAAGCCTTCTTTTTAATAGGTTTTAATCTTTTTATAGTCTTTATAAAAGATTTTACATGTATCTTGAATGAAAATAAGTTCCTAACCTTTGGTCTTCTAATAAATCAGTACCTATTTGGCACAGATTGCAAACATTGCAATTCAAGGCCTTGTAGAACTAATCTAAAATCCGAATTGACCACAACCTTAGACCAGTTTCGAATTTCGTATTTGCTAGCACACACTACTACATTCAATTCCTGAGACCAAAAAAAAGGTATTGTGGGTGAGAAATATCGAAATCTATAACTTCTCTAAAGTTATGCATGTGAATAGTGAATACTTCAATTGGAGTTTGAAAAATGGAAATCCTGGGGTTATGCATTAACTTAATAAATTTGATTTAATTATTTAATATTAATTACTAATAATTTATTTTAATTTATCTTATGATTACTTTAAAATTAAATAAATTTCAATTTATAAAAAACAGATTAAAATGTTTAAAAATAAACATTTTACAGATATCTTTTTTAATAAAATATGGTGAATTTCCTATTGATAGTTTTAGTGAAAATTATATAAAAATATTAAAATTAAGATAATTGTTTTACTAATTTATCAAAATAATATACATTCAAATTTTATTTAGATATTTATATTGTGGTCTAAAAATTGTAACTATAATAAAGAGATTGAAAGTGAAAAATTAAAATGTTGCTTGATTTTTATTCATTTTAATTTTATTTTGTCACTAAATTTGTTCTTTTTTCATTCACACTTGATGTGTTTACTAAATCATAATGTCGTGTTACTTTCAATTATTGTTGAAAGTTTGTTACATCTTGTTCTTCCAAGTTCAGTTTGTTATATCTTTGTTCTTTCAAGTTCTCTACATGAGTTTCTAGTTCATTAACCTATTCGATTCTGCCTCTTCGTTTTGTTTTTCCTCTTGAGATGAATATGTCATGCAATGTGTTATGATCGATTGCTTTACAAATAAAGCATAAAGAGTTAAATTGGGAACACTAATAACTACCTGATTTCTCTTTTTATCTTATTAAAGAACATTTTAAACTTCTTAATATGTTAAGTTTTCACCTTGTCATATATTAGCTAATAATTTCTCTTCAAATAATTGGATATAGAGGTAAAGGAAAGATATCATTTTTGCTACTAGTTTGAATATTTTACCTCAAAAGGTTCTCAACTTTTGCGACAAGATCAATAAAATCATTTCATTTCAGTGAAACTGAGATCTGCGAAGTCATGGGAACAAAAAAGAATCATTATTACAATTGAACTGCAATTTAAGAGAGGGACCATATCGAAGTTCTTTTGATATTAATCACATTTTTGTTCTCTATTTTATTATGTTTTATTTTGTCCATACTAATTAACTTCAAAGGTAAGTTTCAACTAGTCTTTCTTTTTTTAATCTTATCTTGGATCATTTTGATACTACTGTTTTATAGTATTGAATATACTGTTATTACGATGGTTTGATTGGTGGAAACTAGGTGAAGTGCCCACACTTGAAGAATACTATGGACCGGCATAATGCTTGTTTTGATTGGTTGTTTATTTGGCAGCCGATACCTATAATGAGAAAGTCGATCGTCCTCGCCTACCGTGAGCCGATCGGTCGCCCGTGACCGACCGGTTCTCTATCTTCGCAGGCGCTGTTGCACAGACAGTATTGATTTCCGCCCGCGCGGCTGATTCACGACTCACCGTCCCCGTGCGCCGCACCATCCTTCTATACTCCTTC
>JAOQMQ010000196.1:7543738-7575655 GCA_027563845.1 Erythroxylum subrotundum
TCTTTTCTATAATAATTAGACAACTTAAATATAACATTTAAATCAAGAAATATGATTTTTAAACCAAGAAGAAGTATGTTCAAGAGTCACGTCACAAGTCCGTTGGGCTCCAAGTCGGGGTCCAATATTATGAGTCAGTCCGTTGGACTCCGGAATCGGGGTCCAACAAAAATTGTTACTGACTATTATTCGTCTAGACTTTACAAAGTGTTTGTAATTGACCCGCTGTCTTTGTTTTCTTATCTATAGAAGATAATACTGTTATGTATTTCTCTTATTCATATATGTAATTTTTGTTTATTTTATGTTTATTTTTTCTAGCTTTTAACATCTTTATGAAAAACACTAAAATTTTAGATTTTTTAACATAAATCATCATATTAATTACGTTATACATTTTACGTTATTCTTGTTATTTTCCTAATGTGTTGTCTCCTATTAATATATGATTCAAAATTTTATTGTTATTACAGGATATCCGATCATTTGTTGAATTCTCGACCATCACCACGATCGTATATATCTTCGTTGGATTTTGAAGAATCATTAGAATTTTCCGAAGACCCTTCCATAAGATCAAAAGATGGCTTACACTCGTCAAGGTTTTCTTTCACAGTGTCAAAATATTCTAACTCAAACAAACCATGGTATCATACGCTATCAAAATATTAATACTTATGCAATAGCCACCAACAAAACTTTATTCCCATTTACCCCCATTCCACAACGTCTTATTGAGCCAATTAAAATTGCTAAACCACAAACTCCACAACCCTCTATTTTTGATCACTTGCTATGTATTTGTTTTTCAAAAAAACTTAAAGATCTCACAACTCTAACAAGTCTTTTTTACCTTTTTAAAAATTTTATAGGAGCCCTTATAATGAGATCATTTATAGGTCAATTATGTGACCGCCAATTGGTAGTCTAGTATCTCTTATACCACCTTATCTGAAACGACCTCACTTGTCGGTATCACATCGGTTTTAAAGTAAGAATTAAATTCCGCAGAGTGCAGAACTTGTTTTTATTATATATGATGAAATCTTTTTCTTGATACAATGAAATGCATATCTGATGAAATCTTTTTGCCTACTATAAGAATATGTATTTATATTTGCTTGTTTTTAGATTAACAAAACAACAATTATTAAGTTTGGCATAATGGAAAATTTTATAATTTATAAGATATCAATAGAAACAATTACTTGCGATGTTTGGTTGAAAGAAAAACTTACAATGGTCAAAAAATTAATATACATATTTTATATTAATATGCCAGGAATGCTTCCTTCTCTTCAATGCTATACCACAAACTAACTAAAAATATTGAGCAAAACATAACAATTGTTTTTGTTTGCGTATTCAAACAATCAATTTTGTCATAATTTGTCATTTAATAAAAGTCATCTTAATTAGTAGGATTTAGAAATTATTCACCGATTATGATAAGCACTTAAGCAAGTTCATAAACCAACTTACAAATTGAAGAACCATAACTTATAATGAATCAAATGTGAGTTTTCCTTGTTTTGATTTTTTAGTAAAATAGTGATAATCTGGGATTGTTTTGGTTTTTTAGTAAAATTCTGATAATCAGGGATTCATTTCTAATTGTGTCAAATTCTAAATTGGAAATGAAAAAAACGTTATGTTATGCTCTGATAACTATTGCAAGTTGGGTCTACTTTTCAATTTATAACGTATTAATCAGTTAAATCTTGATTTCCCTTGCAATGCAAAAGTTAGTTCCATCATACATAATTGTGAATGCCTCTATAGAAATAAACTGCTTCACTAATTATACATCAACTTTCAAATTATCTTCCTCTCAATCGTTATTTCTATTAAAAAATTAACCATCTTTAAAATTATTATCAAATTGGTTAACGTTTCTTTTGGTATGTTTATTTTGGTATTCAAATTTCGTGATTATTGAAATGATTACATAATTATTTCGTGGTTATAAGGATAAATCATGTTAACAAATTATTTGGGTCCAAATTTCGTGGTTATTGAAATGATTTCATTTAACCGGTCACGCCCATTTGACATACAATTTTAATCTCCTTTTTTTTTTCTTGTATAACAAGCTTTCAGTATATCTAATTATCATATATATTCTAATTAACATTTTGATTGCAAATATAAATGCCGCTATGACGTGGATTTGACTAACGAAATAGGGACTATCACAGCTTTTATTTTTGGCAAACTTGGTGAAAATTTTTTGAAGTTTACTGAAATTGAAGTTATGCAATATTACCACCAGGTTATATTTTTTGACTTATTACAGATGCGATTTAATATAACAAGAATTATGATATCTTTATTATATGGCTGACAATTAACATTTTTGCCTTCCCATAATAAGAGTACGGAACTTCCTCTAGAAAAGGTCCATACAAAATTGAAAAGCAAGACATTTCTTTTTCATATCAAACATGTACACGTTCACTCACCAGATGGAAGACAATGGTTCACTGTTATGTATTACCGTGAAATTGACGATGATGAATTACAAAAGGCTTCAGCTTCACTCGAAAAAGATGATCAAATTTCAACTGATGATCAAAATAACACTGCTGACATTACACCTGTACCTATTTAAGGTATTCGTCATTATTTATTCGTTCAATTTGGTATTTGTCATTATTTATTCATTCAATTTTTGCTTTTTTATCTTTATCAAACTATGTAAACTTCTTTTTTACGTTAATTATATTATCATCTGTTATTTATCTATCTAGCATTTTTATCAAAATAAAAAATAATGTCACCTTATATATTCTGTAGCTAATATACTTTGTTTTTTTAAAAAATATTTTTAGAAGATATTGTTGAATCTTCTTCAACAGTCAGACAATGCCTTCGTAAAAGATTCAGCGACAGTGAACCCACACCACAGTCAAAAGCAGATATTAATCACAGTAACAAAAAGCTCAAATTGTCATAGGCTGTTTCTTTTATGGCAAAATAATCATATAACTTGTGTACCTTTCTGCTTTAATTTCTTGTTTTCTTAGACTTCAAAATTATGATATCTGCATAATAGTTTTTTGTTGTTAAATCACAACCGTCAATAATATTTTATTACTTAGGTCATAAGCATGAATTACTTGTGGCATCTAACAATTGTCTTTATTAAACTCATGCAAATTCACAAGCTAATTATTCAAAATTCATTGACCGTTTTCTTTACTTTATGTTTATATCAATCTTAAGGCAGACTCAACGTAGGATGAGTCTTCCTCCTCCTCCAGTTTTTACTATAGGTCAGAAAAAAGATTCTTTTGAATCCTAAATGTTTTAAATCGATGCCTTTCAAAACTTCAGCAATATGTAGCATCTCAGAACTTAAACAAAGCAAGCTTGATAGAGATCTCCACGAGCCAAAAATTCAGACCCGAGGGAAGTTAATACACACCAACTATGTAGAACAACTGATAGAAGAATATGTAGATTTATTTGTCAGTCAAAACAGAAAAAGGAATCTCTTCCCCTCTTTACTGAATTAACTCGTCTAGTGAAGTGAAAACTGTGGCAGACATGAGGTCGCCGAAAATAGCCCTTTCACTTTGGATGCAGAGAAACACGAATTCGAAATCTCAGGTACAATAGTAGTGTGATTACAACGGGTGGCACAGATACGCTATTAGTAGTGCAAATTCATACCGGGGAATATGCAGCTCAAAACTAGTTGGGCACAATCTATAAATTGAGAGAGATGACAGTAGATTCTTGTAAATAGAGCATCATGTGAAATTTTGAACATACATTTTAAACCTGATAAAGTTGTTCTGATTTTACCAGTAATCTTAATATTATATGTGATATAATTATTTCTAGATAAATAAAACTTTATTAAATATATAAAACAAACTCAATTTTTTTTTTCTAAACTTCAATCTTTTTTTTAAAACAGCGCCGATATCATCAATTAGTTTTAGAAATATGCTATTTTATATTCGCAAATGATAACTTCATCAAATGCACGCTCTTGCTCTTCATACATCAGGAGAGAAGAAAACCAAAGAGCATATTTAACTTAAATAAATACGTGGATCACGTAACTGATTAAAAAGGTAAATATTTGGAAATTATTAACAAAAACATCTATTTATTTGTGACATACCAATAATCCCTTTATATATAACCCATAAACGGAAGGCTATCAATTAAACATAAACATTCGACTAAAACCTTAACAACAAAAACATGAAATACTACGTAAACATCAAAACCTACAATCATATAATAAAGTAAAACTATTCAAGAAACAAAAGTTTCTACTTATAAATTAAACATTTCCACGTAGCAAAAAAAGTTAATTTAAAATCGCCTATGCATACACAAAACACTTATATTGAGTATTTTTTTTCTTCTTCTTAACATTGGCACACCATACATATCTTTGTCTTTGCTTTTCTTCTTCTTCTTGGTAGCATCCTCTTTATCAACAGTTACATTTACACCATCCAACTTCTCAATGGTCTGCAGGCTCTCAAATTTTCTCTTCTCTTTCTTCTTCTTTTTTCTCTGCAAGAACATTGTTAAAGAGACTTAAAAGTTGAAATAATTACATAAATAATTAATAATTAATAATATTCATTAATAAAAAATAACGTGAACTTAAGAAAAGAAATAAAAACAGCATCATATGAACTGTCACAATAATACCTTAATAATTAAACTAAAATATACTCAACCAAAAATAAAAACACTAAACCATAAAAACACAAACACCAAAAAAACAAATTAATAATAACAAAAAATTATTTTCTCATTTAATAATTAAAGATGTTAAAGATCAGTTCAACGAACACAACCTAAGATTTTAAAACTCATAATAATTCGTGAACAAACTATTCTTCACACGCATAATCATAATTAACAAGTACGTCGACTGAAAGACAATTAACAAGTGTGATATGTAATCTTTCTTACATGAAAACTTTATCATGTAAATTTAAACTCATAAATTTTAGGATCTTAGAATCTAATAATTTTTCACAATAACATAAGTATACCTTGATCCATCATATTTTCGATACTTTCTGAACAGATAATCTCCAATAATCTTCAACAAGATATTCTTAGATTTTGTTTCTCTTGGCCTTTGTTTCGTTATTTTCCGTATATTGTCTGATGGAGAGATACATGAAAAACTTAATAGGTAGAGAGAGAGAGAGGAAGTAGTTATCAGTTTAAAATTCAAACGACACCTCTTTTCATTATCCTTATTTTTACGTTCCATCAACTTAAATACGTCACATATTTATTTTAATTAATCCTAATATCTCTTATTCTAATAACTAATGGGATTTAATATACTTAAATGATTAAACCAAAATATATGGGTCACATAATGAAATTATCTAACAATCTCCCACTTGGACCATGTAACTTAATCATGGTTTAACAATATAACATAATATGTATATAATAAAACTTAAATCTCCTTTATTTTCTTTAGGCGCAACATTAATCATAATTACGTAAAAAACTAAAAAGGATTATAGCGGTTGTGCATCTTTTAATATGATATACTTCCTTCTGTGCATCACAAAACTAGATTGGATCTTCTATAAGTAAGCATATGATCTTTTGTTCCTTGTAAGTATCTTAAAACTTTCTTTGCAGGTTTCCAATGTTTCAATCCAGGATTACTCTGGTATCTGCCTAGCATTCCAACAACAAAACTGATGTCTGGCCTAGTACAGGTTTGAGCATATATTAAACTCCCAGCAATAGATGCATATGGAATTCTTTCCATTTCTGTGTGTTCCAATTCATTCTTTGGGCATTGCTTAAGACTGAATTTGTCTCCTTTTTGAATTGAAACAACACTTATGAAGCATTTGTCCATATTAAATCTCTCTAAATTTTTTTTGAAATATGCTTTCTGAGAGAGCCTTAACATTCCTTGTGATCGATTACGGAATATTTCAATTCCTATCAAATAAGATGCATCACCCATATCTTTTATTTCGAAATTTTTAGAGAGAAACGTCTTAGTCTCATGTAACAATCCAAGATCGTTAGTAGCAAGTAAGATATCATCAACATATAGGACTAGAAATATGAATTTGCTTCCACTTATCTTCAGATATATACACCGATCAATAGTGTTTTCTTTAAAACCAAAAGAAGTAATGGTATCATTAAATTTGAGATACCATTGTCGGGAGGCTTGCTTAAGACCATATATTGATTTCTTAAGTTTACACACAACATTTTGTTTTCCTTTAACTAGGAAACCCTCAGGTTGATCCATATAGATTTCTTCATCTAAATTTCAATTTAGAAAGGCAGTTTTCACATCCATCTGATGGAGCTCTAAATCATAATAAGCTACCATTGCCATAATAATTCTAAATGAATCCTTTTTAGAAACAGAAGAAAATGTCTCATTATAATCAATACCATCCTTTTGAGTATAACCTTTGGCGACAAGTCTAGCTTTATATCTCTCAATATTACCATTAGAGTCACGTTTGGTCTTAAAGATCTATTTACATCTGACTCTTTTACAACCTTCTGGCAATTCAACAAGATCCCAAACTTGATTGTCATCTATAGATTTTAACTCTTCTTTCATGGCGTCTAACCATTTATTATAATTTTCACTTTCAATGGCTTATGAAAACGAAACTGGATCGTTATCAATACCTAAATCACCTTCTACTTCTTGTAAATAAACTACATAATCATTTGAAATTGCTGATCTCTTTTGTCTTTGAGCACGTGGCTTATTTACAATAGGTTCATTAGCGATGACTTCATTATTTGGAGCTTGGTCATGCATTTGTTGCTCTTGTAAGTTGTTAAAAGCAAGAAACTTGCACTTTAACTTCTTGAATATCCACTTTTCGTGACTCTAAACTCCCACTAATTTCTCCATTTTCGATAAATTTAGCATTTCCAGTTTCAACAATTCTTGTACTATGATTAGGGTAATAAAATACATACCTTTTAGACTTTTCTGGATAACCAATAAAAAAACCACTGGTTGTTTTTGAATCCAATTTCCTTTCATGTGGATTGTATATCCGTACATCTGCCAGATGACCCCAAATATGTAGGTGTCTTAAACTAGGTTTTCTTCCTGTCCACAGTTCAAAAGGTGTTTTCAGAACTGCTTTACTAGGAACCCTATTTAATAAATAAATGACAGTTTTTTGAGCATACATCCCTAATGAAGATGGTAGAGAATAATGACTCATCATACTCTTAACCATATCCATTAAGGTACGATTGCGTCTTTCTGTTACACCATTTTGTTATGATGTACCTGGCATTATGTATTGAGCACATATACTACACTTTTTAAGAAATTTAGCAAATGGGCTAGGACATTGTCCATTTTCACTATATCTTCCATAATATTCACCACCTCTATCAGATCGGACAATTTTTACTTTTCTATCTAATTGCCTTTCTACCTCATTTATAAATAATTCTAAAGTATTTACTGACTGAGATTTTTCATTAAGCAAATAAATATATCTATAACATGAAAAATCATCAATGAAAGTGATGAAAAACTTTCTCCATTAAATAATGAAACATCAAAAGGCCCATATATATCAGTGTGTGTAATTTCAAGGAGTTGTGTACTTCATATGGCTTCTTTCTTAATTAAGTGTTTTGTATTTTTTCCCTTAATACAATTCATACAAATTCCAAGATCAGTAAAATCTAATTCTGGAAGAATTTCATTCTGTACTAATTTGGTCATTCTATCTTTCGATATATGACCCAAACGTTTATGCCATAAGTAAGCTAAAGTTTCATTTATAAAAATTCTTTTAGTACCAGCATTATGACGTAAGGTCAATAGGGTTTCAGTAATAAGTTTATCAAACTTTAATTTATATAAACCATCACAGAGTATACCAGAACCAATAAGGCAATTATGTTTGAACAAACTAAAACATCCATTACCAAATTTGAAGGAATATCCAACAGTATCAAGTTTTGACGAAGAAACTAAGTTTCGAGAAATTGTAGGAATATAAAAGGTTTCGAACATATCTAAATGATGTTATGTGTCTAAAATCAAACAGTAAGTTCCAATGGCTTCAACTGTAGCTTTGACTCGATTTCCCATGAAGACAAATCTTTCATTTGGATTTATGGTTTGGATCGTAAGGAATCACTGCATCGTATTAGTAACATGAGTGCTACATCCAGAATCAATCCATTAAGTATTATAAGGAACTTCTGCTAAATTAGATTCGAAACATACTAAAGCACTAGGCTTACCTTTCTTTTCGAACCATGTCTTACGTTTCAGAGAATCCTTCTGATAGTGTCCAGTTTTCTTACAGAAATGATATCTATCGTTCCTTGGTTCCTTCTTAGAGATTGAAGTTGATTCATTACCCTTATGTAATACATCTTTTTCCTTTCTTTTCTCCTTTTTTAACTTCTTTCTAGCTCCTTGATTACCCATAAAATTAATTGAGTGAATACCTTGTTTCTTAAGCCTTGCTTCCTCTTGAATAAACATACTTTGCAGTTCATTCACATTCCATTTGTCTTTAATAGTATTGTAACTCATTTGGAATGGACCATATTTAGGAGGTAAGGAATTAATAATAAATTGCACAAGGAAACTTTCACTCACTTCCATTCCCATGGATCTTAATCTTGCTACTGTATTTATCATTTCGGTAACATGCCCATGCATAGTACGAGAACCATTGAACTTTATGGTGGTCAACATACCCATTAAGGTTCCAACAAGAGACTTATCAGCGGAATTAGACTGAGAAATATCTTCAACACACTTAAGATACTCCTTAAAATTTTCAGTATTGGGAATTGTAGCCTTAATGTTGCTAGCCACAGTCATTCGCATAAACATTAAACTTAGTCTATTTGACCTTTCCCAACGTTCATAAAAAGATCGTTCTTCAGCACTACTATTATCAATAAGTGCAACGGGCTTATCAGTTTGGAGTGCCAAGTCAAGACCTAGGATTCCTAGGTTGAACTAAAATTGTTCACACCGTTCATTAAAGTTAGCCTATTAAACTTTATAATAGACGAAGCTTGTGATTGGATAGCGTTGAATGATGCAAAAATTATATAAGAAATACTCTAAGCTAATGTTTTGAATCATAATTTAAACGCGTAATTAAAATTAAATAACAAATATATCAACAATAAACATATATTGTGGTTTTCCTTTGGGTAAAACAACAATATATTAAACACATAAATTGATGCTTAGTAATATTTACATAATTGATAATCATGCATACTCTGATTATATATATTAGTTATCTTTGTATATACTAAATATATCTAATAAAGTATACTAATTAATCACGATTATACTCATTGATATAAAATTAACTAAACCTTTGGGTGATTCTTAAATATTTTAATATCAATCAATTTTAGTATACCCATTAAATATATCATTATGTCATTGCAATCATAAGCATCACATTATCATGGGTAACTATGTATCTATTTTAATTTGATATTTATAAAACTTTCTAATTTGGCCACTTTGATGACTAACAAATTATTAATTATATAAATATTAAATTAAATAAATGATAATAGAAGTCATATTGAAACTAATTCTTATTCATACGCATAAGTAATTTATTACATTAACAATCATTAATATATGATGCTAAAATCATGCATCAAATTTTACAATTAAAACCCACGACATTTAATGAAACAAGAGGCTTAAGAGAAATCAAAGCAAGTAATTCATCTAAAGATGTTAAATCATCACAACAACTAATAAAAGTAGACATAAAGGTATTAACGACATGATAAAAGAAACAAGTTGATGGCACAGTAGAGAATGCACAAGAGAAACACAATCAATGGAAGAGAGAACCTTTCATGTCCATTAATGGAACGTTTAGAAATGTAAGATAAAACAAAACATATTTAATGAATGCAATTAATGGCTTTGTTAATTCCATTCATGTGTCAACTTGGCAGGGAAGCACTTAATATTGTTTTTCCTTTCCTTCATCATCTTGATAACATGATTTAGGTGGAAACAAATCATTTATAATGTTCCGTGTATAAGAAAGAGAGAAGACGTGATTGTTTCCTTTTAAAACCTAAACATGCCATAATTGGTAAGGAAATCACTATAAAATATCTTATTGATCATGTATATCATGTATATAATTATATCATAATAATTCTTGATTTAATATCCTAAATGGAAAATTATTGATTCTCAAAACCATGCTTTGATACCACATATAATCTTTCTTACATGAAAACTTTATCATGTAAACACATAAATTTTAGGATCTTAGAATCTAATAATTTTTCAAAATAACATAAGCGTACCTTAATCCATCATACTTCTGATACTTTCTAAACAGATAATCTCCAATAATCTTCAACAAGATATTCTTAGATTTTGTTCTCTCTCTTGGCCTTTGTTTCGTTATTTTTCGTATATTTTCTGATGGAGAGATACACAAAAAACTTAATAGGTAGAGAGAGAGAGAGGAAGTAGTTATCAGTTTAAAATTCAAACGACACTTCTTTTCATTATCCTTATTTTTACGTTCCATCAACGTAAATAAATCACATTATTTATTTTAATTAAACCTAATATCTCTTATTCAAATAACTAATGGGATTTAATATACTTAAATGATTAAACCAAAATATATGAGCCACATAATGAAATTATCTAACATGATAGGCACTCACTCTATTTTCCCTTCTTTAAAGCACTCAAAGGTAAAAAATATTCACTCATTTTTCATTTCATGTTAAACATGAACCATAAGCTTGCTAGCTAATCCAATCTTCACTACTAAATATCTAACACAAACATTAATCCGAAGGTCTTTATTTTGGTTGTAATGAGGCCAAGGTAAAGATAGGGAAAAGACAAAATTGGGGTTCCAAAGGACTAATTGAGCATTTAAAATGATTCAAACCAATAAAATATAAAACATTGAATTTTTTCTTTTCAATTTGAAACATAACCCTACCAATCTCCTTTACTTTTTCGGTCTCCCCTTTCCCTTCATTTTCTTTTTTCTCTTCCTTTTTTTCCTTTTTTTTTGCATGCCATTTTCTCCTTCTCTTTCTTTTTTTTTTTCGTTTTTCTCTTTCTTCTTCAGTTGATATGATTTGCTTTTTTCCCAATATACAATAACATATATAACTTTTAAATGCTTAACTTGCCCTTATACCAAAAAAAGGTTCCATAGAAGTTCAAAGGGGCTCACTAAGGATAATATCGTGGTGACTTTTTAAGCTCTCAAGTTAAATCCTAAACGCCTTCATCACTTTAATGTTTGTATAAGATTATGTAATCTCAACTTGTATTCGTAAGCAAGTTCTAGATTTGCTTAACCATGAAAGAATACTCTCAACAACGAATACTTTTAATTGGTCTCAAACTCTTACCGAAGAAAAGTCTCATTCATCTATCACAACAAACTAATATCCTTTCAATTAAAAGCTAGGTCAATCAACTTATGCATGCAAATATATTTATTCACTTATATTATGCATTTATAATCCCGATTAAGTTCAATCAATAATCAAACATCTTCAACTATTAAACAAAAAAACAAACACAAAATGTACAACAATCATAGTCAACATCATAGGAAATTAAATAAAAGATCTAAGATGCAAACAACATTAATTAAGACAAACAATACAACTAAAACTAATTTAACGAAAAATAATCAAAATAATAAAAGAAAAAGATAGAAATACAATACCAAGATGAAGGTGGACACTTTCTGGAGCGAGGATTAAAATTTGCTAGCAAATCCCTAATCTTCGTAATATTTGCTTCAATCTTGTCCAATCTCTCATTTGTTCGCTATTCAAATACAATAAATTGATTGGTCAATGATTGATATTCGACAGAATTAGGTGCAAAGTTAAACTGCGTACCTTCATGTGGTAAAGCGTCATCCCCTCATGTACCTTCACCTGCTTCGCCCCAACTGCGCTTACTACTTGAAGCTTCTACTGTCTCATCACTAACAACAACATAACGATCACCTTGCCGTCTAGCAATCTTCATGGGCACCAAGGACTGCAATTCTAAACTAGAATTTCCTGAAACTAATTGCATACTTGCTCTCTCAGTCAGTAAACTAAAATACTCTGCAATTTGGGTGATAAATGCCCCAACAACTATTTTTCCAGCTCTAACTTTGGCCACATCCATCATATGCATCCTTAACAACATATCAACATTAAAGTGTTTAGCATGCACCACACACCACAACACAAACAATTCACCTTTAGAAACTGCACCTTGGCTATCTCCTCTACCAAATATCGTACAAGTTAAAAACCTATGAAGATAACGAAAGCTAGGGTCTACTAAAGCAGACGATTTAGACCTACTCGGAGAGAAAACGTTTGTTGAGTTTGTAATTTCATTCCAAAATTCCTTAGGACTAAATTCATCATAATAGCCATATAAATCACTATGTGGAAATCTAAATATACTATTCAAATCATTTAAAGTAAGAGCATATGACTTATTCATTAATCTAAATATCAAATTAATCACAATGCCATCTTCATTAAAGATCAAATGTCAAGTTGTCAAAAATTCTAAAGTTAATTCAACATATGATTTTTTTTTTCTAAATTTTGCAAATTTGTCTCATCCTATGTTATGCAACAATTCATTGACTCGGTCTACAATTCCTAATTTAGTTATAGTTCCATGATCAAAAAATATATTTGGCATAACCAGACGATCTTTTAAAGTGGCATACCTTAATTGGCTCTCATGAGTGTTAAATTGAAGCAAGGATTACCTAAAACAGGGACATCGTCCGCTTCAGAAGATGAAGATGCTCCAAATCTTACACGAGGCATAATCTAAGTAACAATTAAGAATCAAAATATTTTCATAAATCTCAAACCAAACGGAACAATTTATTACTTAATTGGATTTAGACCAGTTAAATATAATAGGCAAACACG
Organism: Erythroxylum subrotundum; assembly: GCA_027563845.1. NCBI lineage: Eukaryota > Viridiplantae > Streptophyta > Magnoliopsida > Malpighiales > Erythroxylaceae > Erythroxylum > Erythroxylum subrotundum. Next base: position 7,556,714 of record JAOQMQ010000196.1, read on the forward strand.
AAATCCTACACTAATATGAATCCGGCATGGTCATAGGATGAAAAAACATTCCAATTAAATATACATCCTTTAATAAATAATAATAAAATAAAATATTGAAACAAAAAAAAGATTAAATAATGTTTTATGTTATTAGTTGTATACTATATCAAAATGTTTTATATAATATCAAACTTGAATTATTTAATAATGAATCAACAATTCATTGGAAACCAAAGTTTACTATATTCTAAAATCAAAGTTTTTGATTTTCAAAACCATTATACCTGCTTTTTTATTCATTCTCATACCATAATTGTCATTTCTATCTCATTAGTAACTCATTGACATGTTCACCCCTTTCCCAATCCTTTTTTTTTTCACAGGACAAACGAAAGTTCAAATTTTATACAATTTTTATCGTTCTTATTTTTATTTCTTTCCATTTATTTAGTAAAATCTATTAAGAAAATTAACAGCACATCTATTACAATTTCATTAACGCCGAACAATTAAACACAATCCTTACAATTTAACAATTATTTAATAAAAAGCAAAGCGATATCAAATAACCAAATCAAAACAAATTCTTAACCTAATACAATTCTTAACTGAGTATAAAAACCAAGAAAAAATCAACCAAATCGCACTATAAATTAACAAAATCTATTATATCTTATATCAAATTAAAGTCATAAAAAATGAAATAGATAACAGTATAAAAAGAATGTATATGAAAAACGAAGCATCGACCCATATCAAAACAAGATATTAACTAAATACATTTTACTAAATGTTCCAAAATATGTTTAACGATATAAAAGATTACCTATAATTATAAGCAGCTTCCAATGGAGGCGGCGACACAAGGCAACAGACAGCGATAGCGACAACAACTACCCAACTCAAGGTCTGAAGTCCTGCGAAGATTCGGACAATTGGGTTTTTCACTGGAGAACAAATCTAATTCGAAGAAGAAGATGGCAGAACGACCGTGACTTGTAGGATGGAATGGGCGTGATTTCAGAATTAGGTTAAGATTCTAAACTCGGTCACGGGTGGGACTTTATAAGTCGCACCCAATAAGTTTTTTTTTTTTGCTTCTTTTAATTAACTAAAACATTTTTTAAAGTGATTTTTAGATGATACACATTTTTAAATTTTTAGTTAGATATTATAATAGTTGTATTTGCTTTCTATATTTTATCCATTTATAAAAAATACATCACAATATAAATTTCCTAAATTTTTTTATTTTTTCATTCAAAAGTTTTACTAACAAATTGTACTTATTCATTTTCAGTATTCTAACTTCCACATTTTTCATAATTCTAAGACATTGTTAATTCCTTTCTTATATATTTCAAAATTTAAATGTTTATAATTTTATCACAAAATTTTAAATTACACAATATTCATTTATACATGTTACATCCAGTTTTTCATTATCTTAATTAAAATATTTAATTGATAACACAAAATTTAACATATTTGTTTCAGTCACGGGCGTGACCTAATAAGTCACACTTATGACTGATGATATTACATTTCCTAAATTTTTTTATTCTCTCATTTAATTTTACTAATTCATTTTTAATATTCTAACTTACATATTTTAATAATTCTTTTAACCTTGTTAATTCCTTTCTTATTATACATTTCAAAATTTAAATATTTATAATTTTATCACAAAAGTAACTTTTTTTTCCTTATTTTAATTAACTAAATTATTCAATTGATTACAAAATTAATAAGTGAATGATGATATAATTTTTTACTTTTTAATTAGATTTTATAATATTTGTATTTACTTTGTATATTTTATCCATTTATAACAAAGACATTACACTGTACATTTCCTATTTTTTTATTTTTTCATTCCAAAATTTAACTAACTAATTTTAGTAATTCATTTTTAATATTCTAACTTATATATTTTTAATAATTCTATCATAATTCCTTTTTTAATATGCATTTAAAAATTTTAATATTTATAATTTGATCACAAAATTTTAAATTACACAATATTCATTTATGCATTAAATAATATGATATGTTAGGACTTTTTTTCATTATCTTAATTAGCTGAAATATTTAATTGATAACAACAAAATTAAACATTTTTTTGATTAAAATATTTAATTTATGATAAAAAATTTACATTTGTTTCGGTCACAAGCGTGACTTAATAAGTTACACTCATGACTAATGATATTCATTTTTTATTTTTTACTTATATATTATAATATTTGTATTTATGTACATTTCCTAAATTTTTTATTTTTTCGTTCCGAAATTTAAATATTTATAATTTTATCAAAACATTTTAAATTACGCAATATTCATTTATACATTAAATAATGTAACATGTGACTTTTTTTTAGCTTAATTAACTATAATAATTAATTCATAACAAAACATTTTACATTTTCTTTAACATTTTTTTCAGTCACGAGCGTGACTTATGATATTACATTTCCTAATTTTTTATTTTTCATTTCAAATTTTTACTAGTTAATTTTACTAACTCATTTTTAATATTCTAACTTATATATTTTTAATAATTCGATCATAATTTTAACATTTTTTAAATATTTTTTCAGTCATAGGCCCGTGACTGATGATATTACATTTCCAAATTTTTTATTTTTCATTCCAAATTTTGTCTAACTAATTTTACTAATCCATTTTTAATATTCTAAGTTATACATTTTTAATAATTCTATCATAATTTTAACATTTTTTAACATTTTTTTAATCACGGGTGTAACTTATTAAGTCACACCAGTGATAAGTCACACCCGTGACTGATGATATTACATTTCCAAATTTTTACAAACTAATTTTACTGATCCATTTTTAATATTCTAACTTATATATTTTTAATAGTTCTATGATAATGTTAACATTTTTAAAACACTTTTCAGTCACGAGCATGACTTAATAAGTCACATTCGTGACTGATATATTACATTTCCTAATTTTTTATTTTTCATTCCAAATTTTTACTAACAAATTTTACTAATCCATTTTTAATATTCTAAGTTATATATTTTTGATAATTCTAAGATAATTCTTTTCTTATTATATATTTCAAAATTTAAATATTTATAATTTTACACAAAATTTAATTATTTTTAACTTATTTTGTTTGAGTCACACCCACCATATATGTTTTATTTTTAGTTACATATTATAATATTTTTTAATTTAGTTTATATATTTTATCCATTTGTAACAAATACATTACACTGTACATTTCTTTAATTTTTAAAATTTTCATTCCAAATTTTTAATAAATAATTTTACTTATTCATTTCTAATATTCCAACTTATATATTTTTAATATAACAAAATTTAAACTTTTTTTAAAAAATATACATTTCAAATTTTAAATATTTATAATTTTATTACAAAATTTTAAATTATTCGATATTCATTTATATATTAAATAATATAATAATATAATATATTTAGAATAAATAATTGTAAAATTAAATTAAATAGCATTATATTACTGCGCATTTGCGCACGATCTATCTCCCAGTTAGGGTTATTAGGTTGAATAGGTTCTCCAGGAACGTACTGAACTCAAGCATGTGGCCCTGATTCACAATCCAAGCACCATTTTTTTAGAATTCGAGATCAATACCCTGTGAAACACTTTATCGTTCTCCAAATCCACTTCAACAAAACCTTAAAACAAGCGAAAAGAGTAATCAAAATTTGAAATATTTTTCTACATAATTGATCACCCGAAGGTCTCAAGTTGCCCCTTCTACGGGGAGGTTTATCGACTGGTCTTCGCTACGGAAATCTTGGGTCAGTCAAGCTATCATAAAGGGTCGATTCGGCGAAGATGCTGTACTGGTTCGATAACTGCGCCCATTGGAACCAACCCCGAGCTACAGCTCCTTCAAACTGGGATCTTGGAGGCAAAAATGATTGCTTCAAGGCAATAGAGGTACGGGATATTAAAGTTGTTGATAGGGGTCGAGCGATGCTTCTTAGAACGCCGAAACCCATCCCAAAGCCACCACACTATAGTTTTAGCTTCGTCTACTTTGCTGCAATCTCAGTGTCTAAGCTCGTAGAAGACAGGCCGACGCAGCCCATTTAATTTGAGCTTCTTGTTTTGTTTCTTTTGGGGCTGTGGAATGGGTTGGGCTTCTGGAACAATTGTTAACAGCCCAAATTCTGAGAATTGATTCCATATCTGCTCAAGTGCCAATCTTCACCATTGTATCAAATAACTTGAGAGAACATTTTTGTCACGAGGATGCAAAAGATCACAAGATGGATAGACTCAGAAGGAGATTTCCATGTCTTTGGGCTCCAACCTACAATATTATCGTTTTCAAAATAATAAAAGCATGCCCTTAGGATGGAGTAATAACACATTAAAACAAAACAAGCCAGTATATTAAGGTCTATGCAGCAGCCAAATCCGTTAGTTTCTATCTTTTGTGGTTGGCTTCTTTAAATCAAGGTCTAAGCAGCAGCCAAATCCACAGTTTGTATCTTATGTGGCTTTGTATAATCATGAAAATGAATCCCTTCTTCATTGAAAAGGGAAAGTAAGTTTAGAAACTCATCATTAGACAGCTTTGAAGGTCTCTTATCTGAATATCCATTCGCTTCAAGAATCTGAAGGATCTTCTCTTTGAATAACTTCAATTCGCTGTTGAACCCAGAAGATGAAAATCTGTCTTCTACATCACTTTCCTCTTCATCACTCTCGTCAGGATGACAATCATAGTAGGAAGTAGTAGCTATACATTCACTATTAGATGAACCTTTCATTTTAGATAACCCCAATAGCTCTATGATCTTCTTCTTTTGCTTAAATGTTGCCCCCAGTGTCTTGTTTTTCTTGCTAAAGCATGTTCTTGTGAATCCAGCCCACTCATCAAGATTAACGATGGGAATCTCGGCTTTTGGGTGTATTTTTATAACAGAAGAATCAACTTTTGGACAAGGAACAAAGTCCCTCTTGCTTACATTCATCACAAACTCCGCCTCAGCAACCAACTTAACGTTTGCAGCCAATCTGTTGAACTCAGAATCACCAGGTTTAGCTAATAACCTTCTTGCAAACTCTTTCTGAAGGAGAAGAGTGGCACTTCGAAACGAATTCACCCCATACACCAATTTAGCTATAAGAGGTGAAGAAATTCCATATGGGATGTTTGCCACAACAAGATCAAATTGAGGGAACTTAGCCTTCAATGCATCCTCACAAACAACCTGCAACACACAGAGAACGATATCTTGTAGTTAAAAAGCCACAACTTGCTCATTTCAGTCCTAATGATAGATAACTTACGCTGAGCCTATCTTGAAGTCCACGCTCAGACACACGTCTATGCAGAACATCTACCATTCTTCTATCAATTTCTACTGCAACAACTTTTCTAGCAACCTCAAGAAGCCTTGTGGTGAGATTTCCAGTACCAGGTCCAATCTCCAGAACTGTGTCCGTTGGCCGTATTGCCGACTTTTGGACGATTGTGTCAAGAACTCGCGGATTGGTCAGGAGGTGTTGACCCTTGCTCTTATGTAGATACAAAATTCCTTCTTGACCTTCCTTTTCCCCTCTAGTCTTCTCCCAATGATCACTTTGGTATGAATTAGAAAAGGAAGAAGATGCCTTGGTTCGAAGGCCATGAACAAAACATGGTCGGAAATTACAATGAAAAAGCTTGAAAATCAAACACTTTGGCTGAGTAAATACATACTCCTTCACTGAGCAACTCATATATATTATAAATCTCCAACACAACCTTGATCAACTCAACTCCTCCAAACTCACAATAACTGTCATAAACCCATAAAAGAAAAATTCAATATCACCATTCATCTTCAGATTTACCAATAGTCTTCAGGCAACTAAGCAAAGAAACAAGTGGAAACCACGGTGAACTCTTTTCCCCATGAAAATCTTTGTAAAAACAAGTCACTGATAATCCAAAACTCAACAACTAATGTCCAAACCGCAAATCACAAAGTTTAATCTGTACCAGAGAACATACCTGAATTATCATAAACTACGCGTTAAGGCCGGTGAATCCACGAACTATAGAATAGGAAACCCTTGAAACTCTGGCTAGTTTACCGGTTCAAGAAGGGTATGGAGGCCCAATAGGAACTATTGGATCAGATTTCTTATTAGCTTCATTTCTCTCTATTTTAATTTTAAATGTTTTATAATTGACGTTAATTCATGTAAATAGTTATATAATGCATACTTATTATTTCTATCAATGTAATTATTTAATATTTTATTAAATATCAGTGTCTTTTTATTTTTATTTTATTTAAAGTAAATCCTTATTAGTTATTATAAATAATTTACTTCTTATGAGTAAGTATAATATTCTATAGACATATATTAAATTTTATAATGTTAAGAATCATTTTCAATGTTTTATAATTTTAGAATGAATATGAAAGAAATTAATTTTGTGATAAATAATTATATTTTATTAAAAAATTTGAACAAACCAATATAATTAAGTTTAAAATGATTTTATATAATAGGAATATAGATTACTTTTAATAAAATATTAATATATTATAAAAATTCTAATACAATATTAAATAAAATAAAACCAAACACCAACCCGGCTAAGATAATGTGTTATCTTCGATCGATGATACGAACCTACCAATAGGTGACATAGAGGAAGAAGCACTACACCTATACTCATGTGTAAATTATAAAATTTCAAACTTAAAAGTTTTTATCTTTTCACATATTTAACAACAAAAACTCTAAATCAAACTATTTTTTCATAACTTTTTATTAACTTCTTTTGAAGTATCCCTTCTTAAAAATTATAAGAAATTAAATCAAATATGAATTATTTTTTAACAATATGTAATTAATAAAATATCAAATTATAAATAATTATCTAATAATAAATATTATAGCAATAATTTAAACTGTTCACTTTTTACGTACAAATACTACTTATAAATATAATAAAATAAATTTAAGAATCATTAAAATTATATGTATAGTTATTAATTAATATATATGTATATTTATAAATATGTGAAAGTTTAAAAGTATTATATTATAAACTTAAAAGACTTACTTTGAAAAGTCTAATATATTACTCATGATGCATAAATGTAGAAAATAACTATAACAATTACTGAACTATGTAAAGATGGTATTTGAAATCAATTTCACTTTGTTGGTCCTTGTATGATATACATGAAGGGGTAAATTATATGTTTTCCCTATTTGTAAACTAACGAATAAATTACATATTATGAATGATTATGACAAATTGATATGTGATAATAAAAAGAAATCATAATAATAATTAAAAGGATTGTATAAAAAAACAGAGAAAATCCATTTATAATAGTTTGGCAAAACAACTTTTAGCCTAGATCCACTCTTTAAAGTCAACAAAGGAATTTATTATCTTCTTCTTTTAATAGTTGAAGAGTAACTTTCTATACAATATCTTCTTTTCTGTGAGTAAAAAGGAGTCCTTAGAATCATTTTGCTTTGCCAAAAGTGAATAATCATTTTATAAATCATATTTAAGAACAAACGAAACTCTCATAAAGTATATCAAAAGCAATATCCTGTTGTAGTAATTACACAAAACTCATGTTATTTGCATCAACAAATAAATACTCAATATGTGTTGTATAATACATTGTTGCACTCTAGCCTCTTAAAACTCTTTAAAATCCTCTAAGATGCCAAATCTTCTTCTCATAACTCATACGTGGCCTATTTATGCAAAACAACCTAAAATAGTCTTTAAAAATAGTCATTATAATGACTAGTAGCAGTAGCATATGCCATATTATTCGATCAATATGGTTACGAACTCAAGGTACATGTTTTCAAAAGATACTCTTCCAGTCAATCTAAAACCATAACATTAGTCACCTAAATGACTATATTGATCGACCAAACTTTTTGAAGTAAGTTTTTCAAAACTTCTTAAGTTCTTTCAAAGATTAAACACATTCTTTTGACAAAAACTTGATTCAAAACTATTTCAAAAGTTCTCCAAAATTTTGTTTACAAATCAAGATGTTTTCTTTAAGGATCAAAATAAATTTTCTTTTAATTATGAATGGATTTATACATTATGTCCTACTTATAAATGTTCATGTAATGCTTAAACCTTTAACTTATTAAATTGTCTAAGATAATATTACAAAAGGTTTAAAATGATTTGCTTAAGTCTTAATATGCTTGAGTTCTCCTAATTCTTGGTTATTCACTTGAATTACATATAAGCTTCAATTTTCTCATTTTTTTCATCCTTTGGTAGCTCAATTGATTAAATTATCTCCTTTACCCACTTTATCATTACATTGAGCTTAATCTTTCATATGTTAATTTTCTAATAACAATAAGTATAAAAATATTAGTAGAAATATGTTTTGTTATCATCAAAACTATGGGTCAACCTCACTTAACCAATGATCTCCTTTTCATGAGCATTAATTACTAAAAATCTCAAACTTTATTGAATTTTATAATTATATATTGGATTTTAAAAAGTGGAAATAAAATGTTGAACTTTTAATTTTTTTATAAAATAGTCTACCTTTAGACTTTCTTTTAACAACGTTGATATGGCAAGCCACATCTACTAACACATTTTTCACATGGATGACAAGTTGAATATAAATTCCACGTACGAAAACTGTTTATTATAAGTTTAAAAGATTAATTAAAAATTAAGAAAAAACTACTTTACCTTCTTCCATCCCTTATTTGATACATTCCCCTCTAACATGCGTCCCCATTTTTCCTCTATATTTCTTGTGGAGCAACTGTGTGAACCTAGCGAATTAGTGTTTGTTTCTTGTGCATATCACTATTGTTGTGGAGTAACTCTGTGAACCCAACAAGTCTATCTCTATTCCCATTTCATTGTTAATTGTGGAGCAACTTATCAATCAATATATCTCAATTTTAGCCTCTTAAGAGGTATTGATATGAATTAATCATTGTTCTTTTATCCCTTCATTGAAGTTGGAATTCTTATTTCTTTCATATTTAGTGCCTAGTAACTGATGATTCAAAATCATTCCTTTGCATTATCATTAAACAATCGATAGTGTTTTATTATTTAGCTCTAACCTTTAATCACTAGTTATTAACGATGACCAATTTGCCTTGCCAATAATAATTACCACTCAATTGAGTAGAAATTCTACCTTTTTGTCGCAAAATAGAAAAGTGGAACTCCTACCATAGTAATCCCAACTTCTCATTCTCAAGTTCATAAGGATTCTTTAGATTGGAAAAATAATAATCACTTCCTTTAAAGACCATATACAATCTTTTCTATGCATGAATTAAATAGCCATCAATGGAAAGAGAAGTTCCTAATTTTAGCTATCATTTACAAAATAATCATTCCTATATAAAAAAGTTACAAATGGACCATGGGTTCCAACATTTTGGTTATAGACTAAAGTTACATTAAGGATAATAAGAACATATGTTGCTTTGAAAAGAAAATGCTAGATGAGCTAAATGGACTAACGTTAGGTTATTAGTTCTTAAAGTCATAAATAGTGACAAAGTGAGCAACATGTTACCTATATGAAACAATCTTTTAAATATAACCATTCTTCCAAACATAGACTATAACATGGAAGTTCCGTTCCTATAATAAGGAATAAGTAAGAGCATTTTATATTATGTTCACTCATCTATCATTTCTTTCATCAAGTGAAATTTAGAGCAACTCTTTCAAACAACTTGGTGCTTCCAAACATATTGCTAGTACATAAAACACTACAAAATAAGCAAAGAGAATGTTTAAACCAAATTTGTGAAACATAACGTCATGTTGCTACTATTATGATCTATATGTATTGATGTCTAGTAAATCAAAAACCTAAAGTACAAAAAGAGGATATCGATAATTATATTTATGAAGTGAATATGGTTGAAAGCATTTGTTGTAACTTTAGTGAAAAACAAAAGGCATATCATAACTTTATTTGATGTGTGTTTATATTGTTAAAAGTATACCTTATCTATTGTTTGTTGTTTTAGTCCAACGTTTTGTACCTATTTAGTTTTATTTGTTGTTGTTACAATTTCATTTTCAATTAGAAGGATTGATTCTTTCATTTTTGTATAGTTATAAAAGAAGTTGATGTAGCTATCACTACTTTAATATTTTTTTGAAAACTAATGCTACGGTTATTTGTAATGCAAATGTTGGTAAATTTTAAATTTCATTATGGTAGGATGTCAGAAAGAAATAACAACAGTAAATATATTGAGGGCAATATTAAAAGAAAGAAGGATATGGGTCTTGATAAACTTAGCATATTAGTTTTAAAATAAGTGATAGAAGATAAAGGACATAGAGTAGTATCTATGTTTTACAAATTTCTTGAAGAGTCGATGGGATGCTTAAAAGAGTTAAACATACACCATGATAAAGACATATTGGTAATGCTTAACCGCACGCAAGAATTGAATGACTATAATTTTAAGGTCTATTACAAGCATGGTTATAAGAATCTTTCTATAGATGGTGAAAAATATCATTCTAATACTAAAAATGGCTTTGAAACTCATATATTATAGAATATGAATATGAATGACAAAGAATTGTTCCATCTTTAAGTGGAAAAAGATGATGAATATTTCCTTGTTATGCAGTTGAGTAAATCTGAAGATTATTCAGTTGAATAAGAGATATATATAATTGATGACAAAGAATATATTACTATAAGAACAAATAAAAAGAAATATGTTAAGAATGTACACATTAGGTTTAAATTTGACAATATTGTAGATGAAATTGGAAGCAGTTGAAAAGATTGCAATGAAGAGGCTATTTATTCAAAAAATTCATAAAGACAAAAAGGGAGTCGATATGGTTAGTGTAGTGAATATAAGGATAGTGATGTTGAAGTTTATATTATCAGTTTGTAATGATGATGGATAGTGCTAGGCATCTATCATGAGGAATAAAGATATTGTGTTTAATCCAAAGGTGGATATGGATGATTTTTAGTTTGAAATTAACATGAGTTTTAGGAATAAGATGTAGTTTAGGGAAGCAACTAAAAACTATACAATTACAAACATATATGATGTTTTAATATCGCTATCTAGCGTGAAAATGGAGGCTATTTGTAAGCCACAAATGTCCATTAAGCTAGTTAGATTGGAAATGAAAAAATATTTACTATTAAGATATTAGAAAACAAGCATAGTTGTAGAAAAGTACAAAGAAACAAGCAAGCTAGCTGGAACTAGGATAGCAAACTAATTCTTACACAAGTTTAGGAGAAACTTAAATTAGAAAATTAATAAGTTGATGAATGATCTTCAAAGAAAGTATGCATTACAAGTGATTAAATCTTAATGTTATAGGGAAAAATGAGAAGCTATTGTGATGCTAGAAGAATGTTTAGAAGTTCATTATGTGAAATTATGGTCTTATAAATAAGAGTTACGATGAGTTAACAAAGATGAACAATTCACTATTCAAATTGAACTTGATGAAAAGTTTCGTCGACCAATATTTATGTGGATGCATTAAAGAATTTCTTCCTAGAAGTTGAGTAGAGAAAACTTGCTCGACATGTTTATGCAAATTTGTCTAGTCGTTATAAAGGCCACATACATAGGAGTTTATTTTGGCAAGAGGCAAATTGCACAAAAAAAGTGGAATGAAGCAATTGAAGAGTGTTTCAGAGAATGCCTATGATGATTTTAAAGTTAGGAAATCAGAGACTTTTGTCAAGGAATTTGTGAGCACAAGACAAAGATTGAAATAGTTCACATATTAGGGACATTTAATGGATTCATTTATAAAGCCTATATAAAAAGCTTGATCAAGATATCCAAGTTACCTTAATGACACGGATTCATAAAAGAAAAAGATATGATGCTCAAATCCACTGATGATACATGCTAAAGAGTAAGGAAAAAAAATAGAGGTTGCACAATAAGAAGCAAGACATTGTATCACTAAAAATAATGGAAATTTGAAATTCAAAGTCGCACTTTTTGTAGACAAATTCACTGTTGATTTACAAATATGAACTTGTTGATATAGAATTTGGAATATAATAGGAATCTTAAGTAAACATACAATGGCTTGTATATTATATTAAAGGAGGATATCAATGCTTATACGAGTCGATACTATAAGCATGAATGTTATTTAAAGAGATATCAGTATGTTATGAAACCCATTAACGGTCCAAAATTTTGGTTGAAAACTAAAAACTTGTAACTTATATTACCTCTTTTAATTAAGAAGATGCTTGAAAGACCTAAAAAGGCTATAAAAAATAGATAATGGTAAAGAATCACGAAATCTAAACAAATTGATCAAGGTAAGAGTAGCTATAAGATGCCATCATTGCTATGAAGTTGGTCATAATATAAGAGAATGCAAAAATAAAGATTAACCTTCGAAGCAACCTAAAATTGTTAAGGTAATTATAAGTTTCTTTTTGTTTGCCTTCATTTCAAATGTGACTTAAATGTTAAATTTTTCATCACAAAGGGTACATGTATAAATTTTTCATCACAAAGGGTACATGTATAATGCATTAAAAAAGAGGAAGGCCACTAAAAAATTAAATCCTTTCATTTAATATTGGCAACTATCTAATTAGAAGATCCAAATAATTAGGATCTACAAGGTCAAATACCACATGGTCAACCTAAAAAAGGGACAAGAGAGTGATTAGTAAATATTCACATTTAATTTCAAGTAATTTGCATCAAAATATTTAACAACATTATTATTGGTGTTTCTACAAGCAATTAGAAGATATGGGAAAACATTTAGAGAAGTTAGTAGGAGCACTTATTTTACAGTTTGTCACTTAAATACATTTTTATATTGGTTATGTGTAATTATATCGTAAATGATAACATTATGCTTTTTGTTTTTAATGTTTCATAAATATGTGGAAGTTAATTTCAAGTACTTAAATCTTTAAGGAACAATGAAAATATAACTTAAGCTTTTCAAGATACAACTGTCAATACAACTCAAACCATGAGAAGGATCAAATTAAGGGTAAGAAGATTAACTCCAAAGAAAATATCAAATTGTTGATAATGAATATACTATATATTGAACCATTTGTTGGTGAATTTGGGTACTGTATTTGTTATGATTTGGTTGAGAATTTGGACATTATGTTTGTTATAATTTGGTTGAGAATCTAGACATTGTGTTTATTATGATTTGTTTGAAAATTTGGACATTATATTTGTTATGTTTTGATTGAGAATTTAGACATGTTTGTTATAATTTGGATGAAAATTTAGACATTATATTTGTTATGTTTTGAATGAGAACTTAGACATTATATTCGTTATGCTTTGGTTGAGAATTTGGACATTATATTTTTTATGTGCGCTTTCTTCACGTAAACACCATGGAACAAAGAGAATTGAGTGTTACACCCATTATCAATTATATTCAGCATCCAAAAGAAGGAACAGAAACCTAGGAATTAATAAAAGAACAACTTGTATTCTTATGGTATATACACATTTTTGGAAAGTGTGTATAAGTTGTAGTGTTAAAGTATAATACATGCCATTTGCCTTGTAACAAAGATGGCATCTTGTTATTTTCATATATTGCATGTACAAACAAACTAAAAGTTCATTTCTCCTTCATCTTTTCAACATACTTGCATAATTCATGTTCTTAATACATATCATATGCATGCTATTATCACAAATGCATTTGATAATAAAGAAATAACCTTCCATTACTTTAGCCTCTACTAGATTGATTGACATATTTTAGGAGAAGAGAGTCATAACTTCATCTTCATAGAAATTTAATACATTGCATATAGTACAATGATATTCCTTATTTGTAATAATTTAAATACAAATTCAGCTAACACAACTCCAAAAACTTATGGATATTTGAAAACATGTCAATATTGGAGCTAAGTACAATAGACACCTAAGCAACGTAGTCATATGAAACATATAAAAATTGGTTTTGATTTATAATTGGCTTTGATTGAAATTTGGTTTAGGGTGCATGATTTTTGTAAAAAATTGTTAATGAAATTTTATGGCTTAAATGTGTGTATTAAAATGTCGTGGAAGTGAATTTGGGTTGGTTTTAAATGTTAGAAATCAAATGTAATTGAATTGGAAAAGTTTAATGTTAAATATGTTAAGTCTAGCCTTAAAGACATTTTTGGTATAAAAGTATGATTATGATATAATGACCATGCGAATATGGTTAAGGATGGTTATTAAGAGTATTTTTTGTATTGAAATTATTAAATAAAGTGTTATGTTATTATTTGGAGAAAATTTAGTAAATGGAGTGTATGTGGATACTAATAAGGTTGACATGGTTTATGATGTATTTGATTGGAAAATGTGTTAAGAAGTTGAATATATTCGTATTAAGTTTTCAGATCGGAAAACAAAACCAACTGAAGGATTTCAAAGTGGTAAAAAGGAAACTAGCAAGTTGTGAGTGTATTTAATGTTTTATATGACTAAATTCTTATTTTATATGACTAAATTCTTTACAAACGAATTGATGACATGTGAGTGTACTTTAAATTGATTTTATGTAAATGGCTTTCATTTGATCATAAATAAATATTTATGCTAAGTTTTATGCAAATGATATTTTACAAGTGAATATTGTTAGCATAAGTGTATGCTTTGGCAATATATACGTTTTAATTTGAAAGTTAAATTTTATATGATTAGGAGTTACATTGAAATAATTCAATTATGAATCCTCCCATACTTGATTTAGAAAATAAGATAAGTCGTAAATGTAAGAGTTGTTTTTGCCTATGGTACATCGCTAGGCTTTATAAATGCTATTATATCGTTATATTTATGGTGGTTAACTTATTACGAGTAAGCAATGTAGAACCAATTCCGTAAATAGTGGTTAACCAGTCACGGGTAAGTAATGTAGAACCAGCTTCGTGACTTATTACGGGTAAGCGATGCAGAACCAACTCCATAAATACTGGTCTATAGCGGTTAACCTATTGTGGATAAGCGATGTAAAATCAGCTTTGTAACTAGTGGTTAACCGGCCGCGAGTAAACAATGTAGAATCAATTCCGTGACTTTAGGCCTAGTGTACCGTATGGTGAAGAAATTGGTAGTGGGCTATAATGAGCAAAAAAAGTAATGTAATAATAATGCCACCACTATTTATTTTTCAAAGTGATTTGAGAGATACCATATAGTACCAATTATAGTGGTTGGCTTATTTTCAGCATAAAAGTTTTCAAAAAACTTATTGTCACCACTATTTATTATTTAAGGAAAAATGGAAAATGGAAAATGGAAAAAAACTCGTATATTATGAGTTTAAGGTCGAAAACATTTTAGAATAGTATTTCAGAAAAATTGAGGTTTTGTTTTACGAAATGTTATGTTATTACCATATTTGATGATACACGAATAAATTGTTATGAAAATGCTTTACTATGAGTTTTATGATTGTATGAGAATATTGTAGTTATCTTGTTATGAAATGTTCAACTTTTTTAATAAACTGATTATCACTCACTAAGCTCGTTTAGCTCACTCTTATTTTTATGTTTTTAAACAAACGACTCCAGGTATGCGTACAAGTGTTGCAGTAAATGAGACTCCGTCGCAGAATTAGTTATATTGTAGGCTGTTGTTGTGCTTGTGTCATTTTGATATGTACATTTTTGTAAAGAATGGATGTTTAAAAAGGTTTTTAAATGAAATGCATGAATATGTTTTTAGCTTTTTAAAGTTTATTGTAGTGATTGTTGAGAATTATTTGTTTGGGGTTGCTTGTAAGTGAACTTGAAGTCCAAAATTTGTAGTTGAGAAATTAGGGTGAATATAGAAGTGTTTTGAAATTTTACAGAGCTTTTGAAAATTTTGGGAATGTCGAAATGTAGTCGTTGTGCTGCCAAAATTTTTAATAAAATGATTTTAAAAAAGTTCTCAAATTTTCCACATTTTTAACTTTTAAAATATAAAAGGTTCTTAACAGTTGAACGACTTGACTTTACGGGAACCCTTTGGATGAGTTAGATATCGATTGGAGGGCTATCGTGGGGTTGCCAGGAGGGATCCACTCAGGTTCCGAAAGGGGAACTCCAAGTTGGGTCCTTTCAATGATTATTTGAGTTTCAATGATTATTTTAGTACTTAGAATTAGAAACTATATGTAAAAGAATGTCTCTAAGTTAGAATTTACATCAATTGCGTTATTATTTATGTAAACTTTTGAATAATGATAAATCTTACTTAATTAAAGAAAAATAGTTTTTGTTCAATGGAATTTTTTTTATAAAGCCCTTTATATGATCAAATTCTTTGTTATTGATATTTAGTTGGTTGATATATGTTTTAATATTATTTTGTTGAAGTTTTGCTACTTTAATTTGAGTTTTAAAGATGGTTCCTTCAGCTATCTGGTTAACTGTTCGACCAATATCTTAGTGTGGTCAACTGATATCTTTAAAATTCATTCTTTTTTGCTTTCTAATGAGTTTGTTAGTTTTCTGGTTGTTTATCTAGTTGCCAATTAGTCTTATTGATCGATCAATGTCCTTTCGTGGTTGACCAATTTTTCAATATTTGACATTCTTTTTTTCCATTAAGTTTGTTCTTTATTTGGTTAAAGATCTGATCGTCTAATTACTCGCATTGGTTGACCAATATAACTCCATGGTTTATCAATATAGTGACTTCAAAGTAACATTGTAGCCTCCTCCTCGTCTGTTCAAAACTACTCCACATATCTTATTTAAGACAAACTTTGGTTGACTAGTATAGCCTTATAGTCGACTAGTATTTATGATCTAACAGTTTTCTCCTTATTTTTATTCTATTTTCATC
The DNA here is from genome assembly GCA_027563845.1 of Erythroxylum subrotundum. Lineage (NCBI taxonomy): Eukaryota > Viridiplantae > Streptophyta > Magnoliopsida > Malpighiales > Erythroxylaceae > Erythroxylum > Erythroxylum subrotundum. Next base: position 7,573,569 of record JAOQMQ010000196.1, read on the forward strand.
TTTTACCTGTATATCCTCCAAAATCCCATACAATGAACTCTTTTCCTTTAAAAACAACAATCTTAATTAAAAGTTAACTTCAGAAATTGATGCCTCCATAGTTAAATTGTTAAAGGAGTTAAGGTTGTTTACCTTCCAATTATATTGATAAATCTTTAATTTTTTTTCTTAATTTTGTTATTTTAGGCACTTCCTTATGCTTCTATTTTTTAAATTTTGGGTCTTTCAAAATTACAATTCTTTTATGAAATTGATTGTTAGATAACACAATTATGTTTTATTTGTTAGAATTTCAACCACTAATTTTGTGAAAACTTGCCTTTGGTGTTTTTAGTTGAAATTTTTAACTTAGGCATTATACTGAAATTGGAGATTTTTCAAATTATACACAATTAGGGATATCTATATAAAAATTGACCTTTTGTTTTGACTTTGTAAATATTCAATAGCACTCTATAATGAGAAAGTTTGATAGTCTTGATCAAATTCATCTTTTTAACCAAGTTAACTTGATGTATGAAACTTTACATTGTGTATTTTTGGATTTCTTTTTGATGATTCCAAAAAGAGAGAAAGTTTTGGTGACATTAGATTAGGGGAGTGATTGTTTTGTCATCTTTGTATTTCTTGTATCATGCATTTTATGTGATTTGCTTAAGTAAAATTATGTTATCTTCATAGATATTTCTTCATCTTTTTTTCTTCATATTGAAATATGATTTATACAAGAATTAAGGCAGGAGCTAATCATTATCTTAATAGTGGTTTATGTGTTTAACTTCATTATTATTCTCTAATATCACATATATTTTTTCATCATCAAAATGAAGAAGATTGTTGAACCAAGAGAGGTTCCAATTAATGTTTTGACGATAACAAAACTTAGTTACTACTAATGTGTTTATTATTTTAATGAAAAGCAATACTAAAACAAAATAAAGTCGTAAACTCAAGAAGATAGTATATGAAATTGATAATGTGAAGATGAAGTTTGTAATCAATGAAATGAAGATTGAAGCAACAACAAAAGGAGATCAAGGCTCATCAAGTTCTTTTCACATATTGTATTATTAGTTGTGAGCTCACTTTATTAATTTGATGTTCCAAAAGGCTCACCATGCATAATCATTTCATCTTACTTTATTGCATGAGTCTTTACATTTTTCAAGAGGCATTAAAGCTTTTGATTTTAATATAAAAGTCTATTTTTCTTTCAAATAATCTTTGAGGAACATTTTGGGAAGTGTTTTAATCATATCTGGATGAAATAAATTGGTTTTAAGCATTTGAAGTTGTTAAAATCATATTTTTGGAATGATTGGTCAACCAATATAGGTTAGTGGTCGACCAATATAGGTTAAATTTACTAAATTTGATGTACCAAGAGTTTGTAGCAACATTGATTGATGTATTGGTTGACTAATGTGCCATATTGGTTGATCAATGTTCTAAAAACTTGTGAGTTTGGTGTTGTAAATACATGTCGGTCAATTAGTGTACTATATATAGCCATTGTAACGGCTAATTCTTGACTCCAATGACTACTTTAATTCTCAAAACATTATAAATAGGTGTTTTTATTGTTTTATCATCAAGAAGGTTTTGAATGTTGTATACACACATTTCAAAAATATTTTCAATCATTTGAGCATCATTGTGTCACATTTGTTTGAGTGAGCTATTTTGGAGTTATCAAATGAATAAGTGAGATATTTTTGAGTGGTAATACTTTGTTGGGTTGTTGAATATTATACTTGGAGGTGATCTGTAGCGCCCCTTTACCGTAGAGTACCCACCGGAACGCCTGTAGGTCATTCCGGTACATATTCTACGATAAGAGAGAACTACAGACGAACAACACTATACTTCCCATAGCATTACAATAATAAACCATTAATAAGAAATTGAAACTTTTTAAAACCAAACTGTGTTCCATTTCATTTTATCAAACCCAGTAATGTATACAACTGTTAGTGTTCTCAGTCTGTACATCACTCTGAACACTTAACCCAAAATACTATATACAACAAGACAAAATAGCAGTCCTAACTAGGTCATCTCAAAAGAAATCCCAGCTGACCGACCTT
>JAOQMQ010000196.1:7598518-7615714 GCA_027563845.1 Erythroxylum subrotundum
GCATTCTTACCACTTTTAATCCTTCACTTACCACATGAATTTACTTCAATCATGCTTAATAAAAATCCAATCAAAACTATTCATCATTCAAAACCTAATTTGACATCATGCTAAATTCATCAAGAAAAGTTCGGGGTCCAACAATTCAGTACTCTAATATTGAGCAAAATTGCAATTAGATTACTCAATCAAACAACATTTACATCATGTTATGAACACAATTGGAGCATTTTTTTAAGTATTCATATAGAGAAACGAAATCATTTGGAACATCATAGATTCAATGACCTTGTTTACGTTACTTATAATCTGAGAATGAAGAACGTATATTTTATTGATTTGTTTTTCATTAATTTTATTATATTATTGACTTTATAATTTTTCTATTATATATTCTGAGCGCTTAGTAAGAAGAGAACGTATGATCTAGTTGATATTAATTATATTGACCATACTGGATTTTGGATAGAAGAAGAAGAATCATCACCTGATCTTGATTATAATAAACTTGAAAAGGTGATATATGAAAAAAAATGCATTTGTCACAATGAATGAATTAAAAACATCTATTGATAGTCAGTTGATATCTTATTTTGATCATATTTAACATTAAAAGTATGATGTATTATAAATTTACAATAGAAAATAATTTCATACATTACCAATTTATAATTTATTTGAATACAGTAGAAGAAGTTGATGTAAATACTTTGTCGGAAAGCATGTTTTATCAGTCTTTAGATAGCGTTGAAGAATTTGAAACTTTTGTCGATGATGAGACACAACCTCTTTCAGAAATACAATTTTGATTTTTATTATTATTCTAAGTTTTATGTTAGATTTAGATTTAGTTTGGATTATTAGATTTTGTTATTATTAGTTCACTATATAATAGTAAACATTGATATATTCTTTTTATTAGTATAAAATATTTTATTTTTACTTATTCTTATATTTTTATTTATTATTTTTTATATAGCAGTTTTATAGAATTTTAATACCAGTTAAACATTTCCTTTGATTGGTCCGATGTTTAGTCCAAAATTTAAAATATTGATGAAAACAACATCATTTTAAAATTTATAATTAACGGAAAATGATGATAAAAGGGATAAATATTATAAAACTAAACTTACAAGAGAGTCATTTATAATTTTTAAAGATTAAGAGATACATTAATAATATGTCAAATAATAGGAGATTTTAATAAACTTAACTCGTAAAATAAAAATGCTCATATGAAAATATTTATAAATGTTATCAATTTTGGTATCTAAACCGATAATCAAATATATTCACAAATTCACGAAGATATAGAAAAACATACAAGATATTATACTTACATATCCATCATTTAAGTCTCTAAGAATAACGTCAATGTTTTGGATACCGGACTGGACTGGTCAGTTCAATCGACATAATTAAGGACTGTTTAACATCATGATCTGGTCGGTTAAATAGACACAGTTAAAAATAGGCCAACATCACGGTCTAGTTTAGAATAATAACCTTCATATATATAAATAGGCTAGTTAACTAATGAACTGGCTAGTTTTCTAAACCAATCCCTATTAAATAGTAAACAAAACTTTTTATCTTTTTTTAGATCACAACATTTTCAACTTTTTTCAATCTTACTACTTATTTCTTATTTCCATTACCATGTTAGCAATTCATGAATGCAATCAAGAGATCTAACCTTAACTACTAAATGAAGAGGAATGCTATTTAAAACCCTATATTGTTTATTGAAACACAAATAAAAATGTCATTGTCTTGAAGGGTACAATCACTTTCAAGCCGTCTTTAACTTGCTACTAAATGTAATGGTTTGGCTCCTTTAATCCATGCATATTTCTAAGAAGTGGGGACAAGATTAGATTTGGCAATGATAAAAATGGTTCCAAGACAATCAAAATGGTTGTAGTAAATAGATGGCATGTTGAAATAGGTAAGAACAGGGCAAATAGCTCTCTCAGCTTTTACTTTAAAAGAGCGTGACAAAAAAAAAAGTGGAGAGAGACAACACTCCAGAGAAACCTCTCACAGAGAAAAGAAAGAAGTATTGTCGCAGAAAAATTGGGATATAATATTCAATTAAATGATTGCCTACTTATAGGCTTACAATCCCAACATTTTCCCACTTTCACAGGAGCACGTTGCAAGATAGATCCATTATCAAGAATAGCTAACAACCTCCTAAAGCTAGAGACTCGGTAACAGTAAAACTACCAATAATAATAATAAACAATGAAGGGAAAATGGCGATAAACTCGGTCAACAAATGACCATGTGCTGGTGTTGAACAATAGTGAACAGTATATGAGCACTCCATGCACGTGAACAGTATCCTTCAATACTCCCCCCAACACCAGCTTCTATCCTTTTCATCATGCCTAGCTGATGACAAAAACTTTCAATCTTGTTGACGCTTAAGCCTTTTGTAAACAGGTCTGCAACTTGATCCTCTATTCTGATATGCTCCAATGCAATCTCTACTTGCAAAACTTTCTCCCTAATAAAGTGATAATGCACTTCTACATGTTTAGTTCTTGCATGAAAAATTGGATTTTCTATTAACCAAATTGTTGACTGATTGTCGCAATACAATGGAACTGCATAATCTATTGGTTGATGTAAATCCTTCATCAATTGTACAAGCCTTGTACTCTCTTGGGCTGTCATTGTTGCCGCTTGATACTTCGCCTCTGTTGTTGACAAGGACATAGTTGGTTGCCATTTGTTGCACCAAGAAATTGCTCCTACTTCAAGCATAAACACATACCCAGTAGTCGAACGACGGGTATCATGATCTCCTGCGTAGTCAGCATCACAATAACCAACTAACTTGTAATCTTCACCTTTCTTGTACATAATACCATTATCAATTGTACTTTTCACATATCTTAACATTCGTCGGACAGCTTCCATATGAGACTTCTTTGGATTCTGCATATACTGACTCATCACACCAACTGCAAAAGAAAGATTCGGTCATGTCAAGGTCAAATAGATCAGACTTCCTACTAATTTCCGATACATTGTCGTATCTTCCAAATCTTTCCCCTCATGCGCATATATTTTGATATTTGGCTTTATTGGTATTGAAATTAGCTTGCACCTCAGCATTCCAAACTTCTGCAATAAATCCTTGGAGTACTTTTGTTGATGAAGAAAAATTCCATCTCAAGTACGATCAACCTCTAAACTAAGAAAATGCTTGAGCTGACCAAGTTCCTTCATATGAAAATGGAATGATAAATTCTTCTTTGTTTGAAGAATTTCTTCTTCATTATCACCAGTTATGACTAAGTCATCAACATACAATACCACAATAGCTAGCTTCCCTCCATTGGCTTTGACAAATAAGCTAAAATCCGCAGGTGTAACAAAATAACCACTTTGAGTTAAAAATTCAACAATCTTACCATACCAGGCCCTTGGTGATTGCTTTTAATCCATAGAGTGCCTTTCGTAGCTTGCAAACATATTCAGGATGTTTTTGATTCTGAAAACCCACTGGTTGAATCATGTAAATCTCCCGATCTAACTCTCCATGCAAAAACACGTTTTTAACATCCATTTTTCATAAATCCCACTCTTTGCTAGTTGCAAGTGCAAGTAAAACTCACACAATTGTAAGCTTTTCCACTGGACTAAATGTTTCATCATAATCTAGTCTATATTATTGAGTGAAATCTCGAGCTACGAAACGAGCTTTGTGTGTCTCAATTGATCCATCTGTGCCACGCTTTATTTTATAAACCCACTTGTAGGAAATAGGCTTTGCATCTTTTGGCTTTGGCACCAGGTCCCAAGTTTGATTTTGTTCTAATGCAGCAATTTCTTCTTCCATGACCTTCGTCCACACTAAATCTTGAGATGCTTCTTCAAGCGTCTCTGGTTCTTTTGCAATTTCTTCTTCTACAATTGATGCGTTGGCATATTTTGGATTTGGCTTTTGGATCCGTGTTGACCTTCGGAGTTGGGAATATGGAGCTGGTACTTCTACTTCACTTGTCTCACCTTCTTCATTTAGTCGTTGGTACACACTGGTTTGTCAAGAATTCTGAGTAACTCCTTGTTCAGCATCATAGCTTTCCTTGACTGAAAATGAGCAATTTGCAACTCATTTTTCAATTAGCTTGAGTCTGATAAGATCTCCTTCTCCGAAGACCACCATGAAGAGGCTTCATCAAATACGACGTGTTGTGATGTATAGCACCTTCCAATTGTAGGGTCACAACATTTCCACCCTTTTCTTTGATTGTCATAGCCCACAAAAATACATCTAATAGCTTTCTTGTCAAATTTGCTACGTAAATGACATGGTACAAAAACATAGCATACACACCCAAATACTCGAAAGTAGCTAACATTAGCTTTCATATCCCATAACTTCTCAAAGGGTGAAAGAAAATTTAACCTTTGTTGAGGAAGTATGTTAATAACAAATGTTGTAGTCCTCATTGCTTCTGCCCAAAACCGTCCCGACACAATCTTTGCATATAGCATACTTCGACAAATTTCTGCTTGATGCCTGTTCTTTCTTTCTGCGACACCGTTTTGTTGTGGCGTGTTGGCACAGGTATACTGATGATGAATTCGACATTCCCTTAGGTACTGAGAGAATTAACCTAAGCTATATTCTCCTCCATTGTCGGTGCGTAAACAAAGGATTTTCTTGCTCATTTCTCCTACAACTATTTCGTTGAATTCTTTAAACTTTGAGAATGTATCAGATTTTTCTTTCATAAAGAAAACCCACACATACCTAGAGAAGTCATCAATAAAAAGTCACCATATACTTCATCCCACCGACTAATAATTGCTTGACAGGTCCAAACACATTAGTGTGTATTAACTCTAATGGTTTCTTAGCTTTAAACTTGGACTCTTTAAAAGGCAATTGATGCGCTTTACCATATTGGTACCCCGCACACACCGTGTCCATTTTTACTTTAAGTTGAGGAAGCCCCTTAAGCATCGACCTTTGCATCATCACACTTATCTTGGAATAGCTAACGTGACTTAATCTCATATTCCACAAATCTGCTGTCTCGTTCCTTTTCATCTTATCAACATATGCAGACTTTGCGAACAACACATAGACTGACTCTGATCTTCGTCCCTTCATTACTGGCTCTTCTAAGTTCTTGAGTTCACGATACACCTTTACATCGTGTGGACCAAACAGAACAAAATGGCTAGATGATGTTAATTGTGATACTAAAAGCAAATTTTTCATCATACCTGGAATATGGTAAACATGTAGAAGTGACATTTGGTTGGTGCCATGTTGAGGAGAAATTACTATCTTACCAATATGAGCTATCGGTAACCTTGAGTTATCGGCTATCACAATAACTCAACTTCCCTTGTACTCTGACAAGTCTTGCAATTTTTTCTTATCACCTGTCATATGATTTGCACAACCTAAATCGATGATCCAGTCATTTTCATAGTCAACTAATTGAGATGTTATTGCTATGAGTGCTAACTCCTCCTCTTCTACTACAAGAAATGCTTTAGCGTCCTAATCATCTTCACTTTTCTCTTTTATATTAGAAGTAGCAGCATTACCTTCCACAGCCCTTTTCTTGGACCAGCAATCTTTTGCAATATGACCCTTCTTGCCGCAATTGTAACACTTCCCTTCAAATCTCTTATTGTTGCTATGATTCTTTGAAGCTCCCCCTGATCTAGAACTTCCATCTCCTTGATGACTCTTTGCCTTGTCATAATTCTTTTTAAATCCACCAACAGTGTTTTTCTTGATGTTCCCTTTGCTTTTGTTGGTGTAGAGCACTTCTTCTTCACTCTTCAATGAAACTCCAGCCATTTGCTTAGCCATTGCTTCTTGACCAGCGAGCAAGTTTTCAAACTCAACAAGTGATGGTTGGTTTGGCCATCCCTATACTGCAGCAAAAAAGCTTCTATATTCAAACCTCAAATCATGGATAATTATTCTTTTCATCCTGGTTTCACCAATTGGAGTTGTTAAATCCAGTTCTGAAATTTCACGGCATATCGACTTCACCTTGTGGAAGTACTGGGCAATTGTCATATCACGTTGCGACGTTGATAGCAACTTGTTCTCTAGAAGTTGCAGCCTTGTATCATTCTTCTTTGAGAAAAGTGCAGTAAGCGTGTCCCAAACTTCTTTTGGTGTTTTGGCATCACGAATGTGCTTCAACACATCTTCTTCGATGGTTGTTTTGAGAATAAACATTGCTTTCCCTGCCTTAATCCTCCACCTTCGCAAAGTTCCATTCCCATCCTCTGACTTTGGTTGTGTAACTTCACTTTCGTTGACAACCTCCCAAAAATCTTGGCCCTACATATAAGATGTCATACATGTTGCCCATGTATTGTAATTCTGGTTATTAAGCTTCTTGATCCCTCCAACTACTTGAAGATCATTCATCGTGTTGACAAGAGAATTTGGCTGGCTTTGATACCAAATGTTGAAATAGGTAAGAACAGGGTAAGTAGCTCTCTCAGCTTTTACTTTAAGAGAACGTGACCAAAAAAAAATGTGGAGAGAGAACAACACTCCCGAAAAACCTCACACAGAGAAAAGAATGAAGTACTGCCGCAGACAAATTGAGATATATTATTCAATGAAGTGATTGCCTACTTATAGGCTTACAATCCCAACATTTTCCCACTTTCACAAGAGCACATTGCAAGACAGATCCATTATCAAGAATAGCTAAAAACCTATTAAAGCTAGAGACTCGGTAACAACAAAACTACCAATAATAATAATAAACAATGAAGGAAAAATGTCGATAAACTCGGTCAACAAATGACCATGTGCTGGTGTTAAACAATAGTGAACAGTACATGAGCACTCCATGCATGTGAACAGTATCCTTCAATATGGTACCAATGGGTTCTACAATGAATTGAATCAAAATTCAAGGTAGGTATTTGCTCCAAATAATTAGCTTCTTCGTACAAACATTTCTATAAACAGATTATGTTTGGAGATTTGAACCAAATTTTAATGATTAATTAAAGTGATATTGGCTTTTGATGGAGCTTCAAATTTTCATTGGAAAATTATAGAATTGGGCTTAGCTAGTTTTTGAAAAATAATTTTTATCTATAATGAGAAATTCATACTAATTATTTATCACATGTAAGAAAAAAGGGAAAACAAGAGCCTAAAATTTTCAGCTAACCAAACACATTGATAATCTTGTTTTCCCTTTTCTTATATCCTATTGATTAGCCTCGTGCTAAAGAGTGAATGTGGTAGATTTTGAATACCTTATTTAGAATCCTATAAGATTAAGCTTATTAGTAGGTTCTTCAATAATGGATTACATAATTTGTATTTATATTTATGTAATTTTGTATGAAAAACTTGAATTTGTTTTGCCAATATATTGTTGTATTTTTAGAGCAGTGAGATAATTGCTACTAGTGTATATGTAGTCATAGTGTTAAGTGAATTTCAATAATTTAACCTCTTTGGAAACAAATTTCGTCATGATCATGTCCAGAATAATGCAATCAATTGGTTGATTTGTTTAGAAAGTCTTATATGAATTCTTGCTCACTTTATGTTATATTTTAATTTTTATGATAGATTTAATTTTATTATGAATAATTCATTTTATTATTTATTACTTATAAGTCAATAAACATTATTGCATTTTTATTTTAATTAAGTATTTAATTTTTATACTTTTTCTTATACTTTTATTTATATTTATTATCTACTGATTTATGATAATCCAATATTAGTTAAATCTTTAAACCTCTTTTATTATCGGATTGATGTTCGGTCCATTTTTTAAAACATTGAATAGTATATAATTCAGCCTTGTAAGATCTATAACTAATCTCGTAAAAATCAAAGTAAATATTAAAAACTTTTCATAGAAAAAAATGAATAATAATAAAAACTCGAACCCAGATACTTTGAGAAGAAGATATTGCATTTCTATGTTAACAGGTTAGGTCGAACATGATAATCTTGGAAAATAGAAATAAAACCTACATCCAATAATCCATCCAACAAGCAAAAGGACCACATAAACGGCAACAACCATTACTCAAACGTGATAATTTTTAGTAGCCCATGTTTTAGTAAATGTATGTCGGTGATCTAGGTTACTCTCCTAACATGATAATCCTTCAATCTTTAACTCCATTTTTCAGTTCTAATCACAGAATTAGTTTCAACTAAAGGGAAATGAAGGACCAACCTGGACCTGCCATAGCTGTACAATCCAGTTTTATATTCGTTCAAGTTTGATAAAGCTCCTTTCAAGTCTAAGTACAGCATCGAATCAGGGGCCAACCATGCTAGTAGTTTTGAGTGATTTATAAACCCAATTTGAGTGCAAATGCAGTTTATATTCATTTAAGATGAACATGATGTGATAAAGCTTCAATTTTAACCTCCAAATCAAGTCTAATTACGGAATCAGCTAGGTTCTCGCTGAAGGGTAATTAATCAAGAGCCACTCTGGATCTGCCATGGCTGTGCCCTTCTGTGCAAACACAATCTTCTAGCAGTTGTAAGTGATCACCGATCAATCACATTTCTGATTTAAGTACAGTTATTACTTTATGTTCATGTCTGCAGTTGCAGTTTGATAATGTGGTTGAAAACGCAATAGGCATATGTCATGTTATTCGAGGAAATTAACATAAACAAGCCCGAAATCTGCGGAGTGTGGCAGTGGGTGACCAAAGTGATCAGAGTTCAAGGGAACGCGACCATGATCACACTGTCTTAGGGTTCCCCACGCCTTTGCTCCGCACTTCACGCCATCGAAGCCTACAAAGCGAAAGAAAGCCGTTTATTCTTGCGTACAATATCCTCCAGCTCCGTTAGACCTTTTTGCAATCAAATTGTTTAATTTTGTCAACGTACTATATTAAGAATGAACGGATTCTTTCAGCTAAAATTACTTTGCGACCACTTCAACAACGTAATGATAGTGACCACTGGTCAGATGGGTCTCCATTTAATTAATGGATTTGTGAATAAAGCAAAAGAAAGTGATAATTAGTGAGTAGGATGGGTATCCGTTATTACAGCACTTTAAGAAGCAGAGATTGATGAGCAGCGCCTGACAAATGGCTTCACTTTTCTCATTAATTGAAGGAGTTCATCAGCAAGTTTTGATGGGATAGACACCAACTTAGTTCCCATGTAATGATGCTTCAGTTTTTACCGTTTTGCTTTGGACGAATATGCTTCAGTTTTTACCGTTAAGAATTATACCAACCTAGATTCTTCCATTTTAATTTTTTCAGACTACGTTAGATTAGAAAAGATGGCCAAAAGATTTGCATGGATTTTCCATTCAACACTTGGACATAAGATGGTGAAGTAGGTATGAGCACCCATACCCATTACTTTGCCTTTTGTACCATATTCGTTAAAAGTATCAATCTCCGTGTTCTTTAACACCAACCAGGAAGCTAACAGAGCCACCAGGATCAAGCGATGAATCGGCAAGAATTGTTTGTAGCTAGACATTATTGTGACAGATAGTAGGGTTCTCGGGAGATGTAATGGAAGAACAGATTTGAAACAGGCAAAGTTGGTAATGAATCGTGTCATTCATAGAAGCAAGAATTGTGACAGAGAAGATACATACTGAGAGAATGGGGTGGGTTTCATCACGTCATGGGATAAGCAGCAAATTAGGCATTTGTCTTTAACCTGTTCGTTTCCTTTTGTTCCGCTGATGCCCCTAGTCAGCTTCCATTATTACTGGTCAAACCCTTGCAATGTCTCACCAGTGACAGTCTGTGAATTATATTAAACAAAAGTGAGAAAGTAACAATTTTTATTTCTGTTTTTTCATTTCATCAAAAACTCCCTTCTTTCATGGGATTGTAGAAGGGCTTTTTTGACGTTGAGAGTTGGGCGCACAGGTATTGAAAATGGCCAAAGAATTTCACTTTACCTTTAATAGTAGATTCTGTTAACGCGTGTTTAACACTCACCAATGTTGTTCAACTGTTCCCTATTATCAGTTAAAATAAGTGTATAAAAGCTTCTTAGATTTACTGTTGTTTGGTCCTTTTCCTTGTTTTGTAAGGCATTTCTTAGTCATGGGATTGTAGAAGGGCTTTACTAGCTCACAGCCACGCAGTGGAGACTCTAGCCACTTGTGAACTGTGTCAGGTTAATAGCTGTGTGGAGTTAATATATATATATGCTCTGCCAAGCTCAGAGGCTGAAACCTGTGAGTGTGGAGTCCAAAGCAGTAATGGACCCTGTTTCTGCTCCACGGTAGACCAAGTAGACCATAACCACAAAACCCCTTTTCTCTCTTTCTGACTATTTGTTCATTCTTTGCCTTCATACAGAACCTTTTGTGAGCTAAGTGAAAGGAAGAATGGGAACGAACACCGTTTCCAAGTTGGTGGCATTGCTATGCTTGGTTTTGTGCTTAGGTTCTCAGCTGATTCAGTGTAATGTAACCTACGACAGGAAGGCAATTTTGATTAATGGTCAAAGAAGACTCCTCTTCTCTGGTTCCATTCATTACCCAAGGAGCACTCCTGATGTACTTTACCCTCTTCCATTTCTTTCTGTTCTATATCTTTTCCTTTGAGTACCACTTTACTTGTTTATGATGCTTCTTAGTCGCTTCCACTTGGTTTTTTTTTTTTGGTGTGACTAATTTCTTGAGGAATGTGGGTTTCGGCAGATGTGGGAAGATCTTATACAGAAGGCAAAAGATGGAGGCATTGATGTGATTGAGACCTACGTTTTCTGGAATGTGCATGAGCCTACACCTGGAAATGTACATAATTAGTATACACATTCCGATTTCTTTTCAGTAGTTAGTGTTTCCTTCTGGGTTTCTGCTGTTCTTTAGTGTTAATTTGCATTCTTTTACTGGTTATAGTACAACTTCGAAGGAAGATACGATCTAGTAAGATTCCTAAAGACAATACAAAAAGCAGGCCTCTATGCCCATATCCGCATCGGACCTTATGTCTGTGGAGAGTGGAATTTCGGGTACCTAACATTCTTCCTCTCTGAATCCGTTATTTATTTATTTATTTACAGTAAGCCGGTTCTTTACCCCCATAGTCTTTTTTCCCCCACTTTAGGTGTAGTTGCTGATATGTGTGAGTAAAACTTTAGTACTTTACTTACGTCCTTTCCAATACACTGCATGTTGCTTGCAGAGGATTTCCTGTTTGGCTGAAGTATGTACCAGGAATAAGTTTTCGAACAGACAATGAGCCTTTCAAGGTTTTCCCTTTGTCTTAGATCTTGGTGTTTAAGTATGTAACAAATTGACAGCAGAAACAATTCGGAATTGGTGAAATCTTGGATTCTTTACTTTATAATATGCTTGTAATAAGGAGTCTTGAATGTGGCAGAGGGCAATGCAAGGTTTCACTGAGAAGATTGTGGGATTGATGAAGAGTCATAATTTGTTTGAGTCCCAGGGTGGGCCCATTATACTATCTCAAGTACGTACTTGTTCAAGTCTTTTGCTCTTACAGATTCAAGTCTTCTGCAGTTCTGAGATGTGAATTCATGTGGCTGACTCTTTTTTGTCCTTCTTCAATGCTAACGTAACTCAGATGACCCGTGACTAATGCATAAACAAGAGAAGAATTTATCAGTTAACTTATTCCCGTTACTTTGAAAAGAGCTAAGAGTAATCGTATGTTTTCCTCGTCTTGCCTCATGTATTTCTGTCCAGATTGAGAATGAGTACGGCCAACAGAGCAAGCTACTTGGTTCTGCTGGTCATAATTATATGACATGGGCGGCAAGTATGGCTGTTCAAACAGGAACTGGAGTCCCCTGGGTGATGTGCAAGGAAGAAGATGCCCCAGATCCAGTGGTAAGCAGTCCATTCTTGACCAACAAAAGTTTGTGTGTTTCATTCTTACTGCGCTTCTCTTGTATAGTGATGATATACAATTCCGTGACTTTCTCATTCCCCAATGATAGATAAATACATGCAATGGGTTTTACTGTGACTCATTTTCTCCCAACAAACCTTACAAGCCAACTATTTGGACAGAAGCTTGGAGTGGATGGTAAGGATATTCATATTGTTGTTTGAATCTAACAGATCAATTAACTACAAATTTAACTTTCACAATGTATTGACCTTGTTTATCAAATTGTGAAGGTTCACCGAGTTTGGTGGTCCAATTCATGAGCGTCCTGTCCAAGATTTGGCATTTGCAGTTGCTCGATTCATACAGAAAGGAGGATCCTTTGTTAACTACTACATGGTCTGTTTTTACCTGTAATTTTATCTGTAACTGGATTGAAATTAACCTTAAATTCTCTTTTACTAATAGTGGTTTCCAATATTCAAAACAGTACCATGGAGGGACTAACTTTGGTCGCAGCGCTGGAGGCCCTTTCATCACTACCAGCTATGACTATGATGCTCCACTGGATGAATATGGTAAGGATGAGTTGCATGTGTTTACCTTCATCAAGTCTATGAAAAAAAATTGCATGATTAGGGTCTGAACTGCCATGTGACATAATAAGGACAATACAGTTACGTTTATCTAAATACATTTGGAACACTAAACTATAATATATATTGATTTGTCTGAAAAAAAAAAGAAACTCCAAGAATGGATTGTGTGTACAAAAATCCAAAAGCTCACGAGTTAATAAGTAGTCTCTGACATGAAGTGCAACTGGAAAAGCATCTAACTGCTTTGACTTCTTTCAATTGACAGGTTTGATCAGGCAACCGAAGTATGGACATCTAAAGGAACTCCATAGATCCATTAAGATGTGTGAGCAAGCTTTAACTTCAACTGATCCTATTGTGACTCAACTGGGGACCTATCAGCAGGTATTATCCTCTCTCTGAAAACATCTTGTTTCAGGAAATTTTATTCTGGATTAGAGATATTGACCCAAAATTTGGATCTTTCAGGCTCATGTATACTCCACAGAATCAGGAGATTGTGCAGCTTTTCTTGCAAACTACAATACACAATCTGCTGGGAGAGTGCTTTTCAATAATATGCACTATAATTTGCCTCCTTGGTCCATCAGCATCCTTCCTGATTGCAGGAATGTGGTCTTTAACACTGCAAAGGTATTTTTCTACATCTTCACTCCCAATTCAGAGCTATGCACCATTAAGAGAGAGAGACGAGGGAGTAGGGGGATGGTGGGAGTTGTAAGGGAAGAAACTCTTTTTCCACATTATGAATCCATTCGAAAGAAAATACAACTTGTACTCGTATTCATAGGTTGGAGTTCAAACGTCACAAATGGAAATGTTGCCAACGAGTACTGAGATGCTTTCATGGGAGAGCTATGATGAGGATTTTTCTGCACTTGATGACAGCTCAACTTTCACAGTCCCTGGTCTTTTGGAGCAGATAAATGTCACAAGGGATGCTAGTGACTACTTGTGGTACATAAGTAGGTGAGAGTGTTCAAAACAATATCTGGAATCCTCCACTTTATGTTGTCCCTGTGGCATGGCATGTTACGTCTTTCTTCATCTCTTTCTATTCTTCACCATCAACTTGCCAAAGAAACAGTTGAATACTTCTAATTGTTGCTATACTTGATTTTTAAAGAGCAAAAGAGGAATCTCATTATAATACTAATCTGCTTCCTGCCAACTGAACAACAGTGTTGATATTGCTGCATCTGAATCCTTTCTGCGTGGAGGGGAACTTCCCACTCTCATTGTCCAGTCATCGGGCCATGCTGTGCATGTTTTCATTAATGGACAGCTTTCAGGTACATGGATGAGTTACATGCTTCATATTTTCCATTTGAGCTGAATTATGAAAACTAAGATTTATATGCCTTGTATTAGGTTCTGCCTTTGGGACAAGACAAAATAGAAGGTTTACATATACTGGGAAGGTCAATTTACGTGCTGGAAAAAACCAAATTGCATTGCTGAGCGTTGCTGTTGGATTGCCAGTTAGTTTCTTTTGTCCCCCTTTAGAGGATTTACTAGATTTATCACTTGAAATGTTTGTAATAGAGATAAGAATTCTGCACAAATCATGTGGCTTCTAGATGAATCATTACTTGAAATCTTAAAAAGTTCTGATAAGTGATTAGTGCTTAAGACAAGCTATCTGCACTTATTATAGCTTAAGACAAACTGTCTGCACTTATTATCAGATCCTTTCTTTTATCAGGGGAAATGACACACACATACCTGAAAAATCCTTAGAGGCATAACTTACATTGGAAAGGAAAGGAAGAAACTAAAAGAAAGCGCTCTTTTAACATCAAATAGTAGCTTCTATGGTTTAGGCTGGTACATAGAGTCTAAATATGGCTTGCCATGTCAGTGGTTGACCATATGCGGTAACCCATTCAAGAAAACTAGAGTATGCTGTGACTACGTATGTATTTAATTTCTCAAACTTATGTTTTTTTCTTGATATTGAAGAATGTTGGTGGACACTATGAGACGTGGAATACAGGAATCCAAGGTCCAGTTGCGCTGCATGGACTTGACCAGGGCAAATGGGACTTGTCCTGGCAAAAGTGGACCTATCAGGTTGTGCACGTTGACCACTATCTCAACATGTTAACTCAAAGGTTCAATCACTAATTTTTGTTATCAAACAGGTGGGTCTTAAAGGAGAAGCCATGAATCTTGTTTCCCCAAACAGTGTTTCTTCTGTTCAGTGGATGCAGGCATCCTTAATAGCACAGAGGCAACAGCCATTGACATGGCATAAGGTAGTAAATTTGGGAGACTGCACTTAACATTAGTTCAGAAAATGAATCACTGGTGTCTCAATCAAACTTAATGGAACTTTTCAGGCCTATTTCAATGCCCCTGAAGGAGATGAGCCATTGGCTTTGGATATGGAAGGTATGGGAAAGGGTCAGATATGGATAAATGGCCAGAGCATAGGAAGATACTGGACTGCATATGCTTATGGCAATTGCAATGGATGTAGTTACACGGGCGCATTCCGTCCTCCTAAATGTCAGCTTGGTTGTGGCCAACCAACCCAACGATGGTAAATATTTCAAAGATAGACATATACATTAAGATAATTCATTCAAAGTTGTTTTTGAAATCTTGTCTATTATGTCAATAAGAAAATTTTGCTTTCAGGTATCATGTTCCTCGATCTTGGCTGAAGCCAACACAAAATCTGTTAGTAGTTTTTGAGGAACTTGGAGGGAATCCCTCGAGAATTTCTCTTGTCAAGAGATCAGTGAGCAGTGTTTGTGCTGAGGTCTCAGAGTTCCATCCAACGATAAAGAATTGGCAAATTGAAAGCTATGGAAAAGCTGAAGAGTTCCACAGTCCTAAGATCCACCTCCGGTGTAGTCCAGGGCAGTCCATTTCTTCAATTAAATTTGCAAGCTTTGGAACTCCTTTGGGAACTTGTGGGAGCTATCAGCAAGGCCCTTGCCATGCTCCTACCTCTTACGCCATCTTGGAGAAGGTATTTTATCTCTACTCTCTCTTGCCTGCTATTTTCTAGTGTAGAACAGTTCTTTATAGTCCTCTGTTCATTTTTCCACAGAAATGTGTAGGGCAGCAGAGATGCACAGTCACCATATCCAACAGCAACTTCGGCCAAGACCCATGTCCAAATGTATTGAAAAAATTGTCTGTCGAAGCAGTATGTGCTCGATCAAACTTAAGAACCTAAGAATGTGCAAGAATGATCTCTAATTTATGTTGAAGTAAGTTAACCACAGTACCAGCAAGAGAAGCAAAGGAGGTACAGTAGGAAGAGTGCAGGAAAAAAGTTTTACGTTAGATAGCTGACGATGCTGTCATCTCTCAGAAAGCGAGAGGCTATGGCCATCGATGGGTGTTCAAGTGCATTTAGTCTGTCTTGATTTATGTGTGTTAGTTAGCAACTGTAAATTAGCGGTTTTTAGATAGGAGTTGCAAAATTCGCAAGTTCTTATTATTCAGGGACTTGGTGAAAAGCAAGGCCCTCCCAGTTCCCAGTCTTTTTAAGTGGATACGGGCACAGCCGCACAGGGGACTGTAGTGGTGTGATTTGCTTATCAGTTTGTAACCAGACGGGGACAGAACCAGTCGTAGGTTCATGTTGGTAGTGGATCCCAGTTTGGATAGTTGCGTCTTCTCCAAATATAAAGAGTCTTTGTGTCCCCCATCTTACACGAAATGTGGAATATATTCCAGTTTTGCTAAAGGACACACATTAAGATAATTCACCCCAAAAAACATGCATGAAAGTACCCATAAACAACAGAGTTCACTACCCTTTTCATTTGAATTCCCAATGCATATGCATTGGTACGTTATGCCAGTAAGCTGCAGATACGATTCTAAAGGTAAACTGGAGAAATTTTTATGAGACAACTCAAGCTAGATTTAGTGTCTTCAACGTAGGGAGTGAAATGGTGTTTTAAATGCTGCAAGAAATTGAAATTAAAATTTAATTTTAATTCTCATGTAATCCAAAGTATAAAATTAAATTTAAACGTCAAAATTATATAACAATTTTTATAAAAGAATTTTATGACACAATGTGTGTTGGTCTATTGGAATTAGAAACAATTTCGCTATTAGGTAGAAGTAAGGCTGTGTATTATCATTTATCAATCATTCTCATACTTCACGCCTCAGCGATATTTCAATTGGGTGTTATTTGTTGATGATAATAATGATGATTAAGTCTCAAAGCTAAGTTTTTATTCCCACGTTAAAGATCAAACTTTTGTCAAATATTCACTGAGAAATTTTCTTTAATTTAACATCACATGTAATCAACATAATGAAAATTAACAGTTCCATTTTCAAATTTAACTAAATCACTGATTTCAGTCTCTTGATTCAATATTCCCATTCCAAAAACAAATATTCTCTCTTTTTTGGACCACGACATGGATAAAACATCATTAAACAAGCATGAAAATATGCATGCACCATGGATAGGACAGGGGTCCATATTGTTCTTACAGCGCATCGGTCTCAAGTTATTTAACAACTAAATAGCAAGCAAATAAAGACACAAGCAGACTGTCAGCTTCAACTAGCTAAGTACATCTCCTTCTTTTGCAGTTGATCTTTCTTTGCTCCCGCGACTTTGTCCGCAGCAGGGCCGTTCCTATAATTTTATAGGTCCTAAGCGAAATTAAAAAAATGGGTCATAGTAGATTGACAATATATTTAAATTTACATATTTGTATGAAACATAAATGATTCAATTTATAAGTTTACATAATCAACT
>JAOQMQ010000196.1:7628251-7639504 GCA_027563845.1 Erythroxylum subrotundum
ATAGAGGTCGGGATCAGTTCACGTCTGCATTAGTGTTTCCTAATATTGTATTCCGCAATCGTTGTAAACTGATTAGTTTGTGAACTTTATGGTTACTGTAAAATATTCCTAAATGATAGTAATAATTATAACTGCAAAGATTTTCTACTATTTACTGCTTATTCTGCGTGAATGCGTAATAACTGAAACTATTTCCTTTTAACGTGGAATGAATGGTTCAAAAAAAAATATATACCGAGTTTTATTGACTGATGTAATATGCCACCCTCGCGGGGCACGGGCTCGGATATCACCAATGATATCGGGTTCGGGTCACTCGGGAGTGGGGTGTTACAAGGAGGCTAGGCCTTTCCCTTACAGACGCGTTTTTCATGGCCTAATGGACCAGATCCCATCGAAACTCTGAGGTTAAACGTGCTTGGGCGAGAGTAGTTCGAGGATGAGTGACCTCCTAGGAAGGCCTCGAGAAAAGCAAAACCGTGAGGGCTTGGCTGGGTCAAGGCCCAAAGCGGACAATATCTGTAAGTAGGTGATCTAGGATGTTATACATATTTTCTATCACCAACTATCAGTCTTGAAATATAAGTTCTATTAAATCTTTAAAAAGAATTTTGCATCAAAAAGCAAGTGATGACTGCATCTCTTACCTAATAGCCAAACATCATTTATACAAATTATAGAACAACATTGTTTATGCTTGAGAATAATGAATATTTTTTCCTTATTGAATTCTAATTTTTTAACTACTTATGTTTTTTGTTGTTATGACTATGTTTTAGATTTACACACTTTTTATTGTGTGCGACTCATATGATTATTTCTAGAAAAATGGTTGTTTTTTAAAGTCTTTAGGCAAACATAGTCTAGAACGTGGTTGTGTATTAGGGCATGTTCTACTTTGGATTGTAATGGTGAAGACATAGACTAGAGCACATATGTGTTAATATGGCAAAGAAATTTTTAAAGAAGAACACGATGTAGGATAAAGGTGTGTCAAAGTCTATGTTTATATATTGAAAAAAAATTAGTGACTTTCATAACTTGGGAGACAGGTGTGTCAAAGCTCGTGTCCATATTTTATCATAGTGAATTACACGACTTAATACATTATCGTGTCCTAAGTTATATCCACAATAGATTGCCTTATTTAGAATAATATTTTTAGTGGGTTTCAAACTCTAGAAAGAATATAAGACTTATTAGAATAATATTTAAATTAGGTAGGATTCAATAAGAGAAAAGTTGTGTAGGATTGTACCAATTAGAGTTTTATATATAACTATATTTATATAAACCTATTCTATATAAGAGAGTTGTAATATTTATGATTATTGATCAATCCAGTGAAGACACCTGCTTTTGCTGATGATGGAGACACACCAAATTGTTCGAACCTTAGTTAAAATATTATTATTATTCTTGTTATTTTTTATACTACTCAATTTCTTGTTACCTATAATTTCTCAATAAGTGATATCAGAACATAGTTAAGACAATAATGTCTTTGGTTTCAAGGTTTAAAATAGAAAATTTTAATAGAACTAAAAATTATAGACTATAGTAATGGAGAGCTAAGGATTTTTTTTAATGTAACAAGTGCATATTAAAGGGCTACGAAAGAATAAGTTAGAAGTTATAGATGAGCTCAACTAAGAGGAGTTATAGATGTGAGTTTCTAAGACCTTACAATTATGTTTAACATATGAGTCATATACTACCTTATGGATGGTATATCTGTTATAGAGATATGGGAAAAATTGAAGAGTTGAAACATGTTAAAGTTTTTTATAAACAAGTTATATATGAAATAGAGATTGTATAAGTTAAGATGTAGGTGGGAACATATATGGAATATCATATCAATCTATTTAACTAAATAGTCAGTGACTTATTAAGGCTTGAGATGATAATTGCAGATGATGATAAATAATGATTTTGCTTTATTCTTCACCTATTTCTTATAGACATCTAGTGATCATACTCACATTGGGTAAGGATACAATTATTATAGAGGACATCACCAATGCACTATTGGATCACAACCAATGAAGATAGAGCACTGACGAAGGCTCTCAAAGTGAAGGGTTATATTTAAGAGGAAATTAAAATCGTAATAAAAAACCATAAGAAAGATGGTTTGTCTACATGAAGTATACATTTAATTTTGAGGATGTAAAGATAAAGTTGATACTATATTTTTTAGCAAATTGGAAGATCATAAGGACTTTCCAAACAAGAATAAGTAGAGTGATGAAAGAAAAACAAACGATTTGTTAATGTTTGCTAATGTAATACATGGAAAGGAGTTGGATTGAAGTAATGAAAACATGCTTCATGTTTCAGCCAATTAACTTTAGGACTCATAGATATTGAACACATGATGCTCATCTCATATGAAACCAAACAAGGATTGGTTTATGTCTTACTGATAAGTGCTAATTAGGTTATACTTTTAACATAATTTTGAGAGTGTTTTGGTTATATTTATATATTTTTATAGGATTTAATGCTTAATTTGGCTTATATTTTATTTATAGCCCTTGTTTTAGCTCTCTAATGAAGAAGGAATGAATTCGAGCAAGTTGAGCCAAGTTGCAAAAGTTTTAGCATAATTTTAAAGAAACACAAATCAATATAAGGCACTAAAATAGCACCCTATTAAAGTTATTTTGGATGTCAAGGAACATAAGTTCATGTTTTAGACCCGTATTGGTGATAATTTTTTTTAATAAAATAGAGAGTTTTTAATAAAAGAACAAGATTCAATTTTAGGTCTATATTGAACATATGTTTATTAAGATATCTCGAAATTATAGGGTTTTGGATATAAAGGAGAGACACACACAAATGGATTAGAGTTTAGATGGCTACACATCAATGTAGGCATAATTAAAGCAGCTTGAGATAACAAGAAAGAAACTTTGGATAGAAAAGAAAGGATTTCAATCAAGTTAACTAAAATTTTTTGGTTTTCTTTATCTTATAGCTAAATTAGGATATACCTATATAGGATGAGTCTTAGAACTATGTGTTTATATTAGTTCTTTAATTTAACTGAAGACGTATTTTAATTCATGAATTATTCATGATTACTTCTTATGTTTGAAATGTTGATTCAATTTCATATTTCATATATAGGTATTGAGAAATAATATATATGAATTGACATAAATAATAATAGTTGCATAGAACACTAAAAATGCAACCACATAAATTTTCTGGGTTAGTGTCAAATCTAATAACAAAAGTCATAGGACAAGTTAGTGCATTCTTAGGATTTTAATTATAAAGATATTTCAATTAATCAACCTAAGGATATAAGTTGTATTTTTAAAAAGGAATATGGCATAACTTTGAAATTTTTACTGATCCAAGAAACTTAGGTTAATAATTGAATTAAAATAAGTTCAAGCATAGAAAGGTTCTAGGGGAATTCTACACGTGTGTCTTATTTATTAATCAGTTGTTTCAGTCTTATTTACAACTTTGGTTTGTTTTTTTTAATTAGTTGTTCAGTTAATGATTCCTTTTAAATCAGTCATTCAGTTTGTGCTAGTACTTAAAGTCCATATAAGATTAACACTCATATTAACCTAGACTATACTATAAGAATGATAGAAATACCCTTTCTTAGTGATTTTTAGTATTGTTTTAAAAATACACAAAATCATATACGTATTAGGGAACTTTGGTACTGTCTAGTTAGGAATGATAAAGCTTGCAAATTTATTAGAACAGGAAAGGTTAGGATCAAGATGTTTAACATTCAACATTACCAAATTTGATAAAGAAGTTGATCTCTTTGGTCAGCATACATGCAAATGATTTTGAATATAAAGCCAACAAAAATAATATTAAGGGTGTGATAATTGCAAAGAAAGGGCAAGAATGATGAGAAACATCTATAAATGAATACAGACCACAGTTCTAAGTGGACAAATTATAATAGTAAACTCCAAAGAAGATAGAAAAGTTCTTTGAAACATGAAGTTAGATCATCTCAATGACTAAGGGATGATATAACTTCATAACGGAAGCTTATTAAAAGGTGTCAACATTGGATGTTACACTTTTGTTAATTTTATGTTTTTGGTAAGTTTAGGGCAACCTTCAAGAATCTAATATTTAAAGATAAATATATGTTGAGGAAAACATATAAAGAAGATATGTCAAGGTTAGTAAAGAATAATACTAATTTAAATGTGGTATAACTGGAACTAGAACAACCAAGAGCAAAAGAAAGCAGAATAACTTTAAGAAAAGAGCAAAATTGCAATGTAGCCATTTATAAAGCAAGAAGTATCATCAAGCCACCAAGTAGAAATAATAGTGATGACTTAAGAGTTATACACTCTTACCATCAGTAATGGGGATCTAACTACTTTTCAGATTATGGATAGTTAGGAGAAGGATAAATGAATGAATGTTACGATCAGAGATGTGAGGTTTTAAAAGATCAATGAATTATTGCATTTGGTCACATCTTATTAGAAAAGATTCACACTTTGGAGGATGTAGATGATATATTAACAAAGTCAATTACTGTGGAGAAGCTCAAACATTGCTTGGACTTGATTAATGTCTCAAAGGGCTAGACACTGCTATAACCTAACCCGTGTAGAGTATACTCATCAAAGTGGAGATTTTTATATATTGTTCATATACATAGACATACAATTTTAGAAGAATTTCTTAGAGTGTCTTAGTTAAACACGATATATTCTCCAAGGTCAAGATTATAGTATATGGATCATATATACATAGGTTTGTAATCTTAAAGTATTTTTTAAAGAATATGTGTGTTTTTATGAAAGTCTTTGGGTGAACATAACTTAGCATATGGTCAAGTGTTAGGTCGTGTTCTTTTTTAGAATGCAGAAGTGAAAACATAGGCTAGAGCACAGTGTGTTAATACGGTAAAAGATATCAAAGAAAAACACAAATATGTCATTATGGTAAAGGATTTTTTAAAGAAAGACACAACTTGGGACAAAGGCGTATTAAAGCCTGTCTCTTTTTATTAACAGTAATAATAAGTTAAACAACCAGAGATACAGGTGTTTCAGAATTTGTGTCTATGTGTTAGAAAGAAATAATGAGTTATATGGCCTAAAACATGATCATATTCATGATAGAGTGGCTTATTTGAAAAAACTTTTTTGGTAGATTTCAAACTCTGAAAGGATTCTAGAACTTATTAGTCTTATATTTAAGTTAGGTTTGGTATGGTAAGGGGCAAGTTGTGTAAGATGTATCAATTAGAGTTGACATATAATTATACTTATATAAACCTAGTCTATATAAGAAAGTTATGATCTTTACATTAATTAATCAATATAGTAAAATCTACTACTTTTCTTATTAAAGACGTAGCACACCCAATTATACGAACCTTTTTAAAATTTTCTTGTTTTCTTTCATACTTTTCAATTCCTTATTACATATACTTTCTCAACACTTTTTCTACATGTCCAAATTACTTGCATGACTTACAATGAACACTAGGTGAAAACCAATGAAACTTTTTTTAAATGTTCCTTTTTATTATAATAAGCACATTTAAAATAACATAAAATTTCACTTTTTTTTCCTTTGTCGTAGTATCTTTGTTAACCTTTTTTGTCCTTATGTCGTCTTTCATTAATGTATTTCATACCTCTTATACAAAATTCATCATGTTTTGATTTGTAAAAATAGCTAATTCACTTGATTTCCTAACCTATAATTAAGGGTAACAATGGGTCATATTAGAAGTGACTTGGGCTCGAGCCACAACCACTAACAAGATAATGTTACTTTGGTCTTTAGATTCTTAAAAATATTGAACAAAACGAAGTTATTTTGTTCTGTTATACTAAAATGATATCATCTTAATGGCTTAAGTCAGGTCAAACTGACCACCTAACCCCAAACAGCCTAAAGTCTAGTCAACTTAGGCCAATCTTGTTGACTTTGGACTAAGATAAATCTATCACCCTTATTAATAGTCTATTCTTTTCTCCACAAATTCCAAAGAATTCACCAAGGCAACCAATTTCAGCTAAGTTGAATATCTAAATTATACTAAAAAGAAATCTTATACGCAAATTTTTAGGCAAGTTAATTGATGAGAATCAAACATCAATTTAAGCTACACAAGCTTTAAAACAAGGGAGCCATAAAAAGGGACTTAGACAGATAGTGAAGGGTTAGTGAAATGTCAAGTTTATAGACATCCATTGAGGGACCATTGCCAAGAGCAAAAAAAAAAAAAAGAAAGGCCAAAGAAACTCATAATGATCTAATGATAGAACTTCATGCGAGAAGTGAAGCTTTACTACTTTAAGAGATTGAATTCAAGCTTGTAATGTTGATTTAAGTAAGAAAGAATTGATTTTAAAAAAGGTGACATAATGTAACCAACACCAATGTCATGTTGGTAAATAGTATCAATCATGTACGGACTTTTAAAGGTTTGACAAATAGAATGCAGTCGACACTACAATCATACTAGTGATAGGCATCGAACTTGCATTGGTTTTATAGAATAAAGAAATATAAACAAACCAATATCAAACTCATCTTTTTACATAACCTCCAGAACAAAATTGATGTCAAACTAACAGCTATAGAGGCATTGAACTCATGGTTTAGTTATTTATGGTTTTAAAATTTCATACTGTTATTTCCTTTTTGGGATATAGTTATTAGGGTTTTATGTTCCTAAGGTTTTTATGCCTATAAAAGGTTGTTTTATCCTTTCTGTAAGTATGGCAATTCATATCCTTCTTTTGTGTTTGAGTTTGTTTTCTTGGATTAAACTTATCTTAATAGAATGATCCTTAGTCCTTGTTTATATTAATATAAAATCTCACTAGTCCTATTAGTGAGAGTCATATTAGAATTTTGGTATCGAAGTTGTCTTCTATATCTAGGTTTGATATTTGAATTCTTTTCTTCACATTTTCAATATTCTTGTTTCTTCTTAGTATACAATTAATTTTCTTGTTTGTTTCATTCATAGGTAACATTTATAATAATATATCATTTTTTAGTTTCTTATTTCTTGATTTTACATGTTAATTAAAAAGAAGAAAAGGAAAAAAAAAATATTCATTTGCAAAAGAAGGTTTTGTCAAGATAAGCTCTTAAAAGTCTCATACATAAAATAAATGAAAAGCTAGCAATTGCATTATTCTTGTTATTCTTTTTTCTAACAAGAACAAAGTACTACATACTTTAAATACATTTTTTAGTTATTTTTGCTTTTCATGTTATTATAATTCTTTCTTGTTGAATTCTTGTTCTTTATTAAATCTAAATGGGTTATATGGAACTTAATTCGCTATTTTTGAATGCTTTTTTGGCTTCTAATTACATCTTCTTTATTTTTTTTGTTTATTTTGCTTCTTTAGGAGTTATTTGATAAAAGGAAGGTTAAAACTAACCTTTTTAGTAAAACGAGTCTGTACATAACTTTTATTTAAGAGTTTAAGTTATAAGTAGAGTGAGTTTTAAAAGAAATAAATAAGGACAGGCTTTTGCTACTAACATTTTCTTACAAATTCATTATGACTCAAACCACACAAAAAATTCTATGGATGGCCCTACCTAAGAGAAAAAGCTATTGAAAAAAGATCCTTGGTGAATGCCAAATGAAATCAACTGAATTCATACTAGCTTTAAGACAAATAAAAGAATAAAAGAAGTAATGAGGATAGAGTGGAGATAATCCAGATGTTTATCATTAATGTAATATAAAGTCAATATGAGCATCTCATTAGGCAATTTGGTGAAGTGATGTATAAGTTGGAGATAGATGAAGTTATTATATCTAATATATAATATAACCCATCTTTACCTATTAGAGTGGATAAATTTGAGGTTTGTGAAGAGGTTGGGAGTGATATCAACTAGTTGGAGGAGTTAAACCTAAAGGCAATTAGGGGAGAAAGAAGTAAAAAAGGCGACAGAATACGGATACAAGGAGGAGACATATTTGGTTTAGGCTATGATAGAGGTTATGAGGAATGGATGGATAACAATATAAGTATATTAAGGTGAATATATCACCTTTTTTCGGAAAGAAAGACCAGAATGTATATTTAGATTGGGAAAAGCATATGGAGTTAGTTTTTGCTTATTACATCCTTTTAGAGGATAAAAAAGTTAAATTGGTTATTATGATGTTTAGGGATTATGCTATAAATTGGTGGAAGCAACAAATTCTCATTAGAAAAAGAAATCGAGAGCCACAATTAGAACTTGTAAGGAGATGAAAGTGGTGATAAGGAAACATTTTGTGTCAAGTTCCTACTATAAGGATCTCTATCAAAGGTTGCAAAATTGAGCCCAAGGTTCCAAGAGTATGGAAAACTATACAAAGATGGAGGTTGCCATAGTTAGGGTGAATGTAAAAAAAGATATGGAAGCAATAAAGCAATAACGACCTGCTTTATTTATAGACTAAATCTATAAATTGTTAATGTTGTAGAGCTACACCACTATGTGGAGTTGGAGGATGCAGCTCACATAGCCATTAAGGTAAAATGATAACTAAAAAAGAGGCATATTAACCATTTTAGTGTTTCTAGAGCAAGTTCATCATAAAACAAATTATGGAGTGAAAAGGATAACAAATATTTCAAGCCTAAATATGAAGTAATCAAACTAAAATTGTAAGCAGCAAATGAAAGAAAGCTAAACTCGATGCCTCTTCAACAACTAAAAATTGATCATGTGCTTCAAGTACTTAAAAAGAGTGTATATAAGTTCATAATTTCCTAATAAGAGGATGATGATATCAAGGGATCATGGGGAGGATAGAAAGTATATGTCCAAGTGTGAAGAGAAGGTAGACAAAGATATATGTAGTTTGGAGAATACAAGTTATGATTAGTGTCTTGAGAGACCCAGAAAGAGAAAGGTATTGGTTAATAGCAGGGCATTAAGGATTTATATGGGAGAAGATGATGTGAATAAGCAATGGGATAATATCTTCCATATAAGATATCCCACTAAGGATCAAGTTTATAGTATGATCATAGATGGAGGAAGTTATGCAAAAGTAGTTAGTGCAGAATTTGTGAAGAAGTTGGGATTGCCAATTATAAAACAATCTAAACCGTACAATTTAAAATGGTTAAGTAAGAGTGAAAAGTTTATAGTAGAAAAGTAAGTGCTATTCTTTTTCCTTTATTGGAGGTACAAGGATGAGGTGTAATGTGATGTGGTGCATATACATAATGGATATAAGAATTGTTATTCCTTTACCATTAATGACCAATCGATTATCCTTACTCTATTATAACTAAAGCAAACATATATAAATAATTTAAACACTTTTGGAAAAGAAAAAATAAGAGATAAATATGAGGAGAAAAGAGTAAGTTTGATAGCAAGAATAAGGGATGTGAGGGATGCATTCTTGGCCAAGTGACAAATGTTTTTTCTTATTTAAAAATTATTTTCTTTCTCTTAGTGTTGACACTAATGATTCTTTACCTAGGGTTATTATTTTCACTTATAAAAAGGATAAAGCACTAAATCAATTTCATTTCTGGAAGAAACAAAAGAAATACAAATGAGAACAAATTTGGAAGAGATAAAAGAGATACAAAAATAAGTGAATAAACTTTTGGATAAGGGCGATGTGAGAAAGAATTTGAGCCTTTGCATTATTCCTTTTTTTAATAATAAGTAAGGATAGATCTTATATAATGTGTGTCGATTGTTTCATAATTATCAAAATCATTATAAAATATAGACATCATATCCCTAAGTTAAATGAAATGCTTGATGAGTTGTATGATGCATACTTGTTCTCTAAAATTGATCTAGAATTATATTACTATAATATTAGGATTAAAAAAGGTGATGAATAGAAATTTTCCTTTAAAATTAAATATGATTTGTATAACTAGTTAGTAATGTCTTTTATTTTAATAAATTCACTTAAAAACTTATGAGATTAATGAAGAATATTTTACGTAATTTTTTAGGCAAGTTTACTGTTGTTGTAAATTATTTCTCAATGAGATGGTTAGATTGCATGCAGTTCTTAGAACAATTACTTTATATAGGAATATTAATAATGTAATACTTTCTAGTTAGTTAGGTCTTAATTAAGGGCTGCTACCCCCAATGAGGTTTGACTTTTTCTTTATTCCTTTATTGATATACAAGCTTCAAGCCTAGTTAATATGATGCTTTCAATTTCATAAGAAGAAGTTAGGAAATTAGTTGTTTTCTACAACTTGCTATCCACAAACCAGTGGCGAAACTAAGATGATTAAAAGAACTCTAAGTGTTTTATTCCATGCTATTGTTGGTAAGAATCTTAAACTTGAGAAATGTTGATGCCTTTTATTGAGTTTGCTTATAATTAGATTGTCCATAATGCTACGAATTATTCTCCTTTTGAGATTATTTATAGATTATTATCTCCTTTAAATTTTACGCCTCTTCCTTTAAGAGAAAGAGATGGCTTTAATGGAAAGAAGAAAGCAAAATTGGTGAAAAAGCTAAATGAGAAGGTAATGTTGAACATTAAAGAAAGGGTCCAATAATACATTAAGTTTGCTAATAAGTGGAGAAAATAAGTGATACTTGAACCTAGAGATCAAGTTTAGGTACACCTAAGAAAAGAGAGGTTTTCAAGCAAACATAATTCTTAGTTGCAACCAAAAACAGATGGACCCTTTAAGTCATAGCAAGAATGAGTATTAATGCTTATACGGTCGACTCGTTAAGTCAATATTGTGTTCATACTATTTTCATTATTGTTAATTTATCTCCTTTTAATTTTGCATATGAAGTTGTTGATTTGAGGAAAAATCCTTTTGAGGAAAGAGAAAATGATGGGAATCAAACAACTCAAGCTACATTAGCTTTAAAGCAACGTGATTGTGAAGAGGGGTTTAGAAAAAATTGCAAAGGATTCAAGTGAAGCATCGAAAGTTGTTAGGGATTCATTGAAGGACATTAGAGGATCATTAATAAGAAGTATATCCAAAAAGGCCAGAGAAACTCTTAATGATCTAATGGTGGATCTTTATGCAAGGAGTGAAGCTTTGTTACTTGAAAATACTGAAGTCAAGCTATAATTTTGATTCAAATGAAAGAGCAAGCTTTAGAAACAAGTTACAAAATATAATTGGTATTGGTGTTATATTTGCTGGACACCGATCCCGAAGCTCGGCCATCGGTGCCGGACCCCGTTCCCGGAGTCCAACTATCCAGAA
Source organism: Erythroxylum subrotundum (assembly GCA_027563845.1). Lineage (NCBI taxonomy): Eukaryota > Viridiplantae > Streptophyta > Magnoliopsida > Malpighiales > Erythroxylaceae > Erythroxylum > Erythroxylum subrotundum. The sequence goes on from JAOQMQ010000196.1 coordinate 7,639,474, forward strand.
CGAAATCACAAACGGAGACCGTTGGGCCCGA
>JAOQMQ010000196.1:7652055-7670930 GCA_027563845.1 Erythroxylum subrotundum
CATATTAATTAATGTCAACATAATTTAATTCATCAAGACCTCAAATTAATCAAATCATGCTTAATAATAAAAAAAATAAAAAAAATTTTAAGGGCCAACATTTGCCATTTGACCTTATGCTTTCACCTTAACAATCTCTTGTAAGCACATTCTATCATATGAAATGATATTGCACCTCCACATGTTTTGTTCTTGCATAAAATACTGGATTTTTTACCAAACTGATTGTTGATTGATTATCACAATATAGCGGTATTGGATAATCCATCGGTTGTTGCAATTCTTTTATTAAATGGATTAACCATATGCTTTCTTGTGTTACCATAGTTGTTGCATGATACTCTGCTTCTGTTATTGAAAGTGAGACTATTTGTTGTCTTTTGTTACACCAAGTTACACTTACATATCCCAAGGTAAACACATAACCAGTTGTGGAATTCGAGTGTCAACATCACCAGCATAATTAGCATCACAATACCCTTTTAATTCACATGTCATTCCCTTTTGATAGAGCAAGCCAAGATCAAGTGTCCTTTTGATATACCTTAGTATTATTCGGACTGTTTCTAGATGAACCATTCTGGGATTCTACATAAATTGACTTACTACTTCAACTGCAAAAGCAATATCTAGTCTATTCAGAGTTAGCTTTCCCTTTTAATGCACTCAGCTTCAAATTCATTTTTATCAGCAAAGAGATAGGCTTTCAATCAAGCATACCATACTTCTGAAGTAAATCTCTAGCATATTTTTGTTGACATAGAAATATTCCTTCTCTTGTTCTACTTTTAATCCCAAAAAATGATTCAACTCTCTAAGCTCTTTCATTTGAAAGCGGACTGATAAGTTATCTTTGATCTGACTGATTTTGTTCTTATTATCTCTAGTAATGATTAGATCATCAACCAAAATCATTACTTTCTTTCCTTCATGAATTTTGAAAAACAAGTTTGAGTTTGTTGTTGCAATTGAGTATCCGTTGAAAACTAGAAATCCAGCTATCTTTCCATACCAAGCTCTTGATGCTTGCTTCAATCCATCTAACACCTTCTTGAACTTGGAAACAATCTCTAGATGAGATTTGTTCTGAAATCCTTGTGGTTGCTCCATACACACTTCTCTATCTAGCTCTCCATTTAAAAAAGAATTTTTTACATCCATCTGCCATAGATTCATGAATTGCTTGCTATGAGAGCCAATAAAACATGTATGGTTGCAATCTTTGCTACTGAACTAAATGTTTCATCATAATCCATTCCATACTGTTGTGAGAATCCACGAGCTACAATTCTTGCTTGTATCTCTCAATTGATCCATCTGAACGAGATTTCACCTTGTACACCCATTTGCATGAGATAGGTTTCACTCCCTTAGGTTTTGGTACCAGTTCCCAAGTCTCATTATGTTCTAGCACTCGAATCTTATCTTCTATAGCCAATCTCCACTCTTGCTTTTTGGATGCTTCCTCATATGTGGCTGGTTCTTTCACAACTCTAGAGTCTTCAATCAAACCAACATTAGCATGTTTTGGATTTGAATTCCTCAGCCAATTTGACCTTTGTAGAGGTTGTTGATAAACCTCCTTTGATACTCTTCTAGTTGTCTCTACCTTTCTTAAAAGAACTATTGAAGTACTCCAGTTTGCCATGGACATATATTTGATGAGCCTTCACCATTGTTTTCCACTATTGAAGATGTTCCCAGATCAATATTTTTTTCACTCAATTGAATATTTTCCACCTTAATGTTCTCTGGCAATTTTTCTTATAATTTTTCTTCAGCCTCTTTTGAATCTGGCAATAAGACCGATTGTGGGGACCACCATGATGATGCTTCATCAAATACTACGTTTCGAGAAACATAGTATCTTCCTATTATAGGATCAAAACATTTCCATCCTTTTCATTGTTCATCATATCCAACAAAAATGCATCGAATTAGCTTCTTATCAAACTTTCCACGTAGATGATCTGGTATAAACACATAATATACATATCCAAATACACGAGAGTGACTAACCGTTGGCTCAGTCTTCCATAATTTCTCAAATGGAGACCCCATGGTTGCTTGAGGTAGCCTGTTGATAATATGAGCAGTTGTCTTCATACATTCTGCCCAAAATAGAGGTGGTATATTCTTGGCATGTAGCATACTTCTGCATAATTCTACTAAATGTCGGTTCTTTCTTTCAGTAATGCCATTCTGTTGAGAAGTGCCTGGACAAGATAACTATCTCTTTATCTTATTTTGTTGTAGAAAGTGTTCAAATTCTATAGACAAATATTATCCTCCATTATCTGTGCGTAGGCTTCTAACATTCTTGTTAAGTTCTTTCTCAACTTTCTTTTTGAAATCTTGAACTTTGCCAAGGCTTTTGATTTTTCTTTAAGAAAATCTATCTAGAAATATCTTTAAAAAATCATCAATGAAAGTTATCATATAGCAAAAACCGCTTACTGATGATTGTTTCATAAGACCAAATATGTCTGAGTGGATTAGCTCAACAGGATCCTTAGCTCTAAACTTGGACTCCTCATATGGTAATTCATGTGTTTTACCATATTGACAGCCTGCACAAACAATTTCTTCTCGTACTTCTAGCTGAGGAAGACTTGTGAGCATTGACTTCTTCATCATCACCTTTAGCTTATGATATCTAACATGGCCTAACCTTATATGCCACAGATCAGTTGTCTCATTCTTCCTTTTCTTATCTACATAGTATGTTTAGGCTCCCATTACATAAATGGATTCAAGCTCTTTTCCTTCCATAATCTGCTTCCTTATAAGTATTACGATTTGGTACACCTTGTCATCATCTAGACCGAACACCACATAATTCCCTAAATTTGTGAGTTGCACAATTAAGAGGAGATTTTTCTTCATACCAGATACATGATACACCTTTTGAAGTTGTAATAGGTGTGAGCTGAATCGAGCTATAACCATTATATTGCCATTGTTAGTAATTTGCAATTTTGAGTTATTGGCAGTCACTACAACTTTACTCCCTTTGAACTTCGTCAAGTTTGAAAACTTGTCTTTATCTCCAGTCATATTATTGGAACACCCAAAATCAGTTGTCCAATCATTTTTGTGATCAATTGTGCTGCAAATGGTAGTAATGAGAGTCATTTCCTCTTGACTTATGACCCCCACATTATCTACTTCTTCTTCAACTGCAAAATAAGCTTGCAAGTCCCATTCTACCTAACTGTCATTTTGAGTTGCTTCAACAATGTTGCTTTCGACATTCTTGGACCAGCAGTCACGAGCAAAGTGACCTTTCTTGCCACAGTTATAACATTCATCATTTCGTCAATGATTCTTCTTGTCTTCCCTATTATTGCTATGTTGGTCATGTCTTGTTCCCCCTAATTAGAAGCTTCTTTCTTAATGACCTCTTCGCATCCTCCTTGCTTTTTCTTCTTTTCTTTAGCATTCTTGGCCTTCGAATTCTTGCCTCGAAAATTATTGATGTTGCTGAAAAGTGCTTTCTCTTTATCTTTAATTATGACTCCAAACATCTGTCTAACTAGTGCTTATTGATTGGCTAGCAGACTTTCCAACTCTAACGAAGTTGGTTCTTGAGCCCATCCATATGTAGTAGTAAAAAATAGCAGTATATTTTGGTCATAGGCCATGGATGATAATTCTCCTCATCCTCGTTGTTGTGATTGCATTTTTTAGATCTAATTTTGAGATCTCAGAGCATACTACCTTGACTTTGCTATAGTATTGACTAATCGTCATATCTCCTTATGAGAGTACTCTAAGCTCATTCTCCAGTCGTTGCAGCTTTGCTCATTCGTCTTCGCAAACAATGTCACCAAAGCATCTCAAGCTTCCTTTGGTGTTTTGGTATCTATTATGTGATGCAAGATATCATCCTCAACTGCCATCGAGAGTGTATATGTAGCCTTGCCTTATTAGATCTTGTATTTTCTGAGTTCCTCTGGATCAGTTGGCGGTGTAGTCACATTACCACAAACAACACTCCACAAATCTTGCCCAAGTAAACAAAACTGGATACGAGTGCTCCAATTGTTGTAATTATTGTGATTGAGCTTCTCAATTGAACTAGATGAACTGGCTAGATTTGCCATAGTGACTTAATAATAATAACCAAGTAACCCTTGTCCTTGACAACAACTTCACAATCCCAGATTGTGTACTTTAATTCACTAATTCCAATATAACCAATACTCTGATATCACTTGTTGGTCCTTTGGACAAAGTTTTGATAACAGAAAATACTACCAAAACACATTTTTATTAATAAATGTTTCACTCAAAAAGAAAGTAGTAAAATAATGATCATTTCTTATGTACAAGATCTATCAAAATCGTAAGTACAGGGCATACTTTAAATCACACAAATACTACTAGTTTTATACAATAAGCTATAAATACACTCACAATAATCAAGGTAGAACTCTTCTAGCTAACACTAGAACTCTTTACACTTGAATTCTCACTTCTCACTTGATATGAGTAACAAGCTAAACACACCTATTTATAGTTGAAGAATTCTTGAATATGTGGTCCAAATTTGATCAATATTATACCACACATTTGCTTGGTTCTTATTAAGCCAGGTATCCTAATTCTCCACCACACAATTTTATTAGGAATAAATTTTGTTTACTTTAACAACAATTTTAAGTAAAAATCTAAGGTTACCTAAATTCATCTATTAGATTTTTTAATAAAACTTTGATTATAAATTTTTTATTATGTAGACACTAATTTGTCAATTGGTCGTACTAATGTGTTATATCATATCAACATCATTAACTAAAAGATTAACAGTAGATTTTATGTCAAATTAAAAGTTTCAACATTTTATTGTTACTTTTAGTAGTTCTGACTAGTAGTGTAAAATCAAGTAAAAGTTTAAATTTTAAATGTAATTTACCCATTTATAATTATTTTTATTTTAGTAATTTTTATATAATATTTATTATATATTATATATTTATTATATGCTTATAATATATATATATAATAATTAATTGATTATTCAAAATATAATAATAAGTTTTAATCATTTCAATTTTATTTTTATTTTAAAATCATATTATTCTCTATTATACTCTTACATATTCTTATTTATTTGTTTTGGTGTCTTATCATACTGAAATAAATATTATTAACTTAACTTCTTCATGAAAAATGGGCTTAAAAATTTAGAATATTCTTTCAAGCTATTTTGAGCTTATATTGAAATTATAATGTTGAATATGGTTTAATTTAATTTAATCAGTTCAACCTTACAATTTTATAATTTTGGTTCAATATTTTGATTTGATTTTCTAAACATTGGTTTATAGATAACGATAAACTTGAAAATAAAGCTTAGGAAATCATTTGAGTATTATATCATTATTGGACCAAGTGAAGTTTTAATCCATAGTTTTGATGATAATAAAATATGTTACAAATAATGTGTTTTATCCTTAATGATACTAGTAAGTTAATAAGTGAAACACCAAGTTCAACATAAGAGTGAAATGAGTAAAGAAATTAATTGAATCAATTGAGAAATTAAAGGATAAAATTATGAGAAAAGTGGATCATACATGCAATTCAAGTAAAGAATCAAGAACAAGAAGGTGAAGCACAAATGTAATTTAAGTGAAGATTTAAGTACAAAGAAGAATCAAGTATATTACGCCTTAAGTAAATTCAAATAGTCTTTCTTGTAACCTTATCTTTGTTTATTTTAATGAACTAAGGGATCAATCATTGCATGATTTTTTGCTTATAAGTCATAATTCATAGATCATCTCATAATTAATAGAAAACATATTTTGAACTTTAATGAAAATCTTTTGATTTTAACAAACTTTTGGAGAATTTTTGAACTAGTTTTAAATCAAGGATAGTTTAAAAAAATGTGTTTTGATCTTTGAAAACTTAAGAAGTTTGATCGACTAGTATTAGGATTTTGGATACACTGATGATCAATGTCTTTTGAAAATATGGAATGTAAGTTTATAACCACATTGTTTGACCAATATGGTATATTTGTCTACTAATGTACTAGAATAATAAATTAATGCCACTAGTACTAGTTATTATAAAGTCTAATTTTTATTTCTCTACATATCACACAAGGGGAGTTTGTAATCTCCACACATCCAAAAGAGAGCATTGTATCACTCATCATTTATTAAGACCTAAAAATACATATATACGTCATACTTTTATTGGTCTTTCTCACATAAACTTTTGATTCCCATCATATGCGATATTATTTTTGTGGTGATTATAAACATATCTACAAAAATTGTTCTTTGAAATAACGCTTGTTAAATAAATCACAAAGATATGGGTTGAAAAAAGTTTAATAAGTAATCCTTAAAGACTTAAGTTTATGGGTATCTAGAAAATAATAATTTTTTTCTCCTTATAGGTCAATATTAAGTGGCATCCAATGATTATCAATAATTAGGATTACCTCCATGAATATTAAATGAGAAACACCAATGGTATCTTTAATAATTAATTTCAAAAGAAATCATCAAGATTCTTGGTATGATCCAAGTAAGAAAATTGGCATTAAATATCAATTGTTAAACCAAGTGAGAAAGAAAAGGATACAACCATTAATGATATATAAAAGAAAGTGATCACTTACTTGCTTGACAATGTTTAAGATTATTTTTTAGCATCCATATCGAGGGAGAGAACCCTATTGCATATACCAAGGGGGAGAAAGATTAAGCTCAAAAATTGGTACATGAGAATTATAAAAATTTCTCTTAATTTTATAATTGTTTCGAATGTAGTCTTTGCACATATGATAGGATTTTTGAAAAATGGGAGATGAAAGTTATTTATTTTATCTTTTTATACTTATAAATTTATATATAAAATACCTTTTAATATTGATAAAAAGGGGGAAAGAATAGTTCTATCAAAACTTAACAATTCATGATGCAAGGATTAAGAGGGAACAAGAATTACATGTTGTTTTAAGATAGACGTAACTTACTCAATATTATTTATTTTTCTTAATATTATTAAATATTTTGTTATCACATAAAAATGGAGAGATTATTGCACCAAGTGAGATTTTAATCCATAGTTTTCATAATCATAAAACATGTTATTAGTATTTTTTTATCATTAGTGACATCAGTAAGTCAATATGTGAAAGATAATGCTCAATGAAAGAGTAAAGTAAGCAAAAGAGTCAGTTGAATCAATTGAGCAATCAATTGATGAAGAAATAAGCAATTAGTGGATGAAAAAATGAGCAAAGTGAAACATATGCAATTCAAGTGGAACCAAGAACAAGGAAGAATCAAATACATTAAGACAATTGCAAAGTTTTTCTTTATTTGTAATAAAGTAAGACAGTTATAGAATTCTTCTTCACCCTTAACAAAGAAGATACTGTATAAAAGATTATTATTCACTTATTGAAAAAAGAAGATAGTGAATTTTTAAATAAAATTTGAGATAAACATAAACCAAAAATTATTTGGTCGAATTACTATAAATTAATTTTTTCACTTTCTTTACTATCTTTTATTATTCTTATGTTTATTTTATATGAATTTATCCCAATAAATAGTGATTAAAATATTAATTAATTTTAAATAAAAGTTAAATACATACAATTTACTATTGTCTTGTATTTTTTAGAGGCCAATAATTATAAAGATAATATGGCCTTTACTTAAATTATGTTATTAGTATTCCATAATGATTCATCAATATGGTATTACTTGTCTGCCATTTGGTTCGTCTTATTACTCTCAAAGAAGAAGGAATTGTTTTGAACTTAAAGATATATTATCTTGTTACTTAAGCTACTGATACCAATGAATTTGAGCTTAACTGATACGTAAACACCCTTTTCCAAAAAGGTTTAGTTTTGACCTTTAAGTGACCAATAAATTATGTAAATTCTTATATGTCAATGCTAACTTGAGGAAGTAAAGATTAATGCGTACTTTTCCTTAGATTTAAATTCGTAGTCACTCTATTTATACTAAATATAAATGTTAAGATATTTGTATAATTGTCATGGGGTTAAAGATTTGATAAACGTTAAGATCACCAATTTACTGAATATTTGAAATGGTGTGTGTTAGCATAGATCTAATTTAATAAAAAGATAAAAAATGTTGGGATAATGACCCAACCCTTCAAGACTTCTACTCTATGTAGATTCCTAATTTGTGTATGTTTTCTTTCCTTATTTGACATTATTTCAAATTCTTACTCCATGTAGAATTCCTACCCTAGGGTTATACTGCTATATAAACACCCCTTGGGGTCCTTTGAAACATTGTATTGGTGTACTCTTTATTAGTCCCGGGGTTTGTGTGTGTGAGAGAGAAAATACTTGTAATTTTTCTCCTTGATATAGTGTATATTTTAGGACTCTCTTCACCTCGTGGGTTTTTCTGTCGGCACTCGGGTTTCCCATGTAAAATTCTTTGTGTGCTTCTACTGTTTTTCCTTATTTACTTTATTGATTTCATTGGTTTTGTGACTACTAGCACAACAAGCTGGTATTAGAGCAAGGTTTGTTTCGGTCAATCAAGTCTTTTCGCCATATATCTCTTTCAACCAAATTCGACATCAATAAGTTTGACAAAAAAAATCAGCTTTACTATTTGGAAGGTCCAGATGTAAGTCGTTCTCACAAAACACGGATTGAAGAAAGCTTTGTTTGGCAAGACTAAGAAACCTGCCAATATGTCAGACGAGGATTGGGAAGAGTTAGACAAAAAAAGCCTTGTCCATTATTCAGTTATGCTTGACATGTGAAGTGCCCCGGTAACTAATCTATGAGACAAATGCTACATGACTCTGGTTGAAATTAGAGTCCATTTACATAACGAAGAGTCTGGCCAACAAACTTTGTCTCAAAGAACGTCTCTTTACGCTCAAGATGTCTGAAGGTACACCCGTCTCATCTCATCTTGATGAATTTAATTCAATTATTATTGATTTGGAGAATCTTGATGTTAAAATTGATGATGAGGATCAAGCAGTGCTTTTTGTTATTTCACTACCTCATTCATATAAGCACTTTAAAGAAATCATGTTTTACGGTAACCGTGAAACTCTCTCTTTAGAAGAAGTTAAATCTACTTTGCTATCTAAATAAAAGTCTTATGCTTCCATTGAGAAGGAGGCTAAGGGTTTAACGGTTAAAGGTAGAACTTTTGAGAAGGAAGAGAGCAGTAAGAGCCATAAGAAGTCTAAATCTACTAGAGCAAAAGATAACAATATTATATGTAAATATTGCAAGAAACTCAGACACAAGGTTTCGGGCTATTATAAATTGAAAAATAAACTCGAAAAAGAATGTAAAAATAAGGGTAATCAATCTGATTCTACGCCTGAGGCTGTTGTGGTTGATTATAATTCAGGAAGTGATGTTTATTTGGTTGTTCCAGGCGAACAACAATCCAAAGATGAATAGATCCTAGACTCTAGTTGTACTTTTCATATGTGTCCTAACAGGGATTGGTTTGCCACCTATGAAACTGTTAAGGGTGTTGTCCTTATAGGTAGTAATGCACAGAGTGATATGGTAAGGAAAGGTACAATTAATATTAAAACTCATGTTTACGATGTCAAAACCCTCATTAATGTTCATCACGTTCTTAATTTGATAGACAACCTTATTTCACTTGGTACAATTGAGTCTCTTGGGTGTAGATACTCCTCTGAAGGTGGAGTCATGAAGGTATCTCGAGGTAATCTTGTAATCTTTAAAAGGAAAAGATATGATAGTCTTTATGTGTTGCAGGGCTTTACTGTTGTTGGTACTGCTGATGTTGCCTCATCTAAGTCTTACCAAGATGACACCAAGTTGTGGCATTACTGCCTAGGCCATATGGGTGAGAAAGGTATGCAAATCTTATGCAAGAGGGGTCTGTTGAGCCAGAGTTCAGGTAATATGGAGTTCTATGAACATTGTGTCTTCGGTAAACAGACTAGAGTGAGTTTCTCTTCCTCGAGGATTCATAGGACCAAAGGTACTCTGGATTATATTCATTCTGATCTATGGGGTCCCTCTTGTGTTGCTTCTCGAGGCAGTAGAAGATATATGTTGATCATTATCAATGATTACTCCTGTAAGGTTTGGATGTTTTTCCTAAAGAAGAAGAATGAAATTCTTCCCACTTTTAAGGAGTGGAAAACCTTGATCGAGAACCAAACAGGTAAGAAAATTAAGCGGATGAGAACAGACAACAATCTTGAGTTCTGTGAAGATGCTTTTGACGACCTATGCAAGAAGTAAGGCATCGCTAGACACCACACTTTGGATAGTAAGCCTCAGCAAAACAGAGTTTCTGAGCGTATGAACAGGATCCTATTGGAGAAAGTTTGATGCACGCTTTCTTATCCTAAGTTGGGATGTGAGTTTTGGGCCGAGGCGGCTACTACTGCATGCTATCTTGTCAATCGTTCTTCACATCGTTCTCTCGACAGAAAAATCCCAGAAGAAGTTTGGTTAAGTAACCCTGTTGATTATTCTAATTCGTGCTTTTGGGTGTCCTGTTTATGTTCATGTTAATTAGGGCAAGTTAAAGGCCCCTCCTGATAAATGTGTCTTCTTAGGTTACGGGGAAGGGGTTAAAGATTATCGTGTTTATTGTCTTAACCCTAAATATTGTAAGATTTATCATAGTCATGATGTAACCTCTCATGAAGATGCTATATTTTCTACTAGGCAAGATCCTGTGTTATATCCTCCTTAACCAGATGATCAGGGTAGTACAAGGGAGAAGGTAGAGTTTGTCATCCCTACTACTCCCCCTAAGGAGACAATCCCACTTACTTCTGAGTCTCAAGAAACTCAGACTGATGTCATTTTACAAGTTGATCCACCGCCAATGCAACCTAATTATGTGTTGGCCCGAGATTGTCCTGGGAGGCAGACCCAGTTGCCATCGAGATTGCAAGATTATGATTGTGATCTCTTTGCTTATGCTTTAGTTGATGCACAGGAAGTTGACACTTATTCTAAGACAAAGAATTATTCTAAGGCTATTGCTAGTGCAAATGCTAGGAATTGGCTTGGTGGTATGCAACAAAAAATTGAAAGTCTTCATAAGAACGAAACTTAGGAATTAGTGAAGCTTCCTAAAGGTAAGCACGCTATTAGTTACAAGTGGATTTGCAAGTTCAAAGAAGGCATCCCCGATGTTGAAAGCAAGAGATATAAGGCTCGATTTGCTATATGTGGTTTTGATCAACGTGAAGGAGTTGATTTCGATGAGGTATTCTCTCCTGTTGTTCTTCATACCTCTATTCGTGTACTATTATCTCTTGTTGCTCTTCATCACTTAGAGCTTCAGCAAATGGATGTGAAAACTGCATTCCTGCATTGTAATCTTGAAGAAGAAATTTACATCCATCAACATGAGGGTTTTGTGGTTTAAGAAAAGGAGGATTATGTTTGTCATTTGAAGAGATCTTTGTATGGTCTCAAGCAATCTCCGAGATAGTGGTATAAGAGGTTTGACTCATTTATAATTGGGCAAGGCTACTCTAGAAGTAGCTATGATAATTGTGTGTATTTTCAAAAGTTCCTTGATGGTTTCTTCATCTATCTTTTGCTTTATGATGATGACATATTAATTGCGGCACCTAGTTAGGCTCTTGTTGATAAGTTGAAGGCTTAGCTTAGCAGTGAATTTGATATGAAAATCTTGGGTGCTACTAAGAAGATTATTGGGTTGGAGATTATTCAAAATCGTCAAGCATGTAAACCTATGCTCTCTTAAAAGAAATATATTCAGAAGATGCTTGACGAGTTCAATTTAACTCACCATAACCTCGTTACTACTTTATTGGCAACACATTTTAAATTGTCAACTGAACAAGGCCCATCTACTAATGAATCTAAGGAACGTATGTCTCACGTTTCGTACTCTAGTGTCGTTGGTAGCTTAATGTATGCTATAGTATGAACCTGGTCAGATTTGGCCTATGCTGACAATATTGTATCTAGGAACATGCATAATCCTGGTAAGGAACACTGGGAAGGTGTGAACTAGATTCTTCAATACTTTAAGGGTTCTAGTGAGCTCGGTTTAGTCTTCGACAAAAGTCGTTCTGATCCTGGTGGTGTAGTTGGCTATGTTAATGCTGACTATGGTGGTGACTAAGGTCACTTTCATTCTATATTTTTACTCTTTATGATTCAATTATCAGTAAGTATTCTTCTCTACAGTCCATTAAAACATTATCGACCACTGAAGCGGAGTATATTGTTACTAATGAAGAAGTGAAAGAAGCTATTTGGCTATGAGGTTTGGTGAAAAAGTTTGGTCTAGAACAAGATGTTCTTGTTGTCTTCTGTGATAGTCAAAGTGTCGTGCACCTCACGAGAAATAGTAAATATCACTTTAAAACTAAGCATATTGATGTTCGATGTTGCTTCGTTTGGGATATTGTTGAAGCAGGCAAAGTTATTGTTGAGAAGGTTCGCACCGCTGAGAACTCTGTTGACGTATTAACCAAGCCACTACCTATTGCGAAGTTCAAGCACTGCCTGAACTTAGCCGATATTCTTGATACTTAAGTGCTCGTCGGGGCTTACGACGAAGAGAGTTCCTTCTTTCAGTCTTATGTCAAGGTGGAGATTTGTTAGAATAATGACCCAAGTCTTCAAGACTTCTACTCTATGTAGATTCCTACTTTATGGAGGTTTTCTTTCTTTATTTGACATTATTTCAAATTCCTACTCTGTGTAGGATTCCTACTCTAGGATTATACTACTATATAAATACCCTTTGGAGATCCTTTGAAATATCATATTGGTGCAATCTTCATTAATCCTGGAGTTAAAATATTTGTAATTTTTCTCCTTGACATAGTGCATATTTTATGGCTTTCTTCGCCCTGTAAGCTTTTTTCCTAGCAATCAGATTTCTCACGTAAAATTCTTTATGTGCTTATACTATTGTTCCTTATTTACTTAATTGATTTCATTGCTTCCGTGACTACTGTCGCAACAAAAAAGGATGATGATTTCCACCCCAATAAAAATCCAAATAAAAGCCTAATTGCTCTCAATCTGAACACATCTTTTTCTCCATACGTTATCGTTGTCAAGCTAATTGGGTAAGGAGATGATCAAGTCAACTATAATTAGTCTCCCAAAAAGTTTAATTGGTTTGAATTTATGCACGTAGTTGTCTTTAAGTGCTATAATTACTTCATAATGGTGTTGCTAAGTGAATTAGGCACAAAGATGGGCAAGTCAATGGCCCTAAACCATTATAGGTTAGACTATGCTTATGGGAACTGGATTACAATACCATGCAAGCGACGGTATGACACAGTAATATTAAACCTATTTGAAATCTTACTTTATGAGTGATACAACATCAATTATTAATAAATTTTATAAATTATAAGAGATTCATAAATAATTTTATTTTTAATGGGAAAAAACGAAAATTAAACTGTAAAACGGAATGAAATGAGTAACTCTTTCTTAATTCTAATAAAGGCAAAGCTGTGATAGTTAGCTAGGTCATGCCGAGGTATCCATGAAAATGGCTTCTTGCAAGAACACGTAAGATGGCTTTCTTGAAGCGACATTTAATCAAAATACGATAACATTTCAAATACTCAAATATAATGAGAAAGGAAAGGTACACTTCCCCAAGAGTTCCAAGAATTTCCTCAAGTAATTGTTGAGGACACGTTAACTTAACCAAGAGCTTAAAAATCAGAAATAGTTGAGTGTTTGTTGAGATACGCAAGTCGTCAGCTTCAAGGACCCTATAAAATATTTAGACAAAGTGTCAACCCTGCTGACTATTTGTTCCGATCCTTGCACAAAAGACATATTATAGACGAGTGTCTAAAACCTTTGAATTGATCGCACGTCACCCTGAATATGAAGTTTCTCTACCGCAAAGACTTGTGAATCATGTAAGACGTAAACCAAAATGGCCAAGTTAGTGGTTGCGAATATACTTCTGGGTTCAAAAGCTAATAAACCAAGATACCTGGCGTATACCCTGAACGTGTAAAGAAAACCCACTCTTTGACAAAACTCGATTTTATTCATTAGCAGCCTCCATCATGAGCCGTTCAGAAAGAATAAAGACTTGCTTCTTCAATTATGGTTCATTAGCATTAATCCGACCCTTTCTCTCATTGCTAGAATTCCCGTGTACCCCTTCTTGTGTTAATTCTTCTTCTTTCTTTTTTTCTGCAGAAACTAACAATTCTTTGATTAGACTCGTACGGTTCCTTAGCTGTTAAGCGGTCCTTGTTTTTACAGAACCTGCATGTTATATCTATTTCATATACACGTTCTCATAGTTTTTGATAATCGACTCGATGCTATGATTAACAAGTTGTTTATATAACAAATTAATTAACCTACAGCGCTTACCCTACAGAAGGTGGTACCATTAGCTTATAGATATTAGACTCCACCATAATCAAAGGTCTAAGATTCCAATCCAAAGGGGCTTCAAATAAAGGATTTCACATACGACTTGGATCCAAAAGAAGGGGAGAAATGGGCAGTTCAAAGGATACAGATAAGAAGCTATATTCATCTTGATGAAAAAGCATCTTTTTATCTTAAAAGTTTTAGGATGGTCACGGGCTCACTTCATATGGACATTATTTAAGGATCCCTGATGAGTTGACTAAGGATAGAGTTATTAGATATTAATGAAGTCAGTAAATGATTCAACAATTGATTCTACAGTTACTCAAACCCCACACTCGAAGTATACCTAGATAGGCCACCACTATAGGGTCATTAATTAAAATTAGGCACAAAAGTGAAAAGGAGATAGTGGTCCTCGTTCATCTTTTTGGCTTTACATCACTATCCAAAGCTAACTTGACTCTCTTGTGGGCAAAAGGCATATACGTCGCTTGATGAGTCTTGATGAATTATAGATCGGTTGAAATGTTTATGAGATGAACAGTTTCTTGGAAGATCCAATTAAATATAAGATCCAATTCCAATCTTTCCTTTGGAATCTAATGTCGAAATAAGTGAGCTCAGTATTGATTTACAATGAGATCTTAACTGGACCTTATCTGGGCATCAGAAGTTATGGTTCCTAGCTAGACAGCTTCCCAGATAGGTTGGCAAGTTGAAAAACTAGGGTTTTCTGAGGGTGATATTTTGTCTTGTTGCGATATTGATGGTTACGGTGTAGAAGTTTGTGTGATTTTCTACAGATTCAAAATCGATCTTAATATGACAAGCCAAGGGAAGGCCACTTCGTACGCTGTCCCCTTCCAAATGCACATGCGCGCCCGGCTTTGTAGCAACTAGCCAGAATTTAATGGGAATTGTCATGATTGACAAGGCAAAATGTTTGGGAATCAGAAACGTATGATCGCACAAATCTTTGAATTGGGTAGTTTTTATGTTTTACCCACTATCCATTGCATTCATTACGAAAACTATGACTCTTGAGTTCCATATCTCTATATGTATTCACCAGAATTTGTAATGTGAATGTAACTCTCTTTGTCCTCGTGATAAATTTATTATAATTATTCTTCATGTATATTTATATATATATGTATTATATATTAAAAATAAATTTAATTTTAAGCATTTAATATATTAAAGTTTTATTATAATAATTAAAAATATATAATCTCTATTTTGTGAGAAATCCAATGATTGTTATATTATCTATATTTACATATTTTCAGAAATATATTTAACTTCTTAAAGTAGGTCTTTTAAATTTATAATATAAAAAATTTATAACTTTTCACATGTTTATCAAAGGTGTATATTGTAATTATTAATTATGCATACGAATTTCTTTTCTGAAATTTGTAAACATTATTTGTATCCCTACAGCCGGAAAAAGTTGTAGGTTTTATATTTTCATGTAAAAAAAATGAAAATTTAGATTTTTGGTAAAAAAAAATTTTACTTCGTCATGTTTATTATTAAATAATTACTGATAATTTATATTTTATTAATTAAATATTTTTTAAAAAAATAATTAATATTAATTTAGTTTCTTGTGATTTTTTTAGAGAGATACTATCAAAGAAGTTAATAAAAATTTTAAAATAAGGTAATTCTAACTTATTAAACATGCATGATACTAAATATTTGAAAACATAAGTACTTTTATTTAAGATTTGTTAGTTTTGTCTGAACTTAAAAATTGTATTCAAATATGAATATATAAATAATTAGTTTTTGATATTTTATTAGTATTAAGATTAATATAGAGTTATTTTGTATTCACAATATATAAATTTTTTAATCTAATTATATTAAACTATTTCAACTTTCTATATAAATATAATTACTTACCATGGATTCTTTCTCTTTCCATTATATCTATAGAATATTATACTTGCTAACTTTTAATTTTTTTAAATAATAGTAATAAACTGTTATAAATAAAATGAAATAAAGTAGATACTATAAATATTATTTAATTAAATTGTGTTACTTTAAATGAAATATAAATTATTTGTTAAATAAAAATAGTGAAAAACACAAAGTTTAATTCTAGTTTTTCTTTTTAACTTAATTATTGTATTTCTTAGTTTTTGTGCTTACATCCAATTATTATGAACGTTCATATTTATTTTTAGTTGTTTTTAATCAAATTTAAGAAATATACTATATGGATTGTTTATATTGTATTTAACATTTTTCATGACTTTTTTTTTTTTTGACATTTTTATCGTTAAAACTTGCTTTTTCATTTTGCATTTCCCTGTTTCGACTTGTCTTTTTTTCCATGCAACCTTGATTACAGTCAAAAATCACAATTATATGACAGAAAACAGCAACCCATCAACAAAAAACATGCCCAGTTTGAGTTGCTCATTTAGATAAAGAAGATGAACAAAACACGCCTCACTCAATACTCTACCCGAAAGTAGAGTTAAACGAAGAGAACTAAAAGAATGCATCAAAACCCTTCACGTTCCCACTAGTTCCGCAACATTTTCAAGCCTTGAGCTTAAAAAATAAATAGAAAATTTAACCGCAAATATTCAGGTAATCAATGAGAACTGAAGTTAATTTTAATCGTCTTCTTCCACATTTTAAGGAGCATAAGGTTTCTACTCATTTTAATTTTCTAGTTGGGAGAAACATGGAGCTGATCGAATCGAGAATCAGACCACAAACCCTGATTCTGAAGGTGTCCCACTTCAACAAACTTTCAAGGTAAAAACGAGGAACGTTGGGCCACATACAAGATAACTTGCGAGCTTAGCTACGTTTCAGCTTCTCCCAGTTCCCCAGGGCATGTTGGATTTCCCCATCAGCTCATCAGACTCTTATCCTACACTCACAACAAAAGACAAACTATACCTACAGTATTCTACAAACTGTGGAAGGAATGTGAACTATTCGGTTAGCTGGCATGTAAGCGACCAAATCTTTTCTGCATATATTTTTGACTTCTCGCACTTCACATGCTTCCTTGTTAAAATCAAACATCACCCTCCCTCTATTTATTGTCCTGACAACGACTTACAAGCTTTTTCCTTTTCTTCATATACTTTCACAGCTGCTTTGCTTATAATTCTATTCCTCTTTAATTTCCTTATGCTGTTCCCTACCAAAAACCGTATGCAAAGCGTGGCAGTTCCGGTGACGACAACTTTTAGTCACCACTGAGTATTAGATTACCCACTTTTCCTTTTCTTTTTTTTTCCTCGCTGTACTTTCTGCGTTTGCTAAAAGTGGAAGTTGATGATAACGTATAATGTAAGAACTTATTGCTTAATGAACCTACAAGAGAGTTGGTGAACTTTGGGACTCGTGCTCTCTGACCCCTGCCCTAGATTATCTTACTTATAATCTTGCATATTAAAACCTACTTTATGTAGCGAGCTCCCGCATTTTTACGACCTACATATACAGATGTGTATGCTTTTATATGATAACGTGTCATCTAAGAAGACATTTAAACCCGAGAGAGCAAATAGCTCTTGACTCTCAACTTCAAGTACAGCTTTTTCAGTAGAAATTCAATGCAAGATCATGGACCGGATTATGTCAACATATTACAAAGAAGAGAGAGCAAATACAATCATTGTCTCATATTTCTACTACAAAATTAAGGGAGATAATAATAAATATATGTCTGTTTAGGGGTTGGAAAGGTAATAAATGGAGGACATTGAGTTTAAATTCTTTTAAGAATTTAAGAATTAGCTAGTAAATTCATCAAATAAGTTATTTTAAAATGTATAGTTAATTGACTATTATTTATTATTAAAATTATACTTTTATCAAAAAACAATTATATGTATATATATATAACGTTAATGAGCTGATGAATTTAATGCATTTGGAATTTTCGATTCCTGGAAACGACCTTACTCACCGTCTCTCTGTCCGTGTCTCAGTGTAACTATTTCTGACCAACAAGAAGGCTGTGTATCATCACGTAAAAGATTAAAGAGTGGATTGAGTCAACTAGGGGAACAAGCACAGGGCTCGAGATAAGTATGAGACAGGTAAGAAGAGGGTATACAATTATTGGGACTCGCACACTGTCATTCACTTTCTCTTTTCCACGGCCAAAAGAAAGAAAATATTGTGACCATATATAAAACATATTGTAAAGATATTATACTTTACTGTAACAAGACTTGAATGCCTGCAAGTGAACTCTTATCCCAACGCGCGTGGCAGAGAAGAGAGAAGCTTCAACTACTGAGTTGCCGCAGGCATGCATTTTGTACGGCTGTTACCCAAGGACAATATCGATCTTTTTACACAAAAGAAATAACTACTCGCATCGGATAATATATCTTCTATTTCCGTTAATCAATTTCTATTATAATTTACTAAATTTTGTTTATAAATTTATATAAGATTTATATAAATGTATAAATAAAATTAAACA
>JAOQMQ010000196.1:7686727-7700143 GCA_027563845.1 Erythroxylum subrotundum
GTAGTCATGAACAGATCCACATTGGGGGCAAGTGGAGGCACTTGCCTCCACTGTCTCCAAAAAATTTTATATAAAAATTTTATTATTTTAAATTTTGATCCCATAAAAAAAATAAAATTTTGCTCTCATTAAAATTGTGCCCCCATTAAAAATAAAATTTTGCCCTCATTAAAATTTTGTCCACACTCAAAAAAATTTCTGGATCTGTCCCTGTTAGTATTGACTTTTTTTTTAAAAAAATTTATGCTAAGTAATTAAAATATAATAAATTTTTATTTCTTAATATTTTTTACAAACTAACCACTATCAATGGTAATGGTAATCATTTCTTCCTCTTAACTATCTATAATAATTATAATGATAATATCCATTATCATTTTTTACTCTATTTATTCTTATTCTTATTACTATTTTTCCATGAGAACCAACAGTCGCATTTAATAGCAAATATCTAAGGATTAAAAGTTTAATCATAAAGTAGATATATTAAAAAATTGAATATAATTGAAAATTTTAAAATATGATTAAAGGAATTTATCGAAAAAATTAAAGTTTAATTAAATAAAAACGAATTAGTTTATTTTAGTTTATAAAAATCGATTAATTTACTAAAAAAATAAAATCTGCCAATTTTTAATAATAAAAATTATTAAAATACATTAAATCGATTAAAATATTTTACGATTAAATTGCCTAACTTATTTAATTTTATAATCATTACATGTAATGGTTTTTTTAATAAAACCAAAACGTAATTAAATGAAACAAAATCGAAGCAACCAAAAGAATGAATAATGAAAACTTAACTTGACCCATATTTCTTTGTCTACTTGTTACTGGATCTTATTCTGCACTCATTACCGTTAAATGTATACTTTCTAAAAATTATTATGTTTATTTTAATTTAAAAAACCTTTATTAAATTTGTAGTACTAACTTTTTATGATGATTAAAAAAAGGAAAATTAAAATTATTTTAGAATTAAACTTTGTTAGTGTGAAGTGATATTAATATGTTTTACGAAAAGTGAAAAATTAACTAAAACATTGTATTAATGTACTAACAATCGTCAGATTAGAAGTTTTGTCAATTGATAATTTAAAGATATTAATTTCTTAATAATTTCAAATATTTAAATTTAAATAAAAGTTTAGTGTAAACTTAATCCCTCAAGGATATTATTTGGAGGCACTGCTAATTAGACCTGGCCTGAAAGTGAGACAACACCCAAACATGGATCCAATGTCAGTAAGCTTCAAATCAACCTTTTGGCTCTAAAACTGAGAGAATTGCATGCGAGCTTCAGCAAGTGGCTTTTATGGCTAGAAAACAGAAAACATTTCTTGAATGGACATGAAAATACAGCAATACAGGGATAATACACTGAAAGAGTACATTCAACCTGGGATTGGAAAAAAAGCTTGAAGATTAGACCATCAGAACGAAGAGGAAAAACATGGGACCTCCCAAGAGTTTCTGTCTATGTCAGCTTCTAAGCCCCACCACAACTTAAAGAGTCCCACAGCCACATTGATGTTATCTTTACTTAAAACGGTTAAACCCCAGCCCCTACACAATGAATGGCTACTACTACGCAAGCTTTTGCCTTGCAAGGTGTTCGATATGTGCCTATCACTTGCTCCCAAATCATGACGCCACATCGTTGTTTGTCTTTACGAGGGAGAGCATCCATTGATTAGCACACATATTACATATGCCTTATATTAATGCTCGAAAGAACATCAGGATAATACTAATAGTAAACTTTGAAACTTGGAATATATTATGGAAGTCAATATCTACAAAAAAAAAAAAAAAACCCCAATTTAGATCATCAGTTTTTTGACGATATGTGAATATCTAATGAATTTTCTTTTAATAAAAAGCTCAAACAATATATTAATATGTATTTTTGGATATGTAGAGCATTTTAGAATAAGAGTCTTGGAACAACCGATAAAAGTTACTCTTTTATAGTTAAAACATCACAAGCAACCGATAAAAGTTACTCTTTTATAGTTAAAATATCACAAGTTTAAATAACAGGAATATCTTTTTTATAAAATATTCTATAAAAAATATAAAAAAAGTTACGTATATTTATTAACGGCCTTTTCGATAAAAAGTCTTAGTGTATTAATTATGTTAACTTTAATAAATTTGACTATAAATCTTATATTTTATTACACACACAAAATTTGTAGAATTGACTAATTTATTTTATTTTCCTTTTTGCATGTAAGATCATTATAGCAAAAATAATTGATGCACATAGCAAACAAACAATAAATAAGTACGAGGTGGTCCTGTGCTCCCCTATATCCCCACAAAATTGGTATTAAAAATTAAAAACACCTGATTTGGACAATTTTAAGAAATAAAAAAAATACGCCTCTTTTTCACTGCCCAAATCTGTCTACCTCATTAAACTAATATCCCAAAAAAGATATCTTTCCTTTATTTTTGACAAGTGAAAGGAGACTATGCTCCACAGCTGCTAACTCACATGTACATTACAAATTTAACGCATGGAATCACAAGGGACTTTAAATTGTAATAATAACATGATGAGTTCTACTGATATTATAGGTTGGATTAACCTAATAATTTATTGTAATTGAAGGAAAAATCAATTGAATAACCGGAGAAAAGGGAAAAGGGAGTCGGAAAAAAAAAAGTAGCGGGTTTTCCGGTGCAAAGGACGAAAGTAGCAAAAGCTGGTGATACGAAATGTGGCTCAAGGAGAGCCGTTGGATAAGAATGATATTTTCATCATTGTATTAGATGGAGAGATTAGATGGTGACATCCATAGCCAATGAAGGGAGAGAGACACAGAGGAGAATTCTTGATTAGAGCTAAGTGAGTGAAAGAAAAAAATAGTAGTCTTTTGTTGTTAGAGACACAACAAGAGGCATTGCTCAGAGAGCTAAAAGGTTCAACACTGCAACAGATCAGACACAGAGATTAAAGAGAGAGAGAGAGATGGGGAGTGAGGGACTTAAATTTGGGTAGCAGAGGAGAGAGAGACTATGGCGGCGTTGCAGTGAGAGAGCAGCTGTAATTCTGTGTCTGTAAATTTAATGCCTTATCACTACTTCAAATACTGGAAGAAAGAAGAAGAAGAAGAAGAGGAAGAACAAGTCATGAAAGATTGAAATTGAAAGGTTTCTCTTCACAGAAGTTGCCCAAGTTACAATCTTTCAACTATCCACTTGCAAAAATCTGAAACCAACAACGCACAGAAGCTTAGAAACAAACTAATCAAAGACTCTTCATTTTACACAGTTTTTAAGAGACTAGAAGGACAGGGATGGGGAGAGAGGGAGAGGGAGAGAGATAAAAGACACAAGAACCGAAGGCGACAAGAATTCCGAGAAAAATCGAGGACTTCACCCCCTTTTCTACTTCAGGGCCCGAAATTCAGGAAATTCAAAGGCAGTTTAGCATTTGGTTTTCTGGGGTTCCAATCAAAAAGCCAAAGGCAGAGGGGGGTGGTTTCTGATATGGATTATCTGTCACCACAATTGAGGTCTGGGTCAGGTTTAGAGGAGAAGCAATGGCTAGCTTGTTCTCATTAGGTGGTGGGAGAGGAAATAGTAACCAAGAGGACCAACCAAACAACAACAACAATCCACCAACAGAAATCCCACAAGAAAACTGGTTTTGGTACAAAAATGAAGATATTTCTTACAAGGGCTTGGAGCTATGGCAACAACAACAACAGCAACAAGAGTTTCTACGAAATCCACATCAAGATCTCTATGCATCAGCTGCTGGTTTAGGAGTAGGTCCTGGGAGGAGCTCAATCAACGTCTCTGATGAATCGTCGTCGAGATCAGCCTTCATGATGATGAGGTCAAGTGGTGGTGGTTTGAGTTGCCAAGATTGTGGCAACCAAGCTAAGAAAGATTGCGAACACATGCGATGTAGAACTTGTTGTAAGAGCCGAGGATTCGACTGCCAAACCCATGTGAAAAGCACTTGGGTTCCTGCTGCAAAGCGCCGAGAAAGGCAACAACAACTAGCTACTTTGCAGCAGCAGCAACAACAACTACAGCTTCGAGGAGAGAATCCCAAAAGACACAGAGAAAATCCCAGTTCGTCTCTTGCGTGCACTCGTTTGCCAACCAATACGTCAGGTAAAGACATATCTTGTTCAAATTCTTTTTCTTTCTTTCTTTTCTCCACCACAAAACAAGCAACTTCAGAGTTCCAAAGATTTAAGTATTTTGAAGAATATTGAGGGCACATCCTCAGAGAATCTAAAGACAGAGATAGAGATTGATTGATAAACCATACTCGATTGCGTGTAATGAAACCGACCTCCATAGTAAATCCCATCGACTTTTGCTTTTTATTCCTTTTACAAATACTGTTGTTTAGTATTCCTGACGAGCGTGGATTGACAGGAAAAACAATTTTTCCTCTTGGTGTGCGTCTGTTTCGTTGGGTGTGTTGATATCTGTGTACGAGAACGCGGATTCTGTCTTTCTTTTCTTTCTTTGTGCCATTTCTTTCATAAAATAATTTAACAAAGCCCCGATTCTGATCAAAGTCTAGCACTAGTTTAACAATGACAAGTTGACGTTAATGTATCTTCCTGAAACCTTCTTGTTTAGGGTTAGAGCTGGGGAATTTTCCACCGGAAATAAGCTCTCAAGCGCTGTTCCGATGCGTGAGAGTGAGTGGTATCGATGAAAACGACGACCAGTTGGCGTATCGAGCTGCAGTGAACATTGGAGGCCATGTGTTCAAGGGAGTTCTCTACGATCAAGGACCTGAAAACACTTACATGACCGGTGGAGAAACCTCCTCTAGTGGTGGTGGTGGTGGATCACTAAAAGCACTCAATCTAAGCACCGCACGAACAGCCACTGCAACCACCGCAATCTCCGCAACAAATGGTGGTGGTGTAACAGTTGCAGCTTCGTCGAATGCAATGTTTGTAGACCCTTCAACGATGTATCCAGCTCCACTCAACGCTTTCATGGCTGGTACGCAATTCTTCCCAAGTCCAAGATGAAATGAAACACATACCACGTTCTTGTCTCTATCTCTCTCTTTGAAATCATCTTTTTCGGCATAAGTTGGCAAATATTTGATAATGACAATGATTGATAATTGTAGTAGGGAAGTACATTTGATACTTCCTTTGGAAGTAGGAGTCACGAAAGAGGAGTGAAAAAAAAAAAAAGAAAATCGAAGAAAGCTGGAAGTTTGGAGAGGAAATGCGGGACATATAGTTGTTTTTGTTCAAAATTTAAATGCCAAGTTCAATTATTTTCCTCCATTTTCTTCTTCATCTTTCGTCAAAACTTGAAATCTTCTTTTATAATATGAGATGGGCAAGCATGAGTGTATTGTTAGAATATACGTAAGTATGTGGCGGTTTCAGGGTTTTGTTGGTTTGGTTGTATATATTATTTGAGGAGAGAGATTTATCTCTTCTATGTTTGAATCTGCATATTACGCTTGCTTTGGGCATTGAGAGCTTACTTTTTCCCTGTTTACCCGTAAGTTTGCCGGTTTAAAATGGGAAGAAAATTGTTCTTATTTAGTTGGACAATCTTCTTTTCTCATGACGCGGTATGGGCAGTGTCCAGCCATGCATGATATAGCATTCAAGTTCAAAAGGTGAAAGAAAATGCACACACAAACACATACACGCTCTTCCTCTTTTTCCTGACCATGTGAGAGTGTTCTTACCCATTTTCCTCTTAAGCTCCTTAATTAGAATAGGCATGCGTTGATATGACACGGACCATGAAATGGGAAACATTTTCGTCTACTGCTCTCTTTCAATACTCCCTGCAAGAAGTTCTTAATATGCTTCGGATTTAGGAAGAGATGCCCTTGCTTGCATATGGTTGTGCAGACATGAATGATTAGAAAGACTGTTTCTCTGAATACCCATTAAAACTGCAAGATTGAGAACCTTTCCCTTTATAAACTTTCTGACATTTTGCATGTTCTCTTAATGCATAGTAGTGTTTACAAGTTTGATATTTCTCTTTTCCCAATAAAAAGATACTGTATCTTCAAAATGGCAGCCTCTTTGTTTCCTAGAGTATTGTTATTGAAACATGTAGAGCATTTGTTTGATTAATGCAAGACACATGACAAAGTCTTACTCGCTGCCTTTTATGTTTTGGTGAAGGAAGTTCTATTTTCATTGGAACTTGAAAAGAAAAAGGAAAGAGGAATTTTGGCTGTCTCAAAGTCAATGTTTTACATCTGAGATGGGGTTCCTTTTTTATTTTTAGTTTCTTGATCAACAAGTTAACTCTTCATTTGAGAGAGAATTTCAGGATGATGACATAAGTGGTAACTGAAAAAAAATCATTTTGAGCTTACAAAAGTCAGCCTCTGACCTAATCCAGTGTGGTTCTCTTCTCTATGCGTTTTCAGAGTGATCAGATTTCATGTACACATTGCAAACAAACAGCCGCACATCAAGAATAATTAATTTACTTTATAGTATCAAACTAAAATGCCTTCCCATATGCTAGACAAAGTTAGAAAACGGGAAAAATATTTAAGTGCAAAGTCTTTGGTCATTGTTGATATTGATTTGTATCATTATGTTATGTGGAAAACATAATCAAACAAAGAAAAAATGAAAACTTGGGCAAACGAATGGTAGGTTCTTCATTCTTGTACCAAGAAAAAGATAGTGTATAAATGTTAAATACTGATCAAGATGAATTGTATTTGCTCACTTTTTGTCTTACAGGGAACTAATTCTTAGGACTGCCCCTTTATGTAATTAACTCTCACTGAAAATCTTAGTTATTTTTCTTTTGGAGATTGAGGTGCCTCAATAAATGTTTGGCTGAGCACTCGACTTAGAAAGGAGCTTAACAGTTTTCAGTTATATGTTTTGTATATTTGAATGGCTTAAACTTAGTTTGAAAGCTACAAAAAATTACTTCTCTCTTATCCAAATGTTTGGAAGCACATAGATTTCTTGAAAGATGAGTTTAAGAAGTGTTGGTTTATGTTTTAATATGTTATGTCTTAAAAACGTTTTTGATTTTGAGAGGACCTTTATACACTTATAAAGGTTATGGCAAAACTTTGAACTTTCTTGTTCAGAAACAAAAATTTTACATGATGTGCGTGAGACTCTATCTTAATTTCTTTTGATGAACAAACTTGAACACCAAGAAAAAGATTGGGCTGTTGGGCATTATTGGAGAAGATTGCATTATGTTCTATATTCCTAATGAATTGCGTAGAACCAACAAAAGTTTGGCTATTGAAAATTAGTTTGTCCATTGTAAGAAATTAGATTTTAATTGTTTGCTAGATTTGTTCTTCATGTTATTTTTGTTGTGATTTTTTTTCAATGGCAATAAAGGATTGTCTGCTTTCAGAAACTTGCATGTGCTCTGTGAAGAAGATTGCTTATTTCTGTGAGTTTTTTTGTTTGTTTGGGCTCATCTCTTATGTTTTATATGTCTGAAGAGCTGTATCTCTAAGATCAGGTTTCATAGGTTGCACTTGGAAAGAAATTAGTAAATTCACCCATGCCCTTGTTTTGTGTAAGCATAATGATCTAATGCATGAGAATCATATGGGGATGGTCAAAGAAAATCAAGGCAAAAGGGGTAAGGGATAAGATATGATGTCTAAGTGACTGAAGTAATAGAATTGGTGTGATGTATAGAAAGCTGGGTATCTTGTGAGGTTGGAATTGGTCTCAGTGACGGATACCAGATTCAATCCAATATTTAGCTTCTAAATAACCATGTACGTGAAGTTTTTGCATGTTAGGTCAAAAAATAGGGTAAAGGCATTCCAAGCATTTCACATATCTGTTAGTTTCTTTTTGGTTCTTTATTATAGTGTATGTCTTCTTCATATGTTGAGCTCTTTTATTTATGCTTTTGTATGAACCTGTTTATGAAACCTAAACTATCGGCGTTTCACCTTCATCCATAGGATAAGGATAATACCGAGTTCATCGACGCGTGCTGTTTCGTGGCAAACCTAAAACTTACTGAATTTGTTACATAACAAAAAATTAAAACAAGACTAGAATTATTATTAAATCCAATTCAACAATAAACTCCAACTACAATAACATCAAAATTGTTTATGAAAATTCTCACTTTATACGGAGATATAAAGTGAATTAGACGTCATAGCTTTGACATTCCAACTCTTTATCATAGTCAAAATCTGTATCAAAGACGTATCAGTTGTTTGTACTAGAGATCAACTCCGTACCTGATGCCGTAAAAGCTCTTAGCAAGAACATAAAAGACTGTCTCCCTGCCTACGAAATTTCGCTTTCTGGGATTCCCATATTTCAGAACTCAGAAGCCACACTGCTTTCCCTTAACGAACCAATCCTGCCAGAAAATCTCGAGGCACCTATAATTAGATAAAATTTTGACAATGGAGGTAAAAGAGTTTTGAAATGTTCGGTTGGCTTTAGTCCACAGACTCGTCCATTCGCAGTTCGTTCTAAAAACTATAAGCATGCAAACCACTCACTTTGATCTGGAATCATTACGACCAAAGTAAAAGGCAAGGAAATCCAACCTTGCGATACGTAGATACAGTCATACAGACATATACATATAGATAAATACATATACATATACATGTATATATATATATATATATATATGCCAAGGGAACTGTGTCTGTCCATTTCATTTTCTGTAAAATCCCACTTTCGGGTCAGCTACTCAATATAGTGTTATCCGTGAACTTAAGAACAAAAGAGTGAGAAACAGCTTTGAATTGGGACGACTGGCGAGTGTTAAACATCCTTTGTCTCTTTATTACTTGGAAGTATCCTGAAAAAGACGAGTTATCCTCTATATACGTACACAGTTCCCAGAAAGAAACAGAAGAGTGCGTTTTTTTGAGCTACAAGTAATGTTAGGCTTAGCAAAGAAATTTCCAATCGAGCCATGGCATAGCCAAAGGTGAAACAAAAGAATACTAGGGTTGTTAGCAAGTACCAGTGGGGAGTGGCAGCTAGGGTGAGGAAGGCTGTTTATAGGAATTCACAGAGCCCTACCATAATGTTTGGTTTGTTTTTGTGGTCATAATTGGTGTGGTCCCAGCAAGCATTCCGGTTAGTAAGGTCTCTGATTGCTCAGCTGCAACAAAATGATGCTTTTGCTCTTCTAAACTGGCCCTTAATGTATGCTCTATTTTCAGTCTAGCTTCACCAATTAATCCATTTCTTTCAATGAATTATGGGACGATGGTCTACACTCGGCTTAGGAAATTCACAAGGTGAAAAGGGATATCAATTTAGCTTGTGGGAAAGCAAAAGACAACTATGTTCGTACAGTCTAAAGACAAGCATAGACATTCATTGAAGACCAAGGGGGAACAGGGTTACTTTAGTAACAACTTATGTTCATGTTTCGAGAATTGTTAACCTGTATGAGCAGGAAGAGCTACAGGTTAATGTAGTACTAAAGATAATGACTTTTTGGCATATATTATCAGGGATAATGGAGCAAGGTCAGTTCTCAATTGTCTCTTCAGTGTATTAGGCCTAATTTCTTTCGGCTGCCATAAAAGCTACCTTGTCTAGTCTTCTTTCGCCCTTTTTGTGTCTGAGCTATGTGCCTGCGAGAATCCAATAAAGAATTGTATGGTAAGGAAGAAACATGTCCAACGACGAGAACACAACTATGCACACGATACAAAAGTTTTGTTTGTCTTGTGCGCAACATCTCCGAGCTTATCTCGTTGACGTTTGTGAATAATGTTATGAGTAATAATGAGATTCAGAGTCAGGGAATTAACCTAGAGAGTTGGAATCTAGCAAGTGTATTTGGCACATGATTTTAAGCTCAATCTGGTTTCCATGATCATGTACAGCGAAGGATCACTGGTCAGCTGCCCTTCCACGACACAATTTTCTCAAACTTGTTGCACCTTTTCGATCACTGAACTATAAAACTTACGCCCCTGAGTGTTAGGGTTATGGGATTGGGTTCCTAAATTGAGGATTCAATAACGCTGTGTCAATTCAGGCAGACGTGATTTTCGTTGAAGTCCATTATTATTTAGGTAGCGATTATAAGTTTTTCCATCAACAAATATGTAGCTCATCATCACTTTTGGTGTCATTTCCATGTCCACTAAGAATAACTTGTGGAGCAGACACAATAACTGTTTATGGAATTTGAAAGCTCAAAGCCGTATTCGTTGGCAAAAATGATATTATATATTCATCTGAGAAGGCTCAGTCACGAAATTCACTGGACCTTCTATTTTCTGGATCAGTCACTGGACAATTAAACTCTTATTGCCCTTGTTATGCTAGTTGAAATTGTAATATTCCGCCAACGGTGAGGATTTAATATCAAATAAAAAAGTTATGCAAAAGTGCCATTTCGGCAAAATGTGAACGAACGATAAGAAGAGGTGAGTGATGCATGACCTATGCAAGTCCACGGGTGTTTAAAGTAGGAGAAAATCAAGAAAAACACGATGTCACAGGAGCGCATTTGGCCTTAAATCTGGTTCTAGGTTTTGGAAATGACAGACATTTTCAATGTCCAATGATGTTGTCTGCAACAGGAATGTCAGATTCCACTACGCCCTGATGTCTAAAACCGAAAATTGGGAGGATGATGAGGGGGCCAGGGCCAGGGTGCCCTATACTCAAGTCCATGTTGGGCTTTCAATTTCTCCAACACTGCTGCAATTTAACCCTCGTATCTTACTGTGCCCACTCATGACTCAACTTTGTTGGACGCATATTATAATTCACCGACCACTTTCTACATCGAAAAACCTGGAGTCATTATAGTTTAAGTTATTCATAGTTAAGGAGATGTTAGACTCTTTTATACACACACATATGCTTATAATGAGAAGTTTGTTAATCACATCAATGTCTAGATTCTTTATTGATTTAATTTATTTTTAGTTCTTTTAACATTATAGATGCAAGGACAAATTTCAAACAATTATTTCTTACTCTATATTTTCATGATAATAAATGTTTAGGTAGAATAGACACAAGTTCTATTGAAACACTAGAAAGGAGAAATTATCGTCCATAAAGATTGTTGTGCAATAGAGATCGAATAGGCTCTAGATTAGGAATTTCAATTTAGGAATTCTTTAATTACAAAGTGAATTGGAAAGCTAGGTCATCTTTTTGTTTATGTTATCATTTCTTAGTTATGGAGGACAAGTGAAAATTATTGACTCCAATTGGATATAAACATAAATTTCTGATGCAAATGGAAAATCATCACAACCCTGTACTATAGGAGAGTTGGAATTGCCAACTTTGGAAAAGGAAACTTGAGAGAACAAGTTGCGTTAGAGCTTGGAAAGTTGTAGGAAGAAAATTTTATTAAATATAAATAAAGAAATTAGATTTTATTAGAAGATTTTAAATAACTTGACCAATATTTAAAACTTGGTATCAAGAAATTTTATTGATCTTTAATGAATATCCTTTGCATTTTGTATATAATTTGATGAATCCATTTACAAGATAGATGGGGGCAATTGGGTGAAAAAGACAATACAAAAGCGCGTGCACTCGTGCACATATATATATACACACACACATGGCTAGACTGGTGGCACTAGATATACCTGTAGGTCTCTTATATGTAATGCAATGCAATGTGTCTCTTTACTTCTTTTTAATATACTAAAATGGAAAGTGTGTATTCTAAAGCTTGAACTTTTGATAATTGTATTGAACCAAGAGAAACTCCAATAAATGTTTTAATGAGAAACAATATAAGGACAATATCGTTCTTTGAGGATAATAAAGAAAAGTTGAAATTTACAACTTTTGTAAGTGAAAATCAAGTCAAGAATAAAAGAAGACCAAAGCACATCAAGATTATTCTATATTTTATCATGTTAGTTTGTAATTTTATTTATTCACTTTGATATTCTTAAAGGCTTACCATGTATAAATATTTCATCTTACTTAATTACATAAAGTTTTTTCATTCATCAAGAAGTATGGAAGTTTTTGTTTTTTAAAAGAAAAGTCTCTTGATCTTTCAAATGTTCTTTATCAAACATTTTAAATGTTATTTTAATCATAACTTGTATTATTTAAATTAGTTTGAGCATTTAAAGTCATTTTTTGAGAGATTGGTCGATCAATATAGGCTAGTGGTCGATCAATGTAGGTTAGAAGTGTAACATGTTAGTTTGTTGATACATTAGTTGATCACACACTATATTGAACAATCAATGTCCCTCTAGGAGATATAGTAGTTAACCAATATGCCCTAGTGGTCAACTAATATCTTAATAAGTTGTAAATCTATGCATTTAATACATATTGGCCAACTAACATGCTATATTGGTCAACCAATGTCCTGTAATAATGGCTAATTTTTGCTCTAATGACTAATAGAAGTCCCAAAGTCTTATAAATACATATTTTTCATTAGTTCTTATATCAAAAAGTACTTGGGTGTCTTACCCATGCATTTTTAAATGTTTATCAAGCATTTGAGCATCATTATCTCACATTTACATGAGTAAGCCTTTTTAAAATTATCAAAGTGACAAAGTGAGATATTTGGAATTGTAAAGTTTTATTAGGATTTTTGTTTATTGTATTTAAGGGTATTTCAAATGACATTGATGTTCCTCTTTATCATAAAGGAAGATTGTGAAAGGATTCCTTTTTACCAAGTAAATATTTTATAAAGGTTATTCTTTACCTTGAAACAAGAGATATAAAAATCTAAGAAGAATCTTGGGAGTGGATGTAAATAAGAGTTATTTCTCGAATCACTATAAATCAGTTTGTGTTTCTTTTCCCTTATTCTTTTTTACTTTATTGCTTAAGTCTATTATTGAAATTCATTATTTTGTTTAATAATTTTTTTGTAAGTTCTGGTTATTAACTCCTTAAGATAGTAATTTAATTAAAAATTTATTAATACTTAATTCACCACCTCTCTTGGGCACCATTATGGACTAGAAATTGGAAATAGAGTGGGTCTATTAGGTTAATATTGCAAACGAAATCCTATAACAAGGATTATAATAACATATTTAGGAGTATCATCATCATCATTCAACCAAGAGAGATAAAATATTAGTAGAGCCCCTTTGTTTAATTTGTTGGAAATGACTATTTCTATTAGAAAATTAGATTAAAATTTTTATTAATAGCCAAAAGTGTAGACTTATAGGAAATAGTTTTAGATGGTCCCTTTATATCTATAAAAATTTTCAGTAACAAAAAGGTTGCCAAACTAAAGGAAGAATGAGAACCTCAAGATAAAAAGATTAATTTCCTTGAACAGTACATATATTATTTTGTGCATTAGGAAGAAATAAATAGAGGTCTTTACGTGTAAAATAGCTAATGAAATTTGGCATACATTAGAAATTAGGTACGTTTCTAATTTCTATATATGAAATTTAACACCCCACCT
>JAOQMQ010000196.1:7700243-7716597 GCA_027563845.1 Erythroxylum subrotundum
TGAGGTTTAGTAGTGATCGATCGTGGTGCACCTTTATCGTAGGATATAGACCGGAATGACCTTCGGGTGTCCCGGTGCGTACCCTACGGTAAGGGGGTGCTACATTATAGGTCAAGAGTATAAAAAAGAAGAAATTATCTTATAAGCTCAATATTAAAGCATCTAAAAATTGATCATTGATGACAATTATACATTAGACAAATTAAAGTATGAAAATGAGACATTGAAAAAGGAGATCAATGTTCTCAAGGATTCATTATCCAAATTCACTAAAGGGAATAAAAATCTAAAAATATATGTTAACAGCTTACAAGAATTATAATAGGCATAAGATTAGGTATAATTTAAGACTATACTTGTCAAGGGAGAATACATGCATAATGAAGAGTTTTTACCTAAAATAGCAAATGAGTATGAAGCATTCACATCTAAGCATACATTTAAAACATATGCATATGCTGCATTTAGTAAGGCTCACTCAAAGAGCAAACCTCATGCTTACATATATGGATCAATACCTAAGCATAGAGTTCAATACTCTTGAAGGGAAGAATATGCATAACTTTTGTAATAACATATAAACCTACCTAAATCCCTTTAGACTTTAAAGAATCATAAATCAAGCCTTCATTTATAGTATCTGTCATACATATAATCATGGTAGGATATTTCATTACCCTGGAAGAACATTCAATAAATTTAATATCCAAAGTAAGCTTCTTTATTATATATACACACAAAAAGGTCTAAGTAATGCATTTATTCATTATCATTACTCATATAGCATAGTATATCATTTTTTTTGTAAGTATGAATATATTAATAGATTTTATTTTCTCAACAAAGCATGGTAAACAAACCCTTAAAATTGTGGGTTGAAAAAAAGAAAGAGACTAATAATCAATGACCCAAGCCCATTCAGGTACCTAAAACACTTTAATTGTTTGTTTTATTTGGCTCTAAAAATAGAAGAGCAAATGGCGTGTAACAGAGATAGTGGTTATCAAATTTAGTATTATTTTAAAGATTTTATGCTTTTCATCTTTATGAATCTAAATTTATTTATGTCCAAGAAAAGCTCTTGAAGATGGTGATATAAATATTAGAAAAAAAAACAATAATGATCATCAAGAGACCTTTCAAAAGCAAATTATTGAATCAAGTAAGGAAGATATGAAGGATAAGAAGCTTTTAATGGATTTGAAATTTGATAAGAATCATCATTTGAATCATATCATAGGTGATGTTTAATAAAGGGCAATTATTAGTTTATATTTTAGAAATAAATCAAAATTTGTATTTATTTGTCAATTTGAGTTTAAATCCTTCGTAATAAATGTTGATCGACATTAGAAATAAGGAATTGAAATTTTTATTTATAGTATAATATGGATATAACACCCAAACTTAGAGATTATGTACAAAATAGGGATATTAAGTTAAAATTTCTTGTTACACCACAACATTTAGGTGATAGTTTTGCTAAAGGTATGAGCTAGGATAGTTTTTATACAATTAAAGAGAATTGGGCATGATTAATGAAAATTATATTTGATAAGGTACTCTTTATGTGATTTAACTTATTCTTAGTTAATATTGAGTTGATTGATCATGTCTTTTGAATGAGTTTTAAGTTTA
Organism: Erythroxylum subrotundum; assembly: GCA_027563845.1. Taxonomy (NCBI): domain Eukaryota; kingdom Viridiplantae; phylum Streptophyta; class Magnoliopsida; order Malpighiales; family Erythroxylaceae; genus Erythroxylum; species Erythroxylum subrotundum. Next base: position 7,701,882 of record JAOQMQ010000196.1, read on the forward strand.
TTCCTAACTTTTCAAGAATAAATCGGTCAACTTATAGCAGAGTATGGTCGATCAGTGTCTTAAAAAAATTAGTTTTTTTAATCTTTTCATAAGTTTGTAAGGAGCTTTGTTATAAGAATAATCAACTATATATCCCAACTAGTCAATTAATATAGCTTTATAGTCAACCAATGTCACTTATAAATAAGAAAAATCAAGTTATAATGAGTTTGAAATGAGATTAATTGCATGAATGGTCAACCACAGGCCCCTATTGGTCAACCAATATAAAACATTGGTTAACCAATATCCCTTCTAGGAAAGAAAATTTTGAGTTTTAGAGAGTTTGTATCAAGGTTAGTTGTAAGTATGGTCGACCATACATAAATAATAGTTAGCTAGTAAAGCTTTGTGATCAATTAGTGAAGCTTTGTGATTGATCACAAGCGTATCAAGGGCAAGGGCATTCTCTTTCTCTTTTCTTCTATTTTCCATCTTGCTTGTTTATTTCTTAAAGAAGATCTAGATAAACTCATCGTTTTCTTTGCAAAACAACATCCCCATTTTATAAGAATCTTATTAGATTGCATTAAATTGAAACTTTGTCATTTTTGGTTTTCAAATTTGGAGATTTTCAAAATCTTTCATAATTTGGAGGTATCTTTTCAAATTAATGCTTCAATAGTCAAATTGAAAAAGAAGTCAAGGTTATTTTTCTTTCAATTATATCAATACATCTTTGATTTTGTCCAAATTTGAAGTTTTGGGCATTTTTAATATCACTATTTTTGAATTTTTGGGACTTTCAAAATTATACACTCTTTTTATAAAATTGATGGTCAGATATTGCAATTATGTTTATTTTTATAATTCTAACCTTTAATTTTGTCAATTTTTTATTTTTACTTTAATTAAAATTTTCAGCTTAGACATAACACCAAAATTGGGAATTTTCCAAAATTATAAATAATTAGGGATGTTTCTATCAAAATTGATATTTTAAATAATTGTTTGGGGACTGTAAATGTTCAATAACACTCTCTTTTATGCAATTTTATCAATCTTAATCAAATTCATTTTGATATTTTAATTAAGTTAGCTTGATGTATGGCCTTTACAATTTTCATCTTTTAGATAATTGTTTCTTTTTTTAAATTCCAAAAAGAGGGAGAAAGAATAGTGATATTAGATTTAGAGGAAGTGTGACATTCACTAGGAATGTCTTTTTTGTGTATTCTTCATACTCTATATGATATTTATACTTGAGTAAATTAATGCTATCTTTAAGTTAATTTATCTATAAGTATAGATATTTCTTTTAACTTGATATTGAATATCACTTTGTTTTCTTGATATTGAATTATGTTTTATGCATAAATTAAAGGGAAGCTAATCATTGTCTTGATAGGGACAATTACTTGTATGCTTAATTTTATTATTGCTCTCTAATATCACAATCATAAATATTTTATTATCGTAAAAAAAAGGTAGATAGTTGGACCAAAGGAGATTCTAATTGACGCTTTGATGATACAAAATATAAGTACTACTAATAAGTTTATTATTTTGATGAAAAGCAATATAAAAATAAGATGTAGCCATAACTCAAGAAGATAATTCATGAAGATGATAAAGAAAAGTTGAAGTTTGCAACCTTCAAAGTGAAAATGAATTTAAAAACAAAAGAAGATTAAGGTACATAAAGGTCATTTTATATTGTGTAATGTCAATTATAATCTAATTTATTCACTTTGACATTCGTAAAGGCTCATTATGCATAAATATTTTATCTTACTTCATTACATAAGCCTTTTCATTTATCAAGAGGTTTAAAAGCTTCTATTTTTTAAAGAAAAATCTCTTATTCTTTCAAACACTCCTTAAGGGATATTTTAAATGTTAGTTTAATTGTAAATGCTTTAAAAAATCAAAATTAATTATTTAAAGTTATTAAAATTATATTTTTGTGGGGATTAGCTGATCAATATCTAATGTAAGCTAAAAGTATAATAGGTGAGTTTATTGACGTATTGATTGACCACACAACTATATTGGTCAGCCAATGTTCCTTTAGAGGACATATTGGTTAATTAATATCCTATTTATAGAGTATTGATTACCCAGTATAGCACATCAATCAACTAATATGCTATACTGATCAACCAATACTCTATAACTAGGATTTGTAATGGCTAGTTGTTAACTCCAACAGCTATCAAAAGTCCTTAAATCCTACAAATGCATATTTTCTTATTGGTTTTTACATAGAAAAAGAATTTGGGTGTCTTATACATGCATTTATAAATGTTTATCAATCATTTGAGTATCACTGTTTCATATTTGTATAAGTGATCAAGTAAAAAGGTGGGATATTTTTAAGTTGTAAGCTTCCATTGGATTATTTTTTTTAATTATATTTGGGGTGTTCCAAGTGACATTGAGATTCCTCTTTATTATAAAGAAAGACCTAAAAGGTTTGTTGAGTAAAGATTGTATAAAGGTTATTATTTGTTTTGAAAGAAGAGTTATCATAGAAATACAACAAGAGTTTTAGGAGTAGACTCAAGAAAGAGTTGTTTGCTAAACCACAATATATCTGTTTACATTTCTTTTCTCTTACACTTTTTACTTATATTACTTAGGTTTATTGTTAAATTCATTATTTTGTTTCATGTTTTCATTCTTTATCAATTACAGCCATTAATTCCCTAAGTTAACAATTTTTAGTTTAAAATTTATCAATACCCAATTCACCTCCCTCTTAGGAGCCATTAGGGGCTAAAAAATACCATTAGGGCTAAAAAGTAGTAACATGTATGTGAACATGGTTCTATATAAGCTAATATGTATGAAATGATACATTTTAGTTATCACGGCATGGTAAAGCAAGTATAAAAAACTAGTTTAGGAATCCTTAGATAATTATGTTTTAGTTATTACATTTTATAGGTTAATTGGTTAGTAATTGTGGCTTTTTACTGTTGATATGTTTAGTATGCAATGACATGTATTGATTCCAATAGCTATAAAATGATTTGGTACTATAATAGGTGAATGCTTGATATGATTTTGTTAGATTTTAATATATGGAATCATCAACATTAATAATAATTAGTGTGTAACAACGTACCCATGTGTATTGCAATTGTATACTATAGGCTCCTTTGTGGACTTCTTAAACATCAAAGAACCCTAGAAGGAGATTCTTTGGATGTCCAAAATATGGGTTAAATTCTATGCATAGTCTAATTACTCTAAAGAAGGATTGTAATAAAATCTATTTATCTTATTTATTGCAGAGAAAGGAATGTTGCAATTTCTTTGAGTGATTTGATGGAAAATTTACTCCAAAAAATATAGATATCATAAATGACTTAAGAGAGAAGAACATGTTAGTGACTTGCAATGAACAAAAGGGAGATAGTAAACTTAGTTGGATATGAGGTCTAATAATATTGTCTTAGATTGTTTTTGGTGCTATTATTGGTATTTGTATATAAAAGCAATAAGGATGAGATGAGTTGTAACTTTATGACAATATGTATTAAATTAATGAAATTTCATAAGACAATATGAATTAAATTAATGAAAATGAGTTGTGTCTTTATTTAATGCACATATGTATGTAAAAACACATGCCTTTAAATTCCAATCAAAAGTATTCAATTCAATACAATGCATGATATGGGCCATCATAAAAGTAATTAATAAATTCAAAAGATTAGCAAAATTGCACATGATATTAGTCTACAAGATAGTAAAATGTGTTCTAAAAATCATAAAAAGATCTTTACATATATATGACCCAAATGATTCTCTGCATATGGTGTTGTAATTACATACACATGATTCAGTCCATAAGAACATTAAAAGATACAAAATTAAGCTGTTCATAATTACATAAGACCACATGAGTTATCTATTAATAAATAGGACCAAATATCTAAAAAGTCCACATAAGTTGTCCATAAATATATAGGACTATAAGCTATACACATCCTTGTTCTTTTGGTTGGTTTAAACTTTTCCTGTGCTCTTAATCTTGTTCATATGTCATATTTGCAAACTTCATTTTCAGTATTCTTCCTCTTTGTGTCAGTTTCTTTCATAACTTCCTTTTCCTTGATTTATGAAGCATTTAATACAATACTTCTTAGGAGCACGTCTGTATTAGACCATGCATAAAAGAAATAAGATTAACTTTTTAAACATACATGTTAGTTCTTTCTTTAATATGAAACAAAAAATATCACCATCATTTGGCTTATGGAAAGTGGCCTAGAGATTGACATCATACATATTTTATAATTATGTTTAGCTTATTTACATTTTTTACATATGACATGTCCTCCTATCCGTGTTGAAATAGTACCTGTCTTACCTTCATTAACTTTCTTTATTCTCTTTTTCTTTAGCCTTTCAGCTATTTTCTTATAAGTAAGAGGATTAATCTTTTATCTATGTTCTTTCTCAGGTATCGCCCAAAACTGTTCAACTAGTATTGGATCTATGCTCTTCCAATAACATCGCATATATGCCTCCTTGGTGTAGTACTAATGCACATAATCCTTAGAATCTCCTTTCTTTGATAAGATCACTGAAATTACATAGCTACAAAGGATCCTAATTATCTCCTATCTCCCATATGTGCCATCATTTTTTCTAAGGTTCAATACATAATGGTGATGTATATAGTGCTCAATTTCAAAATTTCCATTATATGCAAACATCAGTTAATCTATTAGTAACATTTGAGTAAATAGGTATCCAATGAAAATAATGTTATTACCTATAAAATAAGTCAAATAACTAGTAGTCCCCTTGTTTTTCTCCCAGTTTGACATTGTATTAGGACATGTTTTGTCGTTGTATGTATCTCTTCATAATAGCTCTTCTTATCACTTTTAAGTAAGTCAAAATTAGTTTTTCCCATAAATTTTTTAAATACAGATTTAAAAAATATGATGTATTGTTTGACAACAAATCATTCTTACATCTTCCATCAAATGCATTTATACCCTATCTCTTGTTAGTAATATTTTCCAACAAATAATCTACATCCTTGTTTATACTTTTCATCTTACTCATTTGCCTTTTATACCTTTATCGAGTATAATATGAAGCTATATTCCATATCTAGTGTTTGTAAACCATAAGCAGCATGTACTTACTTTGTAAATTGGCCCATAAACGCCTAAAGAAAGACTGAGAATCAGAATACGTGCATGATTAAGATATCTTTAACATAAAATCAAGGGACATATCATATAAAAATAACATTATAAATATTTCATTATGTTACCCTTTATTTATCATTCATGAACACCCAAAAGTGATCATTGCTATTATCATCACGTAGTCATCCCAGAAACCATTTCCAACTTTTTTATTCCTAAATCTTACCATAACTCATGCTAATGGAAAAAAAAAGTTATCACTTGGATCTCTTCCAATGGTTGTTAGTAACTTCCCACTATTGTTTATCATTAAATGACAACTATTAATACATATTATTGGTGTATAAGCATTAATAAACCTAGATTTCACTTGTTCAAGACATATGTAGCATGATAAACACACCTTCAGGAGATTTGCAAGTATAATAAACTAACTCTCTTACATTCCATTACAGTTAGGAAGTAGCCTCTTTACTTTTTATATTATGCCCCTTCATCTCTAAGCAACAAGTAAAAGGTATGCCTTTTAGTTTTATATGCTTTGGTGTCTAAAATATTCTACTAATAATCTTATAAAATAATCCCTTTAATCCTGAAATATGCTAGTTAGGATAGTCTTTGAAGTGTGCCACATACTTGCTGGCAATATAGTGATAATAAACTTTTGTATTATCAAATGTTCTTCCACAAGAATGAGTGTCCTGGAATATTTTGACCTAAAATATTTACCCATCTTATATAAGGTTCATATATATTCTCCATCCACAATTCTTTTCATAGTTTGTAGTAACTTTTGGCCTTTTATTCTTTGTATAAACACAGTCAAATCTAATCTAAATACTCGTGCTCTTTAAAGCTTTTCTAGATGTGTCAATATAATTAAAAAATCATTCATTACTTCAAAACAACTCTCTCATCATCTAAACTAAAAGAGTTAAAGTAAGGATATTTAAGCCTTTTCTTTTAATTATTATCTGAATTTCCTTCTAGGCTACTGATGGCTTCATCATCAACTTTAATCTCATTATCTTTTGAGTCAATATTCTGAGTACCCATACACCATTCACTCACATTAGGCAACTCTTCTTCTATAAAACATTTTTATATATCATCAAGAATTTCTTCACTTTAAGTCTTGAATATCATAAATCAATAAAAATATATTGATTGGATTTCATTATATGACAGGTCATCTAAACCATTTGATACTTTAGGGTCAACTTTAGTGGTTGCTAAAATAGGTGGATTTGAATGTAGAACTGTGAGCGGATTTGTGGCGCATCTGTGGGGAGATCTGTGGCTATTAAAGTGGATGGATCTGTAGCTTCCTTTAAACCTACCTCCTTGTCATCATCCTTAATTACCTCAATTGGAATATCTACTTTAGGGTTAGTAAGTGTCCAAAATTTGGGCTACTTCTTCCATTTATACAAACCTCTATTGTTTAGTTTTCTCTCTTCAATTGTACTTATCAAGTTCTGCACTTCATTATCATTCTGTAATGGCCTCAAACCGTCTTCAAATGATTTATATGAGAATTTATAAGTAAAATCTCATACTTCTCCATACCTTAACCTTTTAATATTAAGCATAAAATCGAAAAATGTAATCTCATCTACCTCATAATCAAAATGATATTTCTCTCCACCTTCATATATCATTTATTGTTTGAATTTAAAGTTTCAACCATAGAAGCATTCAAATCTAATTCTTAGGTCTAAAGTATAAACCATTCCTCAAATAAAACCTATAACAAAACATTGGGATAATTGCTAATTAAATCCTAAACTTTACACACAATTTTGAAATTATAGTCTAAACTTTAATAAGTGACAATTAAATACCTGAACTTTCAATTTTTCTCATATAGAGCCAACGTTAGCATTTCTGTCAACAGAGCTGGTGTGGTTTGTATTATGGTACATGTAAGATGCAATGTATTATGCTAAATCCACATTAAATTTTAATAAAATAAAATAAAACAACAAAAAACCCTAAATTACCCTTCTCCCCTCTTCTGCCATTCACTCAAAATCTTGAACTAATAGATCTTTGTCTTGTTGAGGATGATTTTGAGGGTGTAGTTAAAGTCCCCCTTCTTCTTCACTCACTCTCTCCAAATATAGTCCCAATTTTCTTTGGTTTGAAAATTTTCCATGTTCTTTTGTCTTACTAACTTTTTCTCTCTAAAAAGTTCTCAACTCATGGTGATTACCAAAATTTCCACCAATCCTTTACAGCCGATAGTGGAATAGGTGGTGCCAAAACCACCACAGCAGCAATAACAAACCATTACTCTGCCTCCCTATTCTAAGGTACTTTATAAATAATGTGTTAATTAGCTGCCGTGCAAGTTCTAGCTCATATGGTCTAAGGAGGGCCTATAGGCGGCCACGGAAGAAAACTATGACAGTAGGTGCTACAACTTTAGCGACTGGTGCTCCGAGAGGGAGAGATTGAGCAACAAAGGTGAAACCAGTTACAATGCCAGTTACATTTTAAGTGAAGCGGTATGGACAGAGAGAGTAGAGGAAGAAAAGGGACTTAGGCTTTTGTAACTATTTATTTATTTTTATTGGCATGTAAATCCATAACATCTGGCATCTAATGTGTTATTAAACACGTCTGATGTGGCTAACCATGTCAACTTCGTTAATGGAGACACTAACGTTGACTATATTAGAGAAAAATTGAAAGTTCGAGTATTCAATTGTCACCTTTTAAAGTTACGACTATAATTGAAAAGTTGTGAAAAGTTTGGGAATTTTTTGTAATTAACCCAAAAATAATTATGCATAATGAATAATGTAATCATATAGCATGTTTCTATTTCATGAATCATGTAGCATGTTACTTGCATAAATATATATCCTTCACAATATTTTTTTTAAAAGTTATCCTTGGTAATTATTTGGGAAAGTAAAATGTTCCCATTAGAGGACATTTGAAGATTAGGGGATATATTTTAGTACATTTGACACAAAAATGTATAATAGTATAAGTAAAGTCACCTTTTATGTGTATACAAACCAATAATTTATATTGAAATCCATAAGCTCAACGTATGAAGTAGATGACATGTTTAGTGTCTACAAATCTCATAAGCTTATTGAATAAATTAAACATATTTAAGGATTTATGCATCCCAAATGCTTTCTAGAGCTTGGATAAAACCAATAAAGTGAAAAGTCCATCCGATAACTTAAACAAATTCATAATAGAATAAAAATTACCATTAAGTATTGCTTGAATTACACAAGCATCCCTATGCCAAAGATCCGTAAGTAGTTCAAAATAGAATATAAAGGCATAACATTAAAGAAGCCCAGGATATCAGTCAAGAGATGATTGGAAAAGCTAGTACTTTCTATCATAAAGGCACACAATAATATTTCTTAAAAGCCTTTTTTGTAAAATAAAATGTTATTTTATTCATTTGTAAAAATTTATAGTTCATATAGACAATAACATCTGCTCAAACATATGAAAATATCCTCAATGTATGACCATATTTGATGCATTAATTAATTGATTAAAAAATAAATGCCTCAAGGGCCTATTTCTAATACACATTGATCAATTCCATAAAACGAAGAATTCAGAAACAATAAATTACAATTGCTTTTAAAGATGTTCCATTAATAAGTGCATTATAATATGAAGCAAAACCTAAACAATCAAGAAGGCATAGAATTAACAAGGAACAAAAATGCTCACCAATAAAAGGGAATCGTAAAAATAAGGATAAATCCTAACTTGTTTCGTCTTTGAATTATTGTCTCCTCTTTAGTTTGTGTGATTTCTCCTCCACTTATTTCAATTGTTTTCTCCTCTCATGCGTGTGATTTCTCTAGTGTTTCAATCCATAAATTCGAGCTTGTTTTTTTGCCTTTCCCTTTATGTCTCCTCTTTAGTGTTTTAATAAGGTAATACAATGTTACAAATACAATGTCATTTATATGTTTGGATTTAGAATTTCTAGACAGTAAGGGGACGAGGGTTACAAAAACCAACCATAAGGGGTTAATAGTAGTTTTCAAAAGGTAGTGGTATATTGATAATTTGTAAAGCCAAAGGGGATCCGATGAATTCAACCCTCTAATTTATACCCATCAGTATAGCAATGTTTTTTTAATTATATGATTTATTAATACTTATGATTATTTTAGGCACACCTATGATATTTGGAGTCATCCAAAATAATAAAGATAGATAATTAAACTAATTTTGATAATTTCTTAATTAATAATTCTAACTAAATCCTCGAACTAAATTGAAAAGGCTTACTAATAATTCACGTAAAAATATGTGTAATTTGGTTAAAAATATTAACGTTTTTTTAAAATAGAAAATTTAATTAATGAAGGAAGAATAAAATTACAGAGTCATAATATAAGGGAGTACCCACAGCATAAGGAACTATTACATAAAAAAAAGATGCAAAATTAGAGAAATGTTAGTGCTCCAGTAACGGTCATCTTGCTGCTTCCAATCATATATATTTCCTCTCTTCGCATAGCCAGCACAATAAACCTATTGGATTCTCTGCAACGCCTACCGAAGGCCCACAATCTAGGATATTAACTTTCAGCAATCTGTTAAATACGTAAAGCAGAGCAAACAATAGAGCTGCATGTTAAATGAAGTTTCTTTGTCAAAACAATCTCACGAATTTCAAACATTATCAAGGAGATCAGATTTTCTTTTGTAGAAGATTTGTTCTTGAAACATCGAAAATTTCGTTCTCTTTAAAGCGAGTAGATACAAACTCCCAAGACAACGATGTAAAGTGATCTTCTGGATGCCAAATGTGAAGAGAGACAATTAGTAATATCAATTACATCCAACCCTGGTTCTGTCCAAGAACATAAGGCAGAGACGTATTTCCACATTGCTTTGTTGAAGGGCCATTCGAAGAAAAGGTGGTTACATTATTCAATCTGCAGAGAACACATGGGACAATATTTATCCATTTGCACATATGGAATTTGGTCTGCTGTGGAAAGTTTATTCTGAATGGCCAACCAGAAGATGAAAGAAATCCGTGGCGTTAAATGTTTGCTCCATACCGTGTCTGCCCAAGGAACAATGGCTCTATGTCTATGCAAGTTATCACAAATGATTCTATTTGTCAGTTTGTCTATAGAAATACCTTTCCAGAAGAAGGCGTCAGATTCTTGAGGTGTTGGGGGATAGTTGGCTGAAGGTGGCATAGGCTTCTAGGAAGATTCCACGAGTTCCCATCAATGAAAGCTCTCATCCGTGTTTTTAGTAGGAACAATGGGGAAGCTCTAGAGAGATTCATCTGTTGAGTTAAGGGGCCCCTACTTGACCAATTGTCGTACCATAGAGAAGCCAAACGTCCATCTTTAATTATACATGAAGTCTCCTGTTGAATATCATCCTTTAACTTCAATAGCTAATTAAGAAAAAAAGAATGTGTAGCTTTCGATTTAATAGCCCATATGCTACTTCCTTTAAGAAAGTAAACATGTAACCATTTTATCCACAAATTTTTCTTGTCCTCCAATATCCACCAGAATCTCTTAAGAATCAAGAACAGTTAGATGTTTTAATGGATAGGATGTTCAGGCCTCCTTTTTGTTTTGGAAAGCATATATCGACCCATTTCACCTTTGCTACTCCAGGGTTACCATTCGAATGACTCCATAAAAAGGTTCTAAGAATCCTTTCAATCTCTTTGATAATACTTTGAGATAATAAAATGTGGGAGCTCCAATACACATGCAAGGAATTAAGAATTGATTTAATAAGCTGAAGCTTACCTGCGTAAGAAAGCGACTTGTTCACCCAAGTTTTAACTCTTTTCTGGATCCTTTCTAATAGGGGGTGACACTCAGCATAGTTGAGCCTCTTGGTCGACACTGGGAGACCAAGATAGAGTAGTGGGGGATTTTGCAACTTCGTGCCCGTTGCCTCTATAATGGTGGATTCCAAGGTAGTAGCACCTTTAGACAATAGAAAATGGATTTTTATTATATTTATCTGCAGCCCAGAAACAAGTTTAAAGACATGGAGAGCATGCATAAAAGTTTGTATAGACTCCAAATCAGCTCTGCAAAAAAGAAGTAGGTCATCTACAAAGCACAGGTTAGTTAGGCCAAGTTTCTTGCACTTTGTATGGTGTTTGAAGTTGGGATTAGAAAGAGTCTCCTTCCTTATAATAGTATTTAGAATCTCCATGGCCAGGATAAATACGTATGGGAAAATGGGGTCACCCTGCCTAATACCTCTTGCGGCTTTGAAATAATGGGAAGTGGATCCATTAATCAAGACCGAAAAAGAAGTTGAGGTAATGCATTCTATGACCCATTTGATAAATTGTTCTGGAAATCCAAAAGCCTCCAACATAGATCGCAAGAATTGCTAGCTGATACTGTCAAAAGCCTTGTGGAAATCAATCTTCATGGTACAATTCGAGGGGGTATTAGAAGTAGAGTAGCCTTTCAAAAGCTCTTATACAATAAGAATGTTGTCTCCAATATATCGATCAGACAAGAACGCGATTTGGTTATCACTAATTAAAGGAGCCAAAACTTTCTTCAATCTAGCTGCTAGTATCTAAGAGATTACTTTATAAAGGAAATTTGTGAAAGAAATGGGACGATAGTCTTAAAAGGTTGATGGATTAGCACCTTTCGGAATCAGGCACAAGAATGTTTTGTTAATCTCCTTAAGCAGTATCCCATTTCTAAAGAATTCATGTATGGCTTCTTTGACAAATCCACCAATAATATTCCAAGATTGTTGATAGAAGTAGCCATAAAAACCATCTGGCCCAGGAGCTTTCTTATCATTCATTCCAAAAACACAATTCTCAATTTCACTATCCTCCACTGGCTTAGTTAACATATCTAAATCAGAAGGAGACACTTGTTTAATATTGAGATGCTGAAAATCCCAAAGAGTAACTTTAGTTCTTTCCTCAGTGCCAAGTAAGGAGTTGAAGAATCTGAAAGCTTCTTCTTGAATATCCTTTGGATTATGGATAACATTGCCATTATGAGAAGTAATGGAATAAATCTTGTTTATGTTCTTCCTAGATAATATCTAATGGAAAAAAAAATTAAGAGCAGTTGTCCCCTTCTTGTAGCCAATTAATCCTAGCTCTCTACTGCAAAAGGGAGGAGTCGTTACTTACTGCTTGAAGGTAATTGGTGAGGGCTAGCTTCTCCTTGTCAATGAGATTTTGATTATCTGGGTTAGAAGATAAGAGATTCTGCATCCTGGTCAACTCCAATCTAGTGTTATTGATTGTTTCAAGAGTAGATCCTTGAGAAGACTTCATAAGCTTGAGTTCCTGTTTAATGACTTTCAACTTCTGGATACATCCGAACTGCTTTGTTCCTCTACAACTGTACATAGTTCCTTTCATGCAAGCCTCATCGAAACCAGGTTCTTTAGTTAGGTAGTTGTTGAACCGAAAGGGATGATGGATGGCCACAAGTTTAGATAAGTTTAAGACAAGAATGGGGGTATGGTCTGAGAATAAAGGATCCATAAATCTAGCCGAGCTGCTGGGGAAATTCTGAAACCATAGATCATTTACAAGGGCCCTATCTAGTTTCTTTCGAATAAACCACCTTGCTTTTTGTTTATTTGACCATGTGAACAAGTGGCCAAAAGATTTGAGATCCGTTAACTTCACCTGTTCAACACAGTCCAACAAATCTGCTGAATAGTTTCTCAAACTAATGTTACCTTGAGCCTCAGATGCATAGAGTGTGGTGTTGAAATCTCCACATAAGAGCCAAGGTTTATTGATATTTCCACTAACTTGTCTTATGTTATTCCATAAATCTCTTCGTTGAAACTCATAGTTGCTAGCATACACAAAAGAGACATTCAAATCAATATTACCTTACAACAGTAAGATTCGAAGGTGCATGGCCTGCTCAGTAGCCTCAAGTAGCCCAGCCTTAATCTCATCAGAATTGAAACATACTATTATCCGACCATAGGCATGATGACTGTGATTTGATAATAATCTCCATTGAAGATCCAAAATATGCAGTTTATATAGATTTACCAGCCTTACTTTCGTTTCAAACAAACCAAGCAATAGTGGCTTTTCTCGCTAGACAAAATCCTTTAAAGCTAGTAACCTAGAAGGACAATTTATTCCTCTGACATTCCACACCAAAATAGTCATATTAAGAAGAGGTGTTTTTTAGGCTTTTACCCTTGCCCCGTTGGGATTTTCTTCTTGATATTGATAGGTTGTTCACACTATTCTCATTTGTAGTATTACCCGGAGAAGGATTAGAAGAATTTTTTGTCCTTGCCAAACAGACTTAAGAGGGATTACTTGTACAAGTATTTTCCTTAAGTGGGGAGTCAGCAAAAACAACAGGTAAGCTATCTGGAATGCAAGGGGATGTCTTATTAGACATATCAGTTTTCTCAACATTAGTATTTCCACATGTTTCTATTTTCTGAGCTAGAGCAAGACTATCCTTCTCATTCAAAGGTTCAGCTATATGTGTTACAACAAGGGTATTTACCTCATTTCTAGCATTACTTTCTAGATCAGTCAGTTTTTCAGAAATCTGGAGTTCATCCGACTGGCATTCTTCTTTTTGATTCATCAACTTCCAGTTTTAAATACCTTACCCATGGGTCTCCAGATAGAGTTATGAGACTTAACAGGGGGCCTCCAATGATAAGAGACAGCTATGCTATCCGCCCATAACTGATTCCCCTCTCCAAGTCTCATGATTGGTATTTCATTAGGAAGGTCTTTCGACACTTCTATACTGACACAGAGACGGGCATAACCAATTCTCTTCTTTATAGCCATGTTCTCGTCCATACATAATGGTTTACCGATGAAGATGGCTAATTGGCTGAGGCCCTGTGTGGTCCAGTACTCCAGTGAAACGTTATGGAAATTAATCCATATAGGAAGACTTTGTATCTTAATGGTTTCCAGTCTAAGACCTGGCTGTTAGATTTGCAGAAATATTGGCTGACTCCCAAAGTGCCATGGACCCTCCTCTAGTATTTTATTAGCTGCTGAAGTGGAGGAGAAGGAGAAGAGGACAAGATTGTCTTCGGAAAGCAAAACGTCTGTAAGATCTCTATTCTTCCATAATCTATTAGCCCATCACAGAATAAGTGGAAAAGCTAGTCTTTGATCAAGTAAAAAATTAACTATTGTGGCTTTCCAACAATTTGCTCCTTCTTGGAGTGTATCCAGGTTCGGACAAACTATAAGTTTCCCATCGACTTCACTAGGTGTGGTGTAAGACAGAGTAGAGGCCATGGAGTCACCGACTACTTGTTTCCACGTTTTCTGGGCAGCCATAGGTACAACACGCAAGGGGGTTCGAGAGGGTTGGGATGGGTCGGATGATAAAGGTGGAAAGTCTTCAGCTTGGTGGGCAGGTGGGTCAGACATAATGGGGACAGGGAAAGGCTAGAAAAAAATTTTAAAAGAAAGGAAGGTGATTGAGCCAAGTTTATATTACAAATTGGCCGCATTTTCTTAACTGTTTGTGCACTTGTTGACTCCTAATTAATGATCTTTGTGCTTAAAT
>JAOQMQ010000196.1:7786003-7796883 GCA_027563845.1 Erythroxylum subrotundum
ATGAAGCTAAAACGAAAATCTAAGAGAGACCAACGTAGAAATAATACCTAGACATCACCTTGCACATGAACGGCAAGACCAACACTTGCACTCGTAAAGAGAAGGAGAGAGAGGCAAGACCTAAAACCTAGTACTTAGATTTTTAAAAGTGGAAAATTTTTAAGGGACTAACTATTAAGGGAGTAGATATTTTTATTGTATTTAGTATGCATAAATTTAACCTAACAATTCGATCTAACGAGTTTGATTCAAGTATTAGTATAAACGAATAGATAAATATGCTGTGATATAATGAGCCTCAAATTCAAACAAAATAAAATTATGTAATTGGCACTATTAATCAAATTGCTTAAGGGACTAACTACTAAGGGAGAGCCAGAACAGAGAAAGGGAGTCGCAAGTAAGGAAAAGTCAATGAAGAGTTGAGTTTGCGTTGCGAGGGCGGTGCTGTAAATTCAACGCTATTGTTTATTGGCGTCTCCGCGGTACATTCAAAAGTTGGGACTTGCATAAAGAGATGTGAAGAAATGAGAAAAGATCCATGTATTTCGAAATTCAAATTTGAAAATAAAAATTTTACATGTATCGTATATAAAAATCCAACAAGCAGCAGACCAAACCTGTCGCTTGTCTGAGTTTGCCCCAGTTAAAACTCAGCACGTACCACGTATCCAAACGACAGAGGGCGGCAGAAAACGACATCGTTGAGTATCCTCCAGTTTTTGGAATCACGTTCACATGCATTTTATGTATGCGAACGCAGCTCTTCCGTTATGAAATTATCGTATTCTTTTTTTTCCTTTCTCTGTATACAGCTTTCGCTAAGGACATTTATCAAAATTAAGTATTACTTCATACTATAATTTCTTCTTTTTAATTGTCAGGTAATGAATTTGTTTTTTGGGATGTACGGGTACCAAACAAAAGTATTAATAGAATAATAAAATCAATAGGCAATGCAGGAGGCGCTTATTTATTTATTTTATTTTTTGACACGCAAGAGGGAGGAATCATGCCAGTTTGGGCACACGGAGACAAAAGCTGCCCCAACTCGTTGCCTTGTGTATTCACTTTTTTTCCCCCTTTCCTTAGAAGTTAGAAGGTAATGCCCTTGTCACAAGCTTCCATGATTACTGTCAATCACACTGTGTTGTCCAAGTTAACACAACCTTTTTCACTTGTGAGCTCAAATGTATTCGTTGAAACATTTCAAATTGGATAGACATTTCAATTCTGCCGTTATATTTTATTAATTTGTTTTCTACACTTACTCCCTATTTCGGCATGAGCTTAAGTGCATTTCTGTTTACCAACTAGAAAAACTAGACAACAAGTCTGTCTCTTCCGAATTTGTGTTGAATGAGTATCGGTTTAGAGAAGGTTGTCTACTCTTATTATTAAAAAAAGGTTGGTAACATAGATGAGGTAATTTGAATGGTTTAAGGAAATATAAAAACACAATAAAAGAGAGATGGATGATGGATGTGACAAAGCAAAATGTTAATGTTGTTCATAATAGTAATTTACTAATGAAATCAAATTAGAAAGGAATAAGCGGGAAAGAGAGAGAATTGAAACGGTAAGCAACTGCAGCGATGTTAATTAGAGAAGAAAACTGAAAAGTGAGGGCAAAAATTCTTACCAAAACAAAGAACAAAAGCAAAAGCTGAAGAAAACAAAAATTAAAAAGGGGTGGCAGTTTCCTAGGGCTTTGAATTTGATAGGATATGATATCACTCCGAAAAAAAGCACACCATGATCAAAGAAGAGAGACATGGAAACTGAATCTTTTTAAAAATTTGACTCAAAATAAAAACAAAGTTAAGAATCCTTCAGGCCTTAAGATTTGTGTCGAAGCTTGTTTTTATTTAATTTCGGATTTTAACAAAAGGCCAAGGCGAGTTTCCTCGTAAATTCAGATTAGATAGAAACTTTACATATTTATGAACAGCACACGTTATCTTATAAACTGCAAAAACGTATAGAATAAATAGAGAAGAGATATACAGATACGTACTGCAGTATATGTAATCTAGAAGCGAGAGAAAAGTAAAAGAGAAAAAATAAATAGTAAAGAAACGGGCACTTTTTAGTATTAGTCCACAGGCATTTTCATCCCTCATTCAATGCTTTACCATCGGCCCCATTTTTTCCAATACCCCTCTGCAGCTTCATCTCCTCTCCGTTTCTTATCCACTTCGCTTCAGGTATAAGTTTCTTTTAAAAGTTCGAGGAGTTTCGACGAAAAGACTCGGATTTTGTTTTCAAGTTCGCGTCTTTTATGTTTTTTAATTTCTGGGTTTTGTGTGGTTGTTCAGGTTCAGACAGAAATGGAATGTGTTGAAGCCGCTTTGAAGACCAGTTTTAGGAAGGAGAAGGAGATGACCGTGAAATCGAGCCCACAAGGGTTTTTCGAGGATTTGTGGGCCGTGAATGTGCAAAACACCACGAATTCTGACGATTTTTTCGTCGACGAACTTTTGGACTTCTCGAACGAAGAGGGGTTCTTTGAAGAAGAAGAAGAAGAAGGGAAATCGTTTACTCTCTCTGTTTCTCCTAAAGAAGAAGCACCTCAGAACGAGAAAAGTGGCGACTTGGCTACCAATATCTCTGCAAAAGACGAATTTGTGCCTGTTTTAGCGAGTGAACTCGGTGTCCCTGTACGGTTTCTACCCAAAAGAACAGCTTTTTCCTGTTTCTTATTCGTGTTTTCTGTGTGAGAACTGTGTATGTTAGTTGCCAAGTACAATTTTTGACCAAGAGGCCTCATTTTTACAGGCGGATGATTTGGCCAGCCTTGAATGGCTGTCTCATTTCGTGGAAGATTCCAACTCAGAATATTCAACGCCGTTTCCTGCTGGAATTTTTCCGGAGAAAGCAAAAAATGAAGACAACCCAGAGCCAGCAAAACCGCTTTTCACAGAGCAGTGTTTTAAGACTCCAATTCCGGCGAAGGCCAGAAGCAAGCGTACTAGAACCGGCGCCAAGGTATGGTTTTCTGGTTCACCGTCGTTGACGACGGAGTCATCGTCAAGCTCCACCACTTCTTCGTCGTCTTCTTCGAGCCCTTCAAGCCCTTGGCTTATCTGCACCAATCTCGGCTCGAGCCCCGAACCGGTCGAACCGGTTTGCGTCGAAACCCCCCCGGTGAAGAAGTATAAGAAAAAGCCGGCATTTGAATTTGCTAGCGCCGGAAGCGGAGCGCAGCAGCAGCCACGACGGTGCAGCCATTGCGGCGTTCAGAAGACTCCGCAGTGGAGAGCCGGTCCGCTCGGAGCCAAGACGCTATGCAATGCTTGTGGTGTCCGGTACAAATCGGGCCGGCTTTTACCCGAGTATAGACCGGCTTGTAGCCCGACTTTTTCAAGTGAATTGCATTCTAACCACCATCGGAAAGTGCTCGAGATGCGTAAAAAGAAGGAGGTGGTCGGCCAAGTTAAACCCGGTGTGCCTCCTCCGGTATTGTCTAGTTTTGACGGATTGTAGAGTCAAAGTTGGAAGCAGTATACTTTGGAGAGGGTAGGATTATGGAACCGGTGAAGCCGGTTCGCGTTAGATTCGGTCCGCTTTTAGTGTACAATTCTTGGTAGTGCGTCAGGACGTAGGGTTGCTAGGTAATGTAACTTATTAGAAAAGACTTAAATAATTTTATGTCATTTAGTAATTCTTTTTTAATTTCTTGTAATACCTAACGGGTCAAAACTCGATATTTTTAACTTTTCTTTTTGGGTTTTTATCTTCTTTATTGGTTGTATTGAAACGGTCCAACCTTTCTTTTGGGTGGCCGTTGGAAAGCAAAAACATTATGAAGATTGGAGTGTTAGGGAGGTGTGTGCCTACTACTGTCCAGCGATCACTAAGCATGGGAAATTATGTACATGAGCGTTAGGTATACGCATTCTGTGATATCTCAGCCGTCCATATATTTGATTCCAGCGGCTCAGATTATACCTGTGGTGTTCAGCTTCAGAGTTCACAGCGCCTAATTGATATTGATGCTGATTGGACCAACTTCATCCCTATAGCCTCCCCACAACTGTGTTTTATTGTTCTAGTCCTAAATGGGATTATATGTTTGTTTCCCTTCTTTCGAAGAGAATGTGGGAGGGGAAACCTTTTACGTTTGAAAATGGCTTCTGATCGACAACAACAATGGTCAACCGTGTTCTGGGGACAACGTCTTCACCAACACTTTTCCTGTTTAGAATCTGCAGAGAGCATCCTGGAACAAAATCTGTCATCATTTGAAACCTGATATGGAAATCAGGAAATGTATGTTGTCTTTTAATAGACTTAAGTCTCCAAAGCAAGCTACAAGTTGGAAAAATGAAGGCAATTGGTCTATAGAGGACGTGGCAACACACTATTACTAGTTATTTACATCAATTGGGTGCTATCGCCAGCTCAACCACCAACTACGTGGCATCATCTATAAGTTTCTTTTAAAACCTTTTTGTTTACGTAATTTTGTTGGAGCTGGAACCACAGTCGTAATGCTTGATAAAGGCTTCAAGCTTAAACCTTTAAACCATGAGAGACTATAATCTTATTTTAGTTCAGGCTTATTGAGATGGTGTACGTTGTTAGTAATAAGTAAATACTATCTCTTTGCCGTGGAAGTCTGGTAAAGTTTGGTGGCATCTCATCGTCCAATCGACATGATGAGCAAAAGCTGGTCGTTCTGGGCTTCAGGATTTCTCCAACATTTTTAACAATCGACAAAAACAAGTTTTTCTAGCTTTTGTGCTCCGTGGTCTCTTAAAAGTTCCGTGGTTGGTTGATTAGTTAGGGAAGTAGTGAAGCATAAAACACCTGCCAGAGTTTCCAATGATCACGAATTATGACACAAGTTAAAGACGAATTTCTTGTAAAAAATCCTCTTAGACGAGAAAATGGGTAGATTGTCCTACCCATTTTCCACTCAAATGTAGACCAAATGACTTCCTTAGGGGAAAAAAAAAAAATCTGAAGAAGAGATTTGTGGGACTGTCATTGCAAACCTATATTGAACTAGGCTCAGTATCAAGTCAATCGAATCTATTAATCAATAGAACCTTATATTACATTGCGAGAGATAGATATAAGATTTAAGTCTTTGCATTTTCAGAAGTATAAAGAATACTTAATGATTAATCATTGGGACTTACATCAGGGATAAGATTTAGTTTTGAGGTCAAAATTACAAGGGAATGCGATGTTACCATTATTAAATATTGTCGTTAGTTACTTACTAAGTGAATGCCATATGTCAAGAAGCAGCCGCGACTTCTCAACAAGCTCGCTCTTCTGGTCAACTCAAATGTGAGTCGCTTCATGTAACATATGCCAACATCAAGTCTTTGAAAACAAAATAGAAAAACCCAAGCATAGGTTCTTACGATGTTTAGTTAATACCCCAAATGCAAGAAATGACTGGAACATAGAAATGGAAGTTAGGCCCACTGCTTTTGAAGTAACAAGTAAACATTATCTTATCTTGATGACGAGATTGAACCGGCCATCCACGTGCTACCCATCACTCCGTTTTAGGTTGAAGTATTTCCTCAAAATTTCCTAAGGAATTCCCAAATCAAGCCACTAAGCTTCAGAATAGGCACTCTCTTACATTTATTGTTGCGTGGCAATCACTTCGATTGCTGTCTCCCACCAGCTCCCAACCACAACCTAAACGTCCATGATCGGCAATGCCAAAGTAGGGGAGAGAACGTACTGAAGGTAGAGTTGTGTGGGGTTTTGGTCGATGTGCAAGAGTCTAATAAAACACTCCAAAGTTCCAACTTGTACAATAAGATGCTCTTTTCTTAATGTCCTTAGAGGCCTATAGGGATTTGATTTATTGAAACTAACACATAGCCCTTTTCACTCATCCTCTAATCAACATAATATTATAGCATTAATTTTTCTCTATTAAGATATTTCATTTCATATTTAAAAAACATAATAACATCACATAATCATAAAACAATGTGCTAAAATAAAATTTAAAAATTCTAATATTACGATCAAAATTAAAAAGTAAATTAATAAATTATGACAAAAAATATGTTATAACTAAATGAAACATTTGAGATATAAGAGTTGAAACAAAAAAGGATTGAACTATTTGAAGCGTTGGTGCATTTAATCCTTAAAACTACAAGGGAGTCGAAGACCATCAAATAAGTAGAGCATGAGACGATGGTGATAATGGATGCAGCAGGGAGCATGCGGCCTATGTTGGGAAAAGAAGAATTTCACCAAGAAAAGAAAAATTGGGTCCTGTATATGTCGACTAAGGTGGATGGAATAACATGGTTGCTGTATTCCAATTTCCAACCAGTGTTTTCAGTATCTAATTCCACTTGGATAGTCCAAATACAAAAGGCTCCTGCACTCCTAGTTTAGTCCTCCATTAAAACGTTATCAACTACTAATCATCGTGACCAATGACTGTGCCCCACCCCACCCTGACTTTTTGACCTGGACTCTTCCTGTGCTTTTGGCTTCACCTTCTCAGATTGACGCAAGTTTGAGTTGATTAATTTCCGTGGGTCCAGAATGCAATAGTAAATACTTGGTTTCAGTTGAAGCTATTAGTTTCATGCTGACCATTTTGTTAATCATTGAACCTGCAAACTACGAAAGCCAGATACGAAAATCTATGGCGTGTTCGTGTAGGCATTGGCCATTGAAGAGCCCGAGAACCTGAGATGATAAAAGATTAGTACGTTTCACGTGATGAGAAGAAGGGGCTTGGAATTCTACAAATCTTTATTATCACGTCTGGAGCTGAGATGGATTATTTTGGTGGCAGGCAATGTAAGACGAGCTGAACGTCGCAATGAGACTTTACATTCCACAGTATCCTTTTCTGTAAAATTATCATTGCTTCTTATTTTGTCTTCAGTCGAATACAATTAAGATAGGACATGTAATGGCTTTGTTGGGCCAGGAGCCTGAATTATTATTCTCTGCCCAACAAAGCCATTCACATGCCATTCTGTCAAAAGAAGGTCCAGAAAGCTATGAAAGTCGTAAAAGAAATCTCTTTGCATGGGCTCTTCAAGTACGGAAGCCACAAGCTATCAGGATTCCGCTTGTTCATGGACATATTATTCTTGAAAGTTAAGTCATTGTCGGAGTCAAGGCCCTAATGTCGAAATTTGAAGTAATCTATGATTTGCCAAAGAAAATAACTTAGATCAATAGTCCTTCTGGCTCATTACCCATTTTGGAACGTGATTGAGCCCATTTTACCGTCTAATAAACCAAAAAAGGGAGGTAATATCTTAGGATCCAATCCAAAGTCTCCTAATTCCTTGCATGATGTTTAACAAAAGAAGTTTTATAGTTAATCTCATCATACAAATAAATGTTGTAAAATAACTTACCAAATGTTTTCTTTAACTAAAATGTTATCGTATTGTGGAATTCTTATTAGTCGCTAGCTACATGAGAAAACCATTAAGCATGGACACACTAGCAGCAAACATGGAGTGCATTGTTTATGCGAAAATGCGCATTATTTATGCGAAAAAGTGCATTGAGGTCCACATTATGGATATAGTTCTGGACAACATTGAAATAATGTGTCTGGGCGAGCATGGTAATATGGTGAAAATGAGCATCCCTTATCTTATCCTTGGAAACCAACTCGGACAAATAAGAAATGGCAATCAACCGGAAAGGTCTTTCAATATGGAGGACAGGAGGAACTAATGAAAAATGGGGAGGCTGACATATTGAAGACAATAGAGGACACTACCCAGCTTGAGCAGGGTGATATAGTGGTAACAATTACGACTTAGACGATGATGAAAGTCATTCCACAGCAGCAGGAACTAGATGAGAGCACTGTCAAGGCACGAATACCTATCCAGCCTAAGCAAAGTGAGACAATAGAAACGATGACTACTTAGCCTCCTGTGCCAACCATTCAACAGCAACAGGAACTAGTGGAGAGCATTGGCAAGGAAGTTATACCTTTGGGCATGACTGATATTAGCTCTCACCCTACTCGGCCTCATAGCCAAATCAAAATTGAGAATGTAGACCTTGTAATCATCTTCTGGAGAGCAAGTATGTAACATCCCGTTCTCATACTAAAGGGGTAAAACCCTAGATTTGTGTAATTGAGAAATAGCAATGAAAGATTAGAAAATGCATTTCATGCTCATGCATATTGTTAACATACACTCATGCGAATTTAAATTTTGCACACATTAAAATGACTTTACATGTATTTATTGACAATTGAAGGGTATAATTGATTATAAATGTGATCATGTGAGTACTGTAAATTAATTGTATTGAAAAATCGATGTGGAGAATTTATGTATTGATTTAGAATTTTTGGTGAATTGTGGGGGAATTTTCCAAAAATGTTGAGTATTATTGTACTAGGAAAAATGCCACTTGGCTAGTAAATTGATGTATGGAAATTACAGATAGGAATCAAATGATATTGGAGAATTATTAAAAATGACTTTGGAAATTTCAAAAATGACTTAGAATTTGTAAGAAAATGATATTGATGATTGGAAGACAATTGTAGTAAAAATAATGGAGTTGGTTGGACTAGTTAAATGAGAACTAGTTAAAGCCTTGAGAGATGGATGAATGACAAGTGTCACATGTAAAGTTGATCTTAAAAAGTTACTACCGTTCTTTTAACTTTGAAAGACAAAGACACTGTTTGTCTTGTCTTAAAAATATCTTCTTTGTGGTTATCTTCTTCGAGCTTGCTCCCTTACACAGAGTTTTTCATCAAATATCCACCAAAGTTAAACTTTGCTTTCTCTTATCTTCTACAACTCCCACTTTGTTGTCTATTTCTTTTGACTAAAAAAAATCTAACCCAAACCATCTATAAGATGAAGTATGTGAATTGCATGGAGGTTAGGGCTTTTTGATATTCGAATATTTTGGAGTTTTAACAAGTAAGTATTGTGTAAATCCTTTAGAGTTGTTGGTTCATGAAACCAAAAATGGTGATTTAATTGTCATTGCATGATCATGAAGAAAAATGGATGTTTTCATGAACACCGAAGGTTTAAGAGATGAAAATTTTTTATATGTGTTTTTTGAATAATTGATGATTATTCTGTTATCAGATAGTGTAGAGTCGATTATTGAGTAGAAATATCAGGGAAAATATGCATAAGAAGAGTGCAGAAATTATGCAAGTGGTAGAGATATATATGCTTTGTTTTCCTTTTTCACTGTGTATATATGTATACATACGTGAATATTTTTGCTGGTTGGAGACATGAATCCTTCGTCTGATGCATCATTGACTGAATCCTTCGTTTGATGCATTATTGACCAAGCCATCGTCTGATGCATCATTAACTGAATCCTTCGTCTGATGCATCATTGAGCAAGCCATTGTCTGATGTATCATTGACTGAACGCTTCGTCTGAATTATGTTTGATTCTTTTGGCTATAACTTCTTCGTCTGACCTCCAAATGACATGGGACTTGAACCATTGGACTTGCAACACATTGATCTTCATCTCCACCAATAATTATAACCATCTGAAATCATTCAGGAGAGATTGATTGATGAATTTGGAACGAAATTAATGAGGAGTTTTGGAAAATGATAACTAGAGCATTTCACTGAACATGCTTCAGTATTTTAGGCATAACTTGTTATGCAGTCATATAAATGAGATGATTTTTTATTTGGATTAAACTAGAGACATTACCAATTGTCTGAAGAAATAAAGTTTTAATTCAGTCTCTAAGATTTTAAATTTATGGAGGG
Source organism: Erythroxylum subrotundum (assembly GCA_027563845.1). Classification (NCBI taxonomy): domain Eukaryota; kingdom Viridiplantae; phylum Streptophyta; class Magnoliopsida; order Malpighiales; family Erythroxylaceae; genus Erythroxylum; species Erythroxylum subrotundum. The sequence continues at coordinate 7,795,753 of JAOQMQ010000196.1, forward strand.
AAGTTGAGTATAGTGTACTGTTTCAGTTTAATAACATTCCGAAAAATGTTTGGGATACAACTTTTAGATTTCTTGACCAAATTGAATGACTTTGGTGTCACTAGAAACTTAAGACAATGGAAAACACTTTTCTAGAAGAAAGTGTTACCCAATTACTTCATTTACTGATCAGAATGATCACGGAAAAAAATTAATCCAAAGGTTTGGATTTTTGGAGATGATATAGGATTGAAATGAGAGTTTGGATAATTGTTTGGTCTTGTAATGCTAAAATAACATTAATAAGGGAATTGTTGGTATTCAAGTACCAAAGACATGTGTATAATGGAGATGAAGTGGTTCATATGATTAAAGTTGTGATTCAAGAAGAGGAGTAAAGTGTATCTAGTAAAAGTGAATGAGAAATGAGTTGTTATGAAAGCAAATGATACTAAAAATGAGAATGTGATAAAAGGTGAAATTTGATAATATACCCGAGATTGTCATGAACATGCATCGTACATATTTCATATACACACGTGTGCATAAATGAATGCTTTTAATTGTGCAAAGTTATTAATTTGTGTGCAACATGCGTATTGCATAATTTTGGATGTGCAGGATAAATGTCCGCATTCAGACGTTTCTAGAATTGGAAGCAAATGCTAATCTGGAGCGTACTGTGAGTAGACCTAGATGGTCTTACTTTATTATTTGTTTTGTTTATATTATGAATTGAATGATTATGCAATGTGAATGTGATGATTCCGGATAAGATATGTCCGAGGAGTTTCATAAATGTGAGAACATTGAAGTGTTCCTTGTATGTGAATTTGATTGAAATAAGTGTACATAAATTGATTGTTAAATGTCGGACCCCGGTTTGATGATAAATGTGTTCTGAATGTGCATTTGCTTATGAATGAAAATGTGATTATTAACTTTAATGTTGAATGCCGGACGAAGGTCCGATGATATGCGAATGTGATTGAACGAGAATATGAAAATGTGATTGATGCATTTTATTTCATGAATGCATGAAAGACAAAGGCAGTTGTGATCGGAGTAGCCACCGAAAAAGAGCTTAAAGCTCAGAATGTGAAAAAGAGCCTAGAGCTCAGAAAGTGATTAAAAGCCAAAGGCTCATTATGT
>JAOQMQ010000196.1:7830201-7844829 GCA_027563845.1 Erythroxylum subrotundum
AGCAAAGTAAAACAATTAGAATATAAGTGTAAAGTTTAGATACTTACAAGTCTCTCTGCATGCTCGTGGTGGGTAATAGATCCTCTCGTATGTATGGGAAGACTCTCTCCTCTCGGTCCTCCACGTCTGTTTATAGAATTACGCTCTGAAATGGACATTGCCTCAGGTAATGTCCAATACTGCTGCCAACGACTCCATATTTGTTCAGAAATATAAGGTGGTTGTACAACAGCCTTGTGTATCGCACCAACAAAGTCCCGATAACGTGTACGTGCTCTTCTCTCCCATACTTTATGTATGACCACCTCAAATTTAGAATCCAAAAAAAAAAAATCTTTCTGAAATAAAAGGAAAAAAACGATAAATACTTATAATGTAATAATATTCATCTAATTAATGTATACAGATCAATTAAAAAAGAAAAAAATAGTTTTGATTGTATCTCAAACTCTTGATAGTAAAATTCCTTTTATGGCCTGAGAGATATTCTTCCATACATAACCCTCAAGATCAATCTTCTCCTTAAATTTGGATGTCATGTTTTTATAGCACAGTCCAGACGGATTCAACCTAATATAAAAACAAATAATTTTATACCATTTTTAAAATTTAAACCTATAACTTAATTATAAACATATAGTGTTTCATGTATTTTTACTTACAGATTATTGACAATTGTGATGTAAGTTCTTCCATCAGGTCCCTCAGTTTCAGGCTAGCAGTTGCCTCCTTCATTCGCATCGTTTACCTCTGATATCTCTGTCATTATAGGGGTAGTGGATGATGTAAGGGTGGTAGATGGTATAGCATCAGGTACGGAAGGTGATGCCTCATTTGCAATTGTAGTAACTGGAGAGGGAGGAGGTGATTCAGTTGTAGCTGCAGAGTGTGATGGTTCACGTTGACAATAAGTACCTCCGAATCGTTGTCTGAACCTGGGTCGCATTATATCACGTTGTCTCTTTCGTGGCATATTTCAACCTGAATTTTATTTTTGATTGAATTTTCTATAAATATAAAATTTGAATTCAATATTTTACACAATATATTGAAAAGGAAATAAGGCGATTTGTTGAATATAATATTCAGGTACAAACTTTGAATTAGAAGGTTAACAATTCTTACAGTCATAGAACAAGAACAATAACAATCCACACTCAATACTACGCAGCTTGACCCCTAACTAGTAGAAAGGATGTTTGACAAATTCTTACAGATACAATAATAAATCAACTTCAAAGCTGAGTCCAGTTGATTGCATCAATAAATGACAATGATATAATTATTTTTTTGGATTCCAAGTGACATGAGAGTCGTTAAAGATAAATGAGTCCCCGATGTCTAGATTCCTAAGAAGGGTCTTTACATGTTCGAAGGCACCAATTGAAACAGTGATAATTCTTCCCTCAGGTGTAGTGTTTTTAATACCTGCTTGTAATAGCGTTTCCGCTATAGCTAAACTTGTAGAGGATACAGTGAATGAGTCGCCAGATTTAGTATAGAAGACAAACTCTCCAAATGAACTGTCAGCACGAAACAATTTACCTAAAACACAATTGGTATAGAACTTAGATATTGTCATATTAGTAAACTGTTAACGAACCAAAATTGGAGTGACATGCATACGTGAATGTCCAGACGAAGTCTACGGAATTGATGAATTTTTCCAAAACAACCAATTTCTCTAATCCTTTACGGACCGTTGTGACATCGCTCCCTCCTCCATGGGCATACATGTCATCTTCGAGATTCAAGGAAGCTTAAAACAACATGTAGTATATACCATCAAATGTGAATATATATAATAGCTTCATAAAAGGAAATGAGATATACATTATAAGGAAAGTGACATTGTTCAGATGATACTAAACACCTTGAAGCAGAAGATCGGCCATGGAAGGCAAACGATCATTAGTGTATGAAGTGGAGATTTTTTCTGCATTGTTCATTCCTTCAGTAGGGACAATTTTGCCACATTCCTCCCAACGGAATGAATTAGTACCATCCGAAACTAGTCATCATGTCGATATTCCTTGATTAATAATGTTAAGAGGTATATTCTGTAAATGTCGATTTAGAATAAAATGATGATATGTTCAACTCCAATCTCCATGATAAGTTGAAGTAGTCCAGTTTAGCACTTATACATCTTCAATGTGCCTAATGATATGAATTCATCTATCCACTCTAGACATCACTTAGTAATATTTGATTGAATTTTCTAGAAATATAAGAATTTGAATTAAATATTTTATACAATATATTGAAAAGGAAATAATTAATTTGTTGAATATAATATTCAATTACAAACACAAATTAATCGCTATCATCACTTAAATGTAAATTACAATCATCTTCTATTTCTAAAGAATAAGAATCAAACTCAGGCTCCTCTTCAGATCTCTGGCCCTCGTCATCCTCTCCAAACCAATTTAACCTAAAAAGGTCTATTGGTTATAGGACTTCGTAGGGTCTAGATTAAAACATGGTTCAATAGAAATCTAGATTGCAACGATTTTTATGCTTTTGTATCTTTTTAACTAGATGCTTTCTTTTTCAAAATAAATGACTTATAGCTTTCAAGTTAATTTGTTCAACTTTCTTTTTGTCAATAATGGTTTAGATCAAAATTTCATGTCTTCCTTCATATCTTGAATTTGAATGTATTATTAGCAACAACAATCAACGCCTCCATGAATAATGAGTATAACCCATATCAACTATCACCTACCAATATCATCTCCAAATATACTCTACAAATAATGCCTCCATGCCTACAAAGACTCAATTATTACACTAGGGTTTTAACCAAATACCACAAACATGAATTTAGGTATGGATTTTTCTAATTTCCATTTGTTCGGTTTTCAAAGAAGTTCAAAGGATTTCGTATGTACAATTTTCAACTGTGTACAATTTTCATAACTAAATACTATGGTTTTTATTTTAAATCTCCTCCTCAAACTTCTATATAATTCATTCTTTTTTCTTCCCTTTTTATTCCTATAATGTGAACATTTTAAGCATCCAACATTTGACATTTATAATTTATTCCAAAAGGGAGGCATAGGGTTTCCTTTTGTCAAAAATTAATATAACCAGAAAATTCTCAACTTTGTATGAAATAGTTATATCTATGTAAGCTACATTCATAAAAAATGAATAAGTCAATAAAAATTGTAATTGAGACTTCAATATTTCACTAACAAACGTAGGTAAGGTGAAATTACTAGACATCAGTTGCTCATATAATTGCTTGTGAATATCCATCAACATTTTCCACTACAACTCATATGTGTTATTAATAATATACTAAAAGTTACTAGTTCATGCAAAATATAAACAAGAACCTACCGTAATTGATGTTCTGGGCTCCAATCTTTAGACTAAAATTTTAATGTACAATATATGTAAATCACATATTCTTCACTAAATGTCATTAATCGATAAGCATAATCAAAATGTTGGTCAATCTCTATAATTTAACAATTTATATAATTGGGGAAACCAATTTTGCATTTGAAATAACATAAACAACATATTATTCTTATTACATTAACTTGGAAATAATTTTGCATATGAGATAGAAAATGTGCACCTTGAAACTTTTTCATCACATTGCACACCAAATATTCTAACACCTTCGTAGGATATGTGTCTATACCCCTAAAAAAACATTTCATGAAATTATCCATAACACAATAATCTTTATATTATTACATATAGTGTAGATAATATATTTCTTCAAGATAGTACTTTATATAGGTTCTTCTTAGCACCATTCTCCTAGTGATTAGAGATAAATATTGTAATGTCCATTATTTCTATGAAAATGAAATGATACTGTTAGTGATCATTCTAAAGTGTAAAGATGAAAAATTGTGAGAATAAAATTTTTAAATGTAAATTCATTTTCAAAATTTGCTTTTAAATGCAAAAATGCCAAAACAAATAGATAAAATACACTTATAAAGCTAGTCATGAATGCATGAATGTCAACATCTAAGTCCTTACCAATAATGCTTACACATTTGGAAATAATATGCGAGAAACCAATAAAAGACAAGGATTTATGCATATTTTCATCCGAGACTTAGAATATGTCCAACTAGTCATAGTACAAGATGTCATTAAAGTCTTTTATGACGTTGTTAATTAGTTTCTTTAAAACCAAACATGTTAACATTACGAACCGTAATAACCTTACTCTCTACTAACAAAATTGATGAAAAGCTACTAACAAACTGTTACATATTCATAACATAAGATATACACAGGAAATTAGGTTTTGGAGAAATAAATTTAATATTACCCTCCATATTACTTATATGACACCTAGGTCTAAAACATGTAAGGAAATTGTTCAATATGAGTCCAAATCTAAAATTCTTGACAACCTCATTGTTAGTAGATCTGTAATAACATTTTAACCAATAAAGTAATAAGGTTAAATAATATTCACTAACATGCCTATTAACAATCATTAAACCAAACCATAATAATAACATTACCTCATTTTGTAACCAAATTTTCCTCTAAAGAACTCAATGTACATGAATTTGAAAGTTGGAGTTCTCTTATAAGATGTAGATTACTTCCTAATTACCACTAACTTTATATGTGTAATATCACCACTACTCACTTTTAAATCCTTGATTGATTACATTACAATATAATTATCACATCTAACAAAACTTCGTACAATATACAATTTCCTCTTCTCTTCTCACTTCCTTATCCTTTTCTTTATCCATCATCAATGTCTCCCTAAGCCTTGGAAAATAGTATATTTTTTATGTCTATCATTAGTGTCATTTTACACCTCAAAGATTAGTTGTTCAATATACAAAGCAGTACACAAATCCAAAAATTCACAAATCTAAGAGGAAATCCAACAATTCACAAATCTAACAATTCACAAATTATCCAACATCGTTATGAATTGTTCGGTGAATCTAAGAGGATTTCAATGGAGATATGCATGGACTACGAACACATACACTAGCATAATCCAACGAAGACAAAAATAAAATCTAACACCATTTACCTATAAATCTGAACTAATGATACCTACACTTATATTTAGTCATTACAAACATATATCTTGATATTGTTGGAATTAAAACACAAAAAGATGACGAAGACGTACCTGAAGTAGATCCTATGACGACGGCGAGGAGGCGCGGTCTGACGACAGCAACGATGACACGCGGTGGCATGACGAGGAGGCGTGGTCGGACGACGAGAGGCGCGGTCGGACGGCAACAACAGGAGAGAAACGGGGCTGCGGGTGAAATGGAAGAGAGGAAATGGGGCAAGACACTGCGGGGGATTAACCTTAAATCAAAACGACATTGTTTGGTGTTAAACCAAAAGAAATCGTTTCCGTTCTTTTTAAAATACTGAAACGGAGGCAAATGACGACGTTTAGGACTAAAATTTACCAACGATAGGACCGTTGGTAAAGCTTTCTTTGCCGACGGGTATTTCTTACCGTCGTTATATTTTGTCGAAAAGTTTTCTCGGATTGATTTCCCTCTATATTTACCAACGAATTTTTATTCCATTGCAAGTTAAAATTTTTGCCGAAAATTTTACAGACGGAACATAATTTTCCGTCGGTAATTATCAACTGTTCTGTTTCTATCAGTAATTGTCCATCGCTTAAAACTAATTTTCTTTCAGTGAACCTAAATCTTAAGCATTGTTTGAAGTATCATCATATATTAGCATTCTGCATGCATGTCTCTCACAATGCTCGCGGACCAACATTTGCCGAAAATATACAAACCACTACATTATGAGTTTTGTCGCCTCATGTTATCATCTGAAGCTATATCAGACAAGTCTTTTAAATCTTGATAGACTTAGCATTTTACCACTAATGTATTAAACTATTTTTGAAAATAAAATATGAGTTTCTAGTACCAATCTTCTTCTGGGTTCTATCGAGCATTTAAGTGCCAACCGAATCCTTTTTTTTATGTTGAAAGAAACATAGTCCTTCAATAAATTTTTTTTGATAAATCAGAGTAATAAATTAAAAGGAAAAAATATGTACAAAGCGTCTAATTACAAGTGCCACTGGAGACACAGCGAGCTAAAAAAAACCACTAGGTGCAAACAGGGCAAGATAAAAACACTCAAAAGTGAAGCATGGAAAGAACAAAAAATTGCCAGTCAAAAGCTAATACACTAGATGCTCCACCAAAACCAAAGCTTCTATAATCCATGTGAAATGCGAATTGAGAGCACTAGTTCAGAAGAAGCAAACCCAGAGAGACGGCTGCTCATGGACATCCCGGGCACCAAAATGGCCAAGGAAGGCTGCCACCACGTAGGGAAACTACCAGGAAGACAAAGGCAGGCAAGACCTTGGCATAGAGACCCCGCATGCAGCAACCTGGAAATATCGGAACAGAGAACCTGCAAAAGAATAGAGTAACCTATTCAATAAATTATTGGAATGAGTTAGTTACATTTTTATTTTTTTATTTTTAATGTCATAGTTACATATTTATTATATTCTTTTTCTTTTATTAGAAACCGAGTTCTCGAGACACATAAAACATAGAGAAATTATGTAAGTTAGATTTAACATATGAAACATAGAGAAATCTTATTTTCTAGCTACAATAAAAACTAACCATTTTCATTACTTCTTTCCGAAAGAATGGATCGTGTTGTTCATTGATAAAACCCTTCCAATTGGTTGCAAAACAACTTCCATATTTTCAATAAAACAAAGCTAATCAAAGACAAACTATGGTCTATTGTGTTTTATTAGCTTAAATTATCCAAGAGTCAATGCCTGTCTTATTCCCATATATCACCCGACTGGGCCGACTCCCAGTAAAAACCAAAAAAAAAACCAATAATCTTCCAAAGTCAGGAGTGGTTACACGTAAAGTTTACCAATCCATATGCCTTTTGGCCACTTGTATGTCCGATTAATCAACGTTAAAGATGAACGACTTGCTAAGAAAAGGACACATAACATGTGTATTAGAAGAAATCACAAGTTAGTTTGAATAAAAGCTTGATAGCGAAATTCTGCACTCCCATACATGCCTACATATCAGCAAGGGGGGACCTCTCCTGCTTTGAAGAACTGATCTATGTAAGACACTGACCCACCAAAAGAAATTATATATAATAATACTACTATAGTATGCTTCTATCCCAGATTTTACTTTGTCTTCTCAAAGGTACATGGAAATCTCATTCTGTCCTAAATCCTAATGATTCTTTTTTTGTCTGGTAATTCTTTTTCCACTAAACGGACACAGAGAAGAATTTTACGTTATATATGAAACGGAATGTTATGTCTTTTTTTACCCTACGTATTTAAAAGCTCTCCTGTTATACCTACTTATGTCTTACACACGATCATAAATTTATCACTTTTTTTCAATAATTAAAAATGTTGTTCAAAATTGATAAAATTATTAATTAATCGGTCAATTTTCGTAAATTTATAATTCTTATAAATAAAAAATTAATTAATTAATTTTTATTTAATAATCTTTTTTACTTATTAAATTTTTAAAACATTGCTTTTTTAACATCTTCATGCTCCTTTTCAATTTTATCGAGGCCGGCCTATTGGAAGAAGGAAAAAATGTACTTGCTTACAAGAAAGTACAGGTCAAAATGAACAAGATCTTTTGTCCAGTTTTATGGTGTCTTATTGTGTCCAGTGAATCTCAGTCATTCATTTATGTGGGTCTCACGTGGACTCCACATAAATAAACATGGAACCCACATAAATGAATGGCTGAGATTCACTGGATACAATAAGACACCATAAAAATTGGACAGAGGATCTGGACTCAGGTCAAAAATGGTAGAATGCTTAAATCCTATATAAAGATCAAAATCTACATCACCTAACGCATGCAACCATCCAACCAAGGCCTTCCCTCGTGCAATGTAATTGATGTTCTGCGTCGGCATTTTATATAGAATGGGACAAAGGCTGCGTTTATATTTGTTGAAATCTAAGTAATAGTGATGACTGAGAATGAAGGCCGGCCAAGTTATATTAGCTAGCTTGTCCTGATCTCTGGTCCCATTAGTAGATTCATTCAATCCTAGCAACTACTTTAGAATGGTGTTGCTTGTGTCTGTTACAGAAGTCCAAAAGAAACAGCGCAAACCAAGATATGTATATAAAAAATAAAAATAAAAAAAGAAAGAAACAGAATCAGATAAAGCCTACCATCGAGATAACATAAATAATTGTTACTTCATGCAAGAATCTGTCTTCTTCCTTCTCTATAGTCATTTGGCTATTGTTATTATTATTTTGCTTCCACTCTACCCTTTGAAGCGAGGTAGCCTCTTCTTTGAACTCTGCCCCGTGTAAAACTACCCAGATATTGTGTATTCCGCGGCATTTGTGCATGAACTCTTTTATACATATCTTGTTTTCATATATTAATTTTTCTGAATTACCAAAAAAAAAAAAAAACTATCCAGATAAGTTAGCAGCTGCCACGAAAATTTTAATAGATGTACGTGTAAGAAGCAAGGTTAGAGACTCTATTTCCGAGGAGTAACACACATTCAAAAAGTGACGCAATCCACGATGTAGTTAAGTGAATTTATTCTATAGGCTAATGTCACAATGAATATTAAAGCAGAGAGTTGTAATTCATGTACAGGTCGATCTTAAATCAAGTTGTCAAAGAAGCTCTGTTTTATAGTGTTATCAGAACCCACAAGGTCTTGGGTTCATGTTCCCCCTAAAGGGTGCTCCGATGTGGGAGTGATTACGAGCAGATGACTGGGATTTCGCTGCGGCCACCACCAATTTGATATTGGTGATCGCAAATTTTGGTCGTGTTCGAAGAAAATTATACTGTAGATAGTGACGGAGCTACATAAAAATTTGGGGCCCAAGTTTTTGTGAAAAATTTATTTTTAATATATATATATATATATAAGGATAGAGTTATTTAAGGGTCAGTGGTATACTGGGCCTCCCAAAATTTTAAAATATTAATTTTTGAGTTCCTCTACCTTAAATTTCTGACTCCGTCACTTACTGTGAAAATGCCTTGTATTTATCGCTTCAGCTTTGTAACTTACTTCGTCCTTTGAAATGGTCCACGTCGGTTAATGGTAGGTGATCAAATGCCACTCGACTTGGTTATCTATCTCACCAAACATTACTATTCTATCTGACCTAATGGATATTTTAATCCAATATCCTTGAAACTTTCTTTGAGGGTATTAAAACAAAAATGTTACCATCGGCAGAAGAGTCAAGTCAACTTTTAATACTATTGTTTACGTTTCACATTTGAATATTTTAATATTTTGTGATGATAATTTGTATTTGGAAAGTGAAAGATGAAGTTAAATTATATTATATGTAAAAGAAATTTAGCCAGCATACTTTCTCCAAGTTCACGAACTTCAAGACAAGTGGTGGACCCTGTAATAGCAATGCAGACAGTAATATTTTATTTCGTGAATTTGATTTATTGACGTAAAGGTACCTAATAAAAGTTTAGTCCCCAGATTAAGTTTTCTGTCACGGTCGCGTTAAGAAAGCATGCCGCGTCCAGAAACAAAAAACAAAAAGAATTCAAACACGGTGTGCAAATCGCTCTGGTTTGGCTGTCTCATCAAACTTTTCAGATGCCAAAGTTTTAGTTTGACCGGCTTAATTTTATTTGAATCCCATTAGTTAAAGATAAAGATAAATTGACCTAAAAAAGATATATTCATCACCTTTTCATACGTGTTTAAATATTATTTACTAAATAAATTTTTAGAGTAATTATAAAAAGAAATCATTACCGCAATTTTAATCTTTCTAAATAAATAAATAATATTATGATAAGAGTATTTTGTTGAATACATCCAGACCAAATTCTAGATTAAACCATAAGAAATACAGTATTAAGAATTTAAAAGAAATATTTCTCCAAAAAAGAATTTAATTAAAAGAAATAAATATAAGGATTGTAAAATTTATAAACTTCAAATTCTATCATTATCTGCAGAAAGGTATAAAAAGAAATAACTAAAAGTTATATTTAATAATAATATAATTACTAACATAACATCATCATTATTATGGGTTCAAGTGCTATATGGAAAGTACAAGTTCGACGCATCCCACATCCCCCCGTCTTGCCTCAAAGGAATTATAGTTTAAAACTATTATATAAACTCAAAGGAAATTTATATAATAGTTTTAAATTTCCAACATTATATTTCACGAACAATATAAAATTATTCAAAAATATTTAAAAGGTTGTGCTACTTTTTATAAGTAGTTGATACAATACTATGATATGATTTTTATTAAGTTTATTTTATTAAAATATAATAGGATTTTCAAAGCACATGATTAATATTGAAATTTTAAATTTTGTATTACTAAATTTTTAATTGAAGACACGTAACCATAATTATCGTAACATCTCATACTAGAATTTAATGTGTTTACTAAATAGTGGCATAATTTTTTAGGTTAATTATAAAAAATCTCAAACTTTGCTCAATTTTGTAATTATAACCCAAACTTCAAAAAATGACAATAAAATGTTAAACTTTCAATTTTTTTTAATTCTTGTCCTAACTTCAACAAGTGACAATAAAATGCTCAAACTTTTAATTCTATCAATTCTAGCTCAAAGTTAGTGTCTATGTTAAATTTACTGACATGACTTGTCACATTATCTAGAAACTCTAACTATTATTATACATTAATCAAAATTAACATAACAAATAAAGATTAATGAAACGACATTGTTGTTAAAAATGGAATTCCTAAATCAGTTTATACAGCCTCAGTGATTTGTTATTTGTTTGTTCTTCTGATATCCTCAGCCATTTGTTTTTTGTTTGTTCTTTCGACACCCCAGACTACTCTCGCATTACAATTTACTGCACTAGCAAGTTCTTCATTTTTAGTTCGTTCTCTCTATGCCCTTAGAGTGAGGGACTCAGGACTACATAATATGAAAATGGAAGGGTGAGAGAGTTGAGAGAATAAACTGAAAATAAAAAGAAAAACTGAAATCAAAGTGTGAGGTTGTCGGGGGTTGCGTAATCTGATTTAGTTTATTTTTAAACAACGATATGGTTTTAATTATGTGATTAAACGAAGTCGTTTCATTAATCTTCATTTGTTGTGTTAATTTTGACTTACGTGTATTAATAGTTAGGATTTCTGAAACATGTGACAAGTCACGTCAGTAAACCTAACAGAAACACTAACGTCTGGCTATAATTGAAAATTTTTTAAAATTTGAACATTTTATTGCCACTTCTTCAGGCTAAAGTTGAAAACAATTGAAAGTTTTAGCATTTTATTGTCATGTTTTGAAGTTTGGGTTATAATTAAAAACAATTGAAAGTTGGAGTATTTTATTGTCACGTTTTGAAATTTGAGTTATAATTGAAAAATTAAGCAAAATTTAAGATTTTTTATAATTAACCTATTTTTAATACTATTTTCGTGATAATAGAAATGGACAAATCATAATGCGTTTACTTAATAGTGTAATACACTTCGATTTTTATTATCACCTTTATGATATACCAAAATAAATGGGCTGTTATTTTTTATTAAAGAGAGAAGGCACAAATTTTCAAAAAAAAAAAACTAGTCTTTTAAAGATTTGAAAAGCTCTTTGACGATTTCTAACTTTTGAGATTTAAGGATTGCCTGGTACTTTTCATAATTAAGTGTTAAGCTTTAAGAATGGAGTACTGATTGTACTTGAATTATTATATTTAATTTGGTATCCAATTGACAGTCTTAAGAGCAAGTTACAAAGCTGGTTGACTTTTAGGTTAGTTATTCCTTGTCAAGTACAAAACCTTATTATCAAGTAAGAGTACCAAAAACCTTATGTTTGATTCGGAAAAAAAACAAGTGTTTGTGAATTTTTTGAATAAGATTTCATTGATCATAATTTTAAAAGACTTTTCATGTTCAGACAATAAAAGGGATGTAAATATTCAACAATAGGAATATAATTTTTTTTATATGAGTTATTTAGAAACAACTTTTTTATTAGTCAAAAATAAAATCGAGTGTTATTAGACCTTTTCAAATTTTACGTAAAAGTTAGATTTTTATTGAATTATTGTTGACGTTGAATTACAAAATTAAGATTAAAAAAAACTAACCAATAACTCGTTAAATTGAGAGAGAAGAGAAAAGAGGTTGTAGAGATAGGGGTAGGTAGGGCTAAAGGAGAAGAGGAGATTATAATTTAATTAAAATTAGTATGGAAGAAAAGATATTTGACAAATTAGTAAAGGAGAAAACGATATTAATTTGGGGAGCACTAAAAAATGGATGCAAAGTACTACCTTTAAATTCTAAAAAAAAAAAAACTTCACTATAATTGCGGTTTTCATTGGTGTGAGCCAATAGAAAAATCTTGAATTCAAAATCTCCCAATTTTCTATTTGACCTTACTCCAAATAATTAAAGATCGATTATGATAAAATGACGTCAGACTCAGACAAATAATACATGTAAATGTAAATGCGTCGACCTTTTCAAATGCCAAAAGGTTAAGTAGCTGTGATACCGACCAAAACGCATAGGTGTCAATGTAAACCAACCCCAAAAATTGACAATATGGTTTTGGACTTCGTCATTTGAGGCAGAATTGGAATGAGACTTCTGCGATCTTTCAATTGTCCAAATTTTCTGGCAATCCTTTCGTCCACCACTTGCTCAATAAAACTGAAAATTTCCTCAATTTAATGTAAACTAAATAATTTTTATAAGTGCCGTAGAGAATTGAACGAGGTAAGGTTTAAAAACTTTTTCCCCACCAACTAACTTTATCAGATGCTGACGTTTCATTTTTTAATTAATTTTGTAAGGATTCAATTAATAATTAATGATTAATCACAAAATAATTTTCTAATTTCGTAAACACAAAAAGACTTATTTCATTTTTAATGGCAGTGGGGCTTATCACGCTGGATCTATCCCATACACTTGTTTCGTCATCAAGGATTTGTCGGATATTTTGACTTTTTTTATAAAGTTGGACAATATTTAATTACATTTTTTTAATAATTTATCAGTTAAGTTACATAATTTAATTCGGATAAAGATAATAAAGTAGCACAATAAATAATCTAAATCAATTGGTCGAAGATCGGATGAAAAATAGATCCCGGTCAGTCTGTTATGGAAGTTATATATAAAAGTTAAGCTCTCATGCAGTTGCTCATATCAATTGTAAGCATAAGGATTCTCTAACCCGTTAAGAGAGCTTACGTTTTGAGAAAACTGTAGAAAGATGTTGATCGCGTCTCGTTGAGCAGTTCCCGTGAAGACGACGATGGATTCGTACTCGTTTCGACTTCGAAAAGCTCGTTTGAAGTTATGGAACCGAAATCAGATATTTTACGCATTTATTCGTTTCTTGCACTTTCACGTTCGATTCGAAATACGTAACTAAGGTATCGTTACGTATTACACGACTGTGATATGGGTTTTGACTTTTGAGGGTTTATATCCACATGTTTACATTGATTAATCTTCCTATTAGTTTTTGACGGCTTTGTCCAGCAACAAGAAGAAAAATCTCAAACATTTTCACATGTGTTACATTGGTGAGTCCTCTAGGTTACTGTTAGACCCTTAAACTTCGAAGCACTTCTCAACGATCTTCATGATGTACCTTAAAAGGAAGGTTGGTTGAAATATACGTATAAAGGAGACATGCGAAAATACTACGGTAAACATGAGCGAGTGAGATTGAACTTAGTACAAATTTTGGTAGAGTCTCGGATCTTATGGAGATTGACTCGACCCAGGCTAAGGACTTGATGAACTAAAGACTTAGATCATGCTCGGATGAATGGATTACGACTAGCGGACTTGTTGTGAGAAGTATTGGATTAAGTTAATGTACTATGTGAGCTTCGGCAAGATCACACTGCATAATCAGCAGATAGAGATCGTGAGGAGATCTTAGATGATGTGACGACAACTAGGAGTTAGAGTTGTAGTGGGACTCAACATCTGAAGATAGTGAAGATTTTCGACGATAAGGATATTAGTTTTCTATTTAAATGTAAACTATATCTTTCTGTTATCTTGTAGATTCTATCTTATTAGTTAGAGTCCTAGGGTGTCATCCAATTGTTCCACGAGATATAATCTGATATAGATAGATGTGATCTTAGCATGATCTTAGGCAGTTCAGTTTAAGTGAGATTTTGAATATAACTTGGCTTTCAAGTTAGAATGTCTATATATAGCTCATTCGAGTTTTGCTTTCCTCATTTAGTCAAAGAGACTATTCCTTGTATTCTTTTGAGGAAAAGTAATATAAAGGTTAGTTTTACCGTATCTCTCTTATTTTCTTGTTGCCTTTTATTTTCTTATTACTTCCATAGTATTGTTTCTTCGAGTGTACGAGGTAAACACTTCAAGGACCATTGAATGCTGAAGTTTTGTTTAAACGAACCTAAGTGAGACTGTTGTGTAAAGGGTGTTGGCGATTAACTTCGGTAAAAATTCGAGTCTCAAAGTGACCTTTATATCAGTTTCCATATTTAAAACATTTTAAAATAAGAATGAATTTATTGCCTTAATAACCCTGTGTTATTCATAAGTTGCTAAAAAAA
>JAOQMQ010000196.1:7851894-7863991 GCA_027563845.1 Erythroxylum subrotundum
AACAAATAAATCTAGGAAGATTTAGTTTGGTGATAACATTAGAATTTATAAATAGAAATGTATGGTTGAGGGTTGTGATAGCTTCTTTAGTGCCTTATCCAATTGAGAGAATAATCATGGATTCCAGCACCTCAGATATTTGTTCAATCCACAATATAATACCCAAACAAGTTGTTGACATTTAAAAAGCTTTATACGTACGAATATAATATACAGAATATCATATTAAATCTTTTAGGACATCGGAGTTTTTTCATTTAGGAGATAATACAGTACTTTTCGCTCCAACTTAAAAAATATTCTCTTTTATCTTTAATTTTTTATTATTATAATTACTTTATAAAATTAACCCAATTTTATTTTCCCGTATACATTTTTATTCACAACATTATTGTTGTTATATTTTTACGTTAATAAAATTTTAATAAAATTTTAATAATATACGAGACATATTGCACTATTTCATATTATTTAAATATATTAAATGATAATATAATTACTTAATATCAAACATCAAATTTTATTGAATTTCATAGATAAAAAACATTTTAACATTAAAAAAAGGGACATAATATTTATTACACCAAAAAAAATCCAAAGATTATTAAAATTTTTGATTCTATATTAATAATTAATTATATTTTGCTTGTAGTTTTTTTAATTTAGTTATAACTATTGTATGTGTATTTTAATTTAATTTATCTTTGTTTTATAATTTATTAAGTTATTTGGCTATTAATATCAATATATTTATTGTTATTTTTTAAATTATTTATTTAAAATATTTATTCATAAGTAAATAATTATAAAATTATAAACATATAATGAAAATATTGTTTAAATAACAAAATAAAGAATGACATAATTAAAAAAGAATGAATGAATGAATGAGAAAAGAGAAAAATAGACCGTAGCATCTCTCTAAAATGAGGAAAAATTGTCGGTAGATTGGAGTTGATTTTTCGTCCGTTTTAAAGATGCGTTAGAGTTGGGTCACTCCTCAGGACACCAACTGTCAGGTACGAATTTTTACTTAAATTTGTCTGTGGAGAGATGGTAGCGTAAGGTTTGAGGTCAATTATGGGTGTGTATTGTATAAGACTCCTCGTCTTTTATAGAAATAACAAATCTGGTTATGTCCCATACACCCCACTTAGAAAGTCGGATCATTTGCGAGTTTAACAAGCCCGTTATTATTCCTTGGGAAAATGCATACAATGTGAGAGGTCGGAAACCCTCTTGCCAACTCTTTCCATGGATGAGTTTATTCAATCATTAAAGCTCTTCAACTCTCGCCAATATTCAGGATCTTGTGTGTTTTTAGGAACAAAATCTTCTGTTCAGTTTTATGGCGTCTAGTGAATTTTAGTCATTTATTTATGCGGGTCTCACGTAGACTACACATAAATAAATGTAAAGCCTGTATAAATAAATGACTGAAATTTATTTGACACAATAAAATATCGTAAAAACTGAAAAAAAAAATCTATACTCATTTTTGGAGTGCCTCTGCAATGAATGATTTAGTTGGATTGAGGTCTTTGCCAACTACCATGTTCATAAACGCGAAAACACTTCACCTTTCGTATCATTCCAACAGGCCCTCAAATGTTCACCGTAGGTCAGACTGTCAGAGACTTAAAAGCAAACAAAAAAGATAATGCAATAGCAGCCCAGACCCTAGAGAGAGACGGTAGTAGTTAGTGGTGCCAAAGTCGCTCCTAAAATCATTTGTCGGGAATTTAATTAATTAGGTTAAGATGTGAAAACCACTCAGCGTCTTTCTTTGATTTATTTCTCAAACTGATGATGGAAAAGAAAGAGCTTCATAATGTTCAAATCCACAACCACATTTGATGTGACAATATATTAATTTTGGGCAACTTTAAACTTAATCTGTAGTTACCTGCGTTAGTTATTTTCCCTCTTTCCGATAGGCAGCCGTAGACTTGGCCACCAAAGCTGCCATGATAAGATTAACAGTTCAAGTATTCAACGATATATGTACTTTTAAGATTGCTCATCATTGAGGTCTTAAACCTGAAAGGCAGAGCCATACCTGAAGTGGCAAACTGCAGACAGAATATATTTCACTTTCGGATAATGCCAAATCTCAAGCAATTGAGTAAGATGGTCCTTTTTAATAATATACTAGTCCTGGAAATGGGGAAAAGGGTATACATATATACTAGTATAGTATATTCTATTATAGCCCCAAATAAATTGTACAGCAGAGTTGAGAAAAAAGAAAGTGGTTGAAAGAAATCAAGCAAACCATTTTCTAATACCTTGATCATTCGTTTGGCAGACAAAGTGGAATGGCAAAAAACCAGCGGAAAAACTAGTATTAATGTGAGTTGAATGGAGCTCACAGCTAACAATTTCACTTGTACCTACGAGTGTAAAACTCTGTAGGAACCAATTGGCAAAAACCTGAGGTCACTAATACTCGCCAACTGCTTAAATTGACGGTGGCGAAGGCCATGGACGTTATCTCACGGTCATCAGGAGGCCTGGTTTCTTTCTAAGCATACATCTTTGTTAATGTTTGTACTTTTTCTCTGTCCTCGAAGATGAGACTGGGCAAGTAGATCATTTTAGTGCAATGCCTGCAGGTGTTTCCAGATAACTAAATAACTTTTGCAACAACTAAATACAAATCAACCGTAATCTTCGCAGAAAGGTTATTTCGATAGTCGTAGGTGATTGTATAGTAGATAATCTTACTCTTACTCCTAATTAATATACAAGTTATTTCGAGAAGTTTTAATTATATTAAATTTACCGTCAAGATGAGAAAACGAAGTTTGGAGGAAACTGTAAACTGATTTTTTTTCTTATTTTATTAAATCTTATCGGTATATTTACGAAGTTACTTGTACGAAATCTCACAAAACAGGTGAGACAAAACATCTGTCTAGATTTGGACGGCTCAATTCTCCTCATGTTAGAGCCTAGTGCAGTCGCAAGTTCCTCTGTCCCATCTAATAAGTTTGGAATATGACTCTTGAGATGGGTAGACTCTTTTAACTCGTAATAAGTTAAAGCTGTCCCAATTGAATTGGTTAAGATGTAGAACTAATTGCTTACGTGGAATAGTTTTTTTAGATTAATAAGCACTTTTCTCAAGTTTTTTTTAATGAGTATTTTGTTATAAAATAAAAAATATTTCTTTAATAGATATGACTTTTTTGACAATCAAAATACAACTTTTTAAGAAGTTCAAATTTGGAGCTTCTCAAAAAAATATTTTTCAGGTGAATTTTTCATATAAATTAATGAGCCTATTTTACACGTAATTTGGTTAGATATATTTTTATTTATGTTTCATATAGTTTAAAATTATATAATAATTAATATATTGTGCTTTGTATATTGTTTAATATACTTTAAATAATATATATATATATATATATATATAATTTTTATTACAAAATAAAATATAATTAAAATTAAAAGTGCTTTTATTTTTATATTGCCAAATAGTCTACTGTATGAAGCTCTTTAAAAAAAACTCTTTTTTAAATGACAATCAAACAGTCAGCTGGCTTCTTCGAAAAATTCTTCTCAGAAAAGATCTACAAAAAAAAGCTTTACTGACAAAAGTTCTATTAGTATAAGCCCAACCAAACAAAGGCTAAATAAGATATTGATTTCTTAATAAAAATATATTATCATTTATAAATTTATTATTAATACTATTACTAAATTTATTAGTAAAATGAATGAAAAGAATTAATTAAATCAATTGAATAATTGAACACAATAATCAAAATGAATTACGAATACAATTTAAATTTTTTTAATAATATAAATTAAGTGGTTCAAAAATAAGAAAAACTAAAAATCATTTCATATGAAATAAATTAATATAAATTTCTTATAACTCTTATTTTATCCAGGCTTGATATTCTAAGGGTTCAATATTATATAAACATTAAATATTGTAGACTTTATACATAAATCTTTCATATTTAAGAAGAAACTTATTTATTAGTTTTAATGAAAAGTTGTCGATCTTTAAACTACTATTTTAAGAAACTTTTAAATGTATTTTAGTGTGCTTAAGTCAAGTTTTATAATAAAAAATCAAAATTTACACTTCTAACTAATTTGTAATGATAATATTTTTATTTCTAATGATTAATTATTATTTCAAATAATTAGTTTTTATTCTTAATATTTAATTTATAATTTATAATTTTATTTTTAACAATTAAAAGCAAGTTTGGGAGCATAAAATATTACTATGAGAGTAAGAATTGTCTTGAGATTTATTGAGATGTAGTCATATTTTCTTGTATAATTGATTGCGAGTTTATATTGTGATGGTTTAGGTTGGTAAATAGGGATGGCAAAACCGGCTTAGCCTGTCCCAATTTTGGCCCTGTTTGAACCAGCCACGGGCCGACCACAGACTATTTCTTAAAAAACGACGTCGTTTTTTACTTTTTCTTAAAAATATATATATGATGAGCCGAGTTTGGCCAGGCCCGCCCGTAGCCTATGGTCACACGGGTTGGGGGTCAGGTCGGGCTGACCCAACCCATTGACATTCCTATTGGTAAACTAAGTTTTCCTCTAATTCTATGGTTTAACATTGTCTGAAAGCTAAAGCCCAAGTCTTCATTCATCATTTCACTATTAGCAAGGAATAAATTGAAAACAAAGGACATGATTTTTGGTTCAAATGATGTCTTATACGAACTATATAATTTGGAAGCGGAAAGTACTTATCAGAAGGACATGATTTTTGGTTCAAATGATGTCTTATGCGAATTATATAATTTGAAAGTGGAAAGTACTTATCATCTTTTCCTCAAATACTATTATACAGCTTCTTTATGGTCTCATATTCAATACATTCTAAATCTTATATGCTTGGAGAATGACCGGGGAAATATCTTGAGATGGCTAAGGATAAATATCTTTCCATAGTACAAGACAAGATTTGTCTTATTCTTAATTTGAATTCTGCAATTTACTCAATTTGGATTGAGAGAAACCAAAGAATTTTTCAAAAACACCAAAATAGACAAACATGTATTTGCTCATAGATTAGTTTGTTGGATTAGAGAAACATTGGTGGCTCATCAGATGATGGAGAAACTGATTGTACACTTAAGAAGACAATGGAATCTACAAGCTCCCTAATGTTTACAGGCTAATCATATTATTTTGTATGTTCCTACTTTGTAATGTAACTTATTGATGCCTTTTACGACTATGAAACAAATTATTCTTTAATTTTTTAAAATGTAACAGCCCAGACCACTCGCTAACAGATATTGTCCGCTTTAGGTCAAGGCCTTCGTGTCAAGCACCCTTACGGTTTTGCTTCCCGATGCCTTAGTGCATCCAGGAAGTTTTCCCACAGGACTTCCCAGGAGATCACCCATCCTGGTACTGCTCTAACTCTAGCACGTTTAACTTCGGAGTTCTGATGAGATCCGGTGCGTTCGGGCAGAAAAAACGCGTCTGCAAGGGAGAGGTATCCACACCCTTATAAGGAGTGCTTCATTCGCCTCTCCAACTGATATGGGATAGAGCTCATAGCCTTAGTGCTACCGGGATATCCCCTCCCTCGTGGAGGCCCAACGTCCTCATTGACCCATCGGTTCGGGTACTAGCTCTGATACCAATTGTAACAGCCCAGATCACCCGCTTGCAGATATTGTCTGCTTTAGGTCAAGGCCTTCGTGCCAAGCACCCTCACGGTTTTGCTTCCCAATGCCTTAGTGCATCCAGGAAGTTTTCCCACAGGACTTCCCAGGAAGTCACCCATCTTGGTACTACTCTTGCCCTAACACGTTTAACTTCGGAGTTCTGATGAGATCTGGTGCGTTCGAGCAGAGAAAACGCGTCTGCAAGGGAGAGGTATCCACACCCTTATAAGGAGTGCTTCGTTCGCCTCTCCAACCGATGTGGGATAGAGCTCATAGCCTTAGTGCTACCTAAAAAATATTTTTCTTCATCATTAATTATCGAAAGATAATAATTAATTTTTAAATAGAAATTTGAGAGTGGACAAAAACCAATAATTACTGGTCAAATCATTATATACAAAATTGCATCACTTTTATTTAATTATTATTATAACAGGCTTTAATACCACTTGGAACCCTTGGTTGGAGGATTACAGGAATATCAATAAACCAACGGCTATATGATAAAGCAAATTTCTATATGAGCTGTAAGATTTACAGAGAAAAATGATAGCTAAGACCCCAACTATGCTAGCCGAGACATAAGCTCCTTATCTTCAGCTAGCGTCAACTCTCAAGACCTGCCTCTTAAGGATTTAAGTTAACCAATCCTCCATGTATAACTTGTAACTCAGACAGGATCATAACTTCGATACTTTCTGATGCACAAGATCTGTATAGAAAGGCAAGTGTAAGGTATACTTGTATCTTTGTGTGACAGAAGTAAACTTATTGAAGATTCAAGCTTTCAAAGGAGCGACAAAAATTTTAGAGAGAAGTCATATAGAAACACACAACTATTATTGATAGTAATATCTTGGATACAACGAAGCTTTTTTGCTTTGATCAAATGAAAATGAAGCTTGGTTATAATGAAGGAGGTCTTTTGATTATATAGGCAAAGGAGGTGACAAAAAGACAAATATTTATGGATAAGAACAAAGTCTTATCACCCTATCCTAAGTGGATAAGAACATCATCACATCAATTATTCTAAATAAGAACAATATGACATCACCTATTATAAATAAGAATGATGTCAAATCGTATAGTATATGGATAAAACTATGTCACAAATCGTATAGTAAATGGATAAAACTATGTCACAATAATAAGTGGAATCCTAATCATCATCCTCGTCAGATAGGTTCTTACTATGACTGCAGATTTGACGAGGAAGCTCCTTCGCTCCTGCTATTAGTATCATCATTGGTTGTCCTTCTTCGTTTACAGGGGTTCACTTCCTCTATGCGTATATTTTTCAAAAATTTACTTAACCCCTCTTCGACGATGATGGGAATATCATCATTTAGATTTTGGGTATCTAGGAAGGAGAAGGCTTGAGTCTTAGATGGTCCCGCAGTGTCGATATCCAAGTATATGGGACTATCTAAAATGTTAAAGTCTGCCATTTCAGGTTCTCTAGGAACGAATTCTCCTGGGTAAGTTCCAATAGATATAGAGGCAGCTGGTGGGGCATACTTAGGCAAATGGTTTAGATCCTTAAAGAAAAACCTACGAGTTTTAAGGAAATTTTCCTTATATCTTAGCCATTAACCGAAGGTATGCTAAAAGTACACCTAATTCTCATAGTAGATGAATCTATTATATGTTGTGCTATATGGTCGAAGAAGAACAAAAAAACATTTGGTGGATTGTTTATATAATGGAGTCTCCCACAATTTGAACTTTTCAATAACTTGTGAAAGTTGTGTCCTCTATTGAACCAATGATTGGTACATTTCCTTGAGTGGTACTAACCATTGGTGCAATGGAGAGCATAACTTTAACAGGTTGTTGAGAATCTCATATTATTGAGAGACTCCATTAGAGAAGCAATTCACCCACTACTTCTTTGTTCTTCATCGACCATATAGAATAACACATAATGGATCCATCTACTCTAAGAATCAACTGTACTTTTGGCATACCTCCAACTAATGGCCAAGATATAAGGAAAATGTCCTTAAAACTCTTAGGCTTTTTCTTAAGGATCTAAACCATTTTCCTAAGTATGCCCCACCAGCTGCCTCTATATCTATTGGAACTTATCCGGAAGAATTCGTTCTTAGAGAACCTAAAATGCCAAACTTTAACATTTTAGATCGTCCCATAGACTTGGATATAGACACTGTGGGACCATTTCAAACTCGAGTCTCCTTCTTCTAAGATGTCCAACATCCAAATGATGATATTCTCATTATCGACAAAGAGGAACTAAATAAAATTTTGAAAAATTTACGCACAGAGAAAGTAAGCCCAAGTAAACGAAGAAGGACAACCAATGATGATACAGATAGCACGAGCAAAAGGGCTTCCCCATCAAATTTGCAATCGTGGCAAGAACCTATATGGCGGGGATGATGATTAAGATTCCACTTATTATCGTGGGACTCTTTATTTAAAATGGTTTGTTTTTATATTTAAATGTCATTTGTAATGTGACACCATTCTTTACTATACAATGTGGCATCGTTCTTATATAGAATAGGTAATGTGACATTATTTTTATCTAGAATAATTGATGTGATGTTGTTCTTATTCGATTATTTTGGGGTGATAAGACTTTATTCTTATCCATAATATTTGTCTTTTTATCACCTCCTTTGCCTATATTAGGAAAGGGCATCCTTTATTATAACCAAGCTTCATTTTCATTAAATCGAAGCAAAACTTCATTATATCTAAAATATTATTATCAATAACAGTTGTGTATTTTTATATGGCTTCTCTCTAAACTCTCTCTCTCCCTTAGAAGCTTGAGTTTTCAATAAGTTTACTTTTGTTATACAGAGATACAAGTATGCTCTGCACTTACTTTTATATAAGATTCCTATGCATTAGAAAGTATCGGACCTGTGATTCTGTTTGAGTTATAAGTTATACGGAAAGATTGGTTAACTTAAACCCCTGAGAGGTAGGTCTTAAGAGTTTATGCCCGTTGAGGAGAAAGGGCTTGAGTGCCGCTTAGCATACCTAAGGTCTTAGCTATCAGTTCTCTTTGTATATCTTAAAACTCTGTCTATCATATAGCCGTTGATTTATTGATATCCCCGTAACCCTCTAGCCAGGTTACCGTGTTAATTAATGTTAACAATTTATTTATTTTTTAAATAAGTCATAAATTATACCTCTCTTCTATGTATCATTCGAAAACTAACATTAGAAAAATAAGGCTCAAATATAAAGTCTCCCTCTTATTTAAGAACGTTTAAAAAAGTTATAAAACAAGGTCTAATTTTTTAATAACCTTCTTTTTTACCCAAAGAATAAAGATCTTAGACATGCTCATTAATACTATAATAGCATAAATATCAAAAGAATTTAGAAAAAAAGACAACCATCCATTGAAATTTAGATTAAATTTATTATAATTGAAATTGATTATTAGAATGGTTCAAATGATAATTAACTTTATGGACCAAATATGCTGAAAAAAAAGAAGAAAAGAATTATACATTGACAGAAGTATATAGCAGATAAAGTAATGAGAGTGCAGGAAAACAAGTTAAAAAATGTGTATCCATTAAAATCCCAATAATCTGCAGGGAAAGAAGGAATGTGAAGAAGCTGCTGAGTAGTGTTAGGACAGACAGAAGCAGATATATAATGAAGATTACATCAAATGGGTGAATTTACATCGTCTTGCGTTCCTATCATACTTAACTATTCCTTTCGCTTATTTTTCATGCAAATAATAGCTTAAAAAAAGAGCTATAGTTTGCCTCTTCTGCTGGGTTAGGATACGAATCAAGGAAAAATAACTATCTTTTTTTTCAAGCAAATAATAGCTTTAAAAAAGAGCTATCATTTGCCTCTTAGGGCCATGCAAAGCTTTGGCTTGATCTTTACATCACGATGCGAATTACAGCAAGGCCAACGGCAGAAATGGAAACAAGAGTACCAATGCAATACTTTATAACATCATATTTTGCTGCTTCCAGTTCCGCCCTTAAAGCGTGAATTTCCTGAAATTATCACAAAAGTACAAAAAGTAAATCATCAGAATGTGCAATAGTTGGCTGTAACAAAGCCACAAGTCTCGCTCACCCTATCAATCTTGTTAGTGAGGTTGGATGTTTCAGAATTCTGGTTTGCTAGCTGATCCTGCATTCTCCTGTACAGGTTGGACATCGCATGAATATGAGCTTATGTCTTTATTCAATTCACAAATACAACAAGGCGGTTTAAATTAACGCTTACTTACCCCCTTTCAAGATTCAAATCCAACCGTTGCCCTGCAGTGACTTTGTCAATTTCATGCCTACATAGAAGTTAACAGCTTACCATTGTGAGGTTCATTATCGTTTGCCAACAAAAATGTAAAGCTTGCATCGCAGCTTTATAGTTCTGTACCTCAATTCACTGCGCATCTTCTCAATATCATTTCTAAGTTTTTCAGTCTCATGTTGCAACAAAGAAAAATGATGTTCCTGTATTTATATATCTGTCAGATATCATCAAAGACCAAGCATAAAAATTTTAACGAGTAAAGTTACAGCTCTGTATCACAAGTTGTGAGGTTCTAAAGGTGTGCCAACAAAACTGAGCTTAAGAATTTTACATATGCTAAAGATGGCTCAAAGAAATGAAAACACAACATCCCCCGTCAAAATTCCCTAGCTTTGTCAATTTCTATTTCTACCAGTTTTGCAATTGATTGAGTATGGTTATATTTTTCAATTCAGGGATTTGATCACTCGGGCGCCAAAAGGAGCTTTAGTTCTTCTGCAAAGAAGAGATACAAAGGCTCTAGTCTCTCAACGAAATTTTTTTGAAGAAATGCAGAAAACAACAATCATCTTGCTTATTCATGGAACTAACAGAATTTCTTAGCTCACACTAGATAGGACCATGGTGGAGCAAAGAAAAGACTAAAGTATAATAAAACAGAGTAAACAGCTTCACAGTTTATCGTATTAACAAAAGGTCTATAGACCGAAATGCAAAATGTACCACCATATGACCATCAATTAGGGGGCCACAATGCACAGAGAGGTTAGATATAAAATGATTTGTGGGACTGCTTTAGCCGGGATCTTCACCATAAAGCACCCATCAACAGTTGATTTGATCATTTAAATGAATTACACCTGTCGCTTTGCAGAACACTTATAATTCTGCTGCCAGAAAGCAGAGAGATTGGTAAGTTCCGAATCCAACAAAGTTCAGATTTAGATAAAAACCAAGCCATGATATGGTGAGAGTTCTGTTCTGCCTAGAGCTGTTAACAATACGGAATCGAAGCAGACGGACATTTAAATTTTCATTTTCAAAATTTATGACGAAAAACTAGCCCACCGCTGTCTGATAATGGAGTTAAGAATCTTGTAAGTACCTGCAAGCTTTGCACTTCAGTTTTAAATTTTGACAACTTGGTTTCTTGAATCATTTCACTCTGACAATAGAACGAAATCGCACATTAATAACACAATCCTAGTCCACTTTGTATCGCATGACACGTTAATAAAACATTTCAAAACATCAATCAAACACGACAAGAAAAACTGCTTACTTTCTCCATCTCAGTCTTGGAAACAACCGTAGTAGCAACATTTTCCAAGCTGTCGTTCAAAACTTCAGTTATCGAAGTTGTTATCGCCTCAGCTTGCTTCGAGGGCATGCCTTCTACCTCCAATTTCTTCACCTGAACACAGATGCAGCAGAAAGTTCAAAACTTTGCCAACTTATATACTATCAAGCATTCGACAATTAACTCTTGAAAACAGACACAAATTGAGAAAGAAAAAAAAAAAGACAGGTTGTTGATATTACAAGAGCCAAAGTATCAACAAGAAACAATCTCTTCCTATTAGATTCCACGAGCTGAGAAAAGGGTCTACGTAGAGAAAGGGAAGCCAAGAAACCAGATGAAGCTTCTTCAAGAGCAAGGCCGAAATTTGCACTTGTACCCAAAAACGACTCTCCCGCGTAGCTTCGGATTTGAGTTAGTCTTCTACAAGAAGCCGCCATTAGAGGTTGCAGAAGCAGAACTCGGAAAAACACAAAAGTATATTAAAAAATCCCCAGAAAAATTTGAGCTTTGAGCAACTACCGGGGATAAAAGAAGATCGAGAGAAAAAGGGAAAAGAGAAAGAAATGAAGGCTGGGGAATCATATGCAGGGGAATTTGTTGGATAATTATAGGCGATCCTTTTTTAATAGAAGTTCACGGCCATTGCTATATATATATATATATATAGGTATACTAGCAGAAATAGAATGCGCAAATGCGCAGTAGTAATGCCTAGTTAATTAAAAAAAAAAAGAGTATCCTATAAATGCATATATTGATATTTAAAGGTAAAATGTAACTGCAGGATTGAAGTTAAAATAGCAAAAGTTGTAAATGAAAGTCTAAAAAAAATTTAGCATATAGTTTAAACAAGAAA
>JAOQMQ010000196.1:7864606-7886614 GCA_027563845.1 Erythroxylum subrotundum
AATAATTTGATTAATTAAAAATAATTGATCTTTAAATGTTATTTAATATATAATTATCATAACTATACTAATATTAACAATTTTTTATTTAAAAGAAAAACAAAAACTAAACTAAAACTAAAAACACAAAAAAAAAGGAAGTGAACCAAAAGTACCTCTAAAAGAATACTTGATGGAAAAAGTAACGCCAAATCCCTTATTATTGTTATTTATATAAAATAAAGCAAGAAAAAAATAAAGGGATGAATATCACATATGATTTATTAAGATTTACTAATTGCGGATGAGATCATCTGAATTAAAACATCTCATCCACGCGTACTTTAAATAACATAAAATTGATACAGAAGATCTGACGAAAAGAATCTCATCCCTGATTGGCCTAGGCTTTCGGTTTTCGTATATTTGTAATTTGTTAAATAGTTGAATTGTATAAAAGCAAAGGTGGATGCCGTGCAGAAGTGTTGGGACAGACAGACTTATGTCTGACGACGATCCAGATCTAGTCAATAGTCTACTTGTTGAAGTTCTAAGGCTAACCTCTCTCGTAGTTTAAGGGAACATATGCATTAATTCCTAGGAAAAAGAGCCTTTACCCAATACTCCTGGAACTGGAACAATTGGCATCTTGTCTTGATTGCCAGAAAATGAAAATCAGATTCAAGAATAAGTTAATTCGAAGAATACATGCTTGGGAGGTGCAGCTTTGAATTTCAAACTATGTTATTGCAAAAGTACCAAGCATAACTTTATTCCCCCACCTCCTGTTCAACTGGGCTCGCTCGATATTAACGATACAAATATTACCCTACCCCTACTTTGAAATGCATACGTTTCCATGGAGGAGCAGCAGAAAATGCACCTCTATCCCATTCTGTAGATTCTAACTAGTTGGGAAGAATGGACAGGAGAGGGGGTGCAGGCCCCTGTTTTTAGGTTAAAAATACATAGATATAGATCTAGAAGAAAAATAGACATGTTTTGATGAATTGGTAAAAGATCTACCCATCTCTCCTCTTCCAGGCTTTCAGAATCAACAGCCTCACTTGGGTCTCCTTCGATAGGGATATAATATGTCATCCACACTCTGTTTTACGTAATTCCCCACTCTCCTCACGTTTCTGGCTACTCCTGATGCAACAAGGTTTGCATTTCTTGTAAACCTGCATTTTTCATCAAAGTCAGTCATTAACTAACTATATTTATTTGGTGTAATATACACCCTACTCTGTTTTCTATAACTATTTACTTACCTACTCAGGAAGTCATCCGCTGAGGAGTGTGCCGGTGGTTTATGCGGGTGAGGCTGAGGAAATGTATGCTCATGACCATCTTCAAGAAAAGATTGCACCAAACTTTAGATGGATTATGAACGCTAAAGTACGTAGGCAACAGAATCAATAATGTGGAAATACACAGTTAAAAGCCAAACTATATACAAAAGATCAGGTATCAGTCTTCCAATGATGACCTAGGAGCATTAATTTTCTATGTTAAAGAATGGTCTTTTTTTTTTTTCAATTCTCTCAAATGATTGCATTACTTAAGCACTATTGTCATTTTATAAATTCTCCCAACAACGAATGGTTTATTCACAGAGATTATCCATTATATATCACTTATGTAGAGCATTAGGCATTGGAACTCAACTTACAACTAGCAGCCGTTCATAACACACACGCCACTATCATATTGATAAAATTCTAGAAGAGCCATACAAAATTCAAGTCAACATGCCATGAAAGAATGCATAAACTACAAATATTTTGCTTACCTTCTCTACTATGAACATGGGCTGGAGCAGAAGCCTTGTCGGAAGTAGCAACTCTTCTATCAACTAAAAGCTGCAGAAGATTTATCTTCCCAAATTATCAATAAGAAAAGGTATGTTAAAGGTATGTTAAGGCATAAAAGAAACATAAATACTGCAAGCCAGCCAGTGAGACAAACTTGTCCCTTGGCTAGAAATATGCTCGTGTTAACTGCAGATATATGAGTATATATAACCTCTAGTTGAAATTTCAAACACGATTTTATCCATCTATATCCAGACACACAGAAAGCCAAGCAAAAAATTGTTAGTCTAAAGTTTCTATGATGATGAAAATGATGTCAACCATAACAAATATTAAAATGGTTGGTAATTATTACATTGAATCTTTTATAGAAGGCTGATCAAGAAGGACGGTAAAGTGGAATTCCCGATGGTTGGAATGTTTCTAAGCAAAAATAGTTGAAGAGTTGGAATTATTTTATGTAAAAAATAAATCATTTGATCAAAATATTGATTCAATAAAAATAATAATCAGATACGCAAGTGTAAAAAGAAAAATTTTACTTAAAGCACATGGATCCAACCCAACAAATTTTACAATGAAGAGATTTTTCTTTCTAGTCCTTGCAAATCAGAAATGATTCCTTAAAGGAATTTGGATACCAGTTATTTTCTAAATTTTGGAACCTATTCCTTAAAAAGGAAGAAGTCAAATGGCAGAAAGTAGGAAGAGATATAAGAGAACCGCATAAAATTTTGTGTAATCTTTTCAAGTAAGAAATATAAGAAAAACATAAGAGAATTAACTACATATATTGATTATCCATTCTATTATTGTCCTTTAAATTTGTTAAGAGACTTGTGAACTAGATTGCTCATACTCTGGCTCGGGCATCTAGTTCTATGACAAGCTTAGTGGTATGGGGGACTTGTTCCCCTAAGTTTATTCGTGATGTAACGCTTGCTGATTATCATCAATAAGTTTTATATTTATCTCAAGAAGAAAAAGAAAACTAAATATATTGATAGGGATGAATTTTAAGAGAATGGAGTCTATCAATGAATAACTGAAAATCACAGTAAACGATAATTTTAAAAGAATGGAGTCTCTCAATAAATGAGTAGAATCACCATTTTAGTTGCAATAAACTTTCTTGCAAAACAGAATAGATGAGTGAAAACTCTCAAAGAGATGTTGAAGCGTGTATGTACGCAAAGGATGCTAATCAACCTAACTTTCTCTGTTGGTGAAAATTGCAGTTATTGCAGTTGTAAAATTTAAGCGAGAAAAAATTCATGGAAATCAAATGTTGAAATTATGAGTTTCATATCAAGGTAACGATCCAGACACGCTGATAAACGTAGTCATCATATATACGTAACATAGAGAAGGAAAATAAAAAGAGAGATAACCTCAAGGCCGACGCAAACAGGGAGTTGCGTTTTGGTGACATGATGCTCTTGATCAGTTGAAGGATGTTTATTATCATCATTGACATGGACAGAGTAACCAGCACAAGCATAGTAGAAATCCGTAAGAGTGCGACCCTCTTGAGAAGCTTCAACCTCAGACTGCCCCACAATGTAGCTAGGAACTGTTACGGTTTTACAAAATCCATATGACATGAACAAACATATTATTATTAACAGCTACCAATTCAATCAATCAATCATACACAATAAATAAAGAAATATAAAGATTAAAGAATTAAGTGTAAGCGGGTTAAAATCGGAGGAACAGGGAAGAAAGAAGGAAAGGAGCAGACCCTGAGGAAGAGAACGGGGGATACCGATGCAGCGGGGATTGATGCCGTTGGATTTGAGGGTTGATGAGTAATACAAATATCCTTTACATGATTTCCCCTTGATACCACCACCACCTCCTGCTCCGCCTACTCCGCCGCTGTCTGATTCTGTACCTTTATTCGTATCCATCGTAGCCTTCTATCTCTCTCCCTTACGCGTACTTGCTACTTAGGGAGGATGATTCAGAAGAGGCAGCCGACCGAACGTCCCTAATTTAATTTTAGAACAAGGACGGACTCACTCACTTTTTCATTTTCCCTTTCTGTCCTTCTCTTCTCTTCTACTCTTCCTTTTGTTTTTATTTTCTTTTTTTAAAATTTTAAGTTGTAAGTGAAAGTGAAAAATGAAATTTACGGATAAACTAGTCTAGGTCTAGCAGCGTAATTCAGTAACTTCTAACCGAGAAACCATTCTAGACATATACGGAGAGCAAGGATTTGAAACTCGGATTGGACGTCGAATCAGAAATTTTACTGGACACCAATTCTGAAATTCGGATCGGACATCGAATCAGAGATTTTACTGGTCATTAGTTTGACCGGTTCCACCACCGGTCAAAACGATGTGATATCACAATTACGCAATAATTATATTTAATTATATATAATATTAAAAAAATAGAAAAATATACTAAATAATATACATTTTATATTTCTATTAGATTTCTAGAAAAAAGGTAGATTTTATTTTTGAAAAAATCAAAAAACACATCAACGCTCTAGAAAGAAAAAAAGCAAAAATAAAAAATAAAAAAAATTCATTAAACCAGTGACCAACCGGTTCAACCAGTCCCGATTTAACCGATCAATTGATCGGTTCGTACTGGTTCAATTAGGGACTGATTTTTAAGGATCACCTGAACCGGATAGCCTACCGTCACCTGTCGAACCGGCCGATCCGGGTCTCCGTCTTTCCAATTTTCTCAAAACAGGACCAAGCGATAAGAAAGATCTTATTACGAGGTTGGGGGTTAAAGCTACTGAGCACTAGTCGTCATAAATAATCTTATTCTCACTTTGTTACGCTATTATTATTAAAACCATATACACTACAGTGCAGCAAATGCTTTCAGTTGGAAGGTCAAAAAGAAAACGGAATACAAGTCGTTGAACTTGAGAATGGAATAGTTGGTCAAATGAAATTGGAAGTGGTTAGTGATGCTGTAAGAAGTTCATTCATCTACACAGATTTTGCATAAACTCTGTATTAGGACCTAGGAGGGGCTGGGAATGGTTCTGAAAACGGGATAATAAGCATCCAGTTCAAGTCGCTCCAATATCCGCTGCGTAGCCCATAGGTACGAAGAGTGTCCCTCGATGAGATCAGTAACCTCAACCTGCATAAAAACATGCTTTTTTTAATGGATGATCTCGATAATCACAATTTTCCAACAGGATCAAACATTTTGCTAAAAGGGCAAGAATGAAATAAAGGAAACCCAAGTCCTTACGTTCTCAATTCCTGGAACATCGATAGGCTGAATTCCAGCTAGCCCTTGGGTAAGTAGACTGTTAATGGACACCAATCATTAGCAGAAATGGTAAATGTGCTTATTTTCAAAGACCAAACACTAATCGTCCGCAATGACCTTAAAATTTAGTATACATATTAGGAGCATCAGGCAATTTCAATGAGGGTACAACAAAGGGGGAAAAAAAACAATTGATAGTATGAAAAACTGTTGCTTGAATTAACACATGGAAGGATATTGACCCAGATTGGGATCCCAAAAGTTAATGAATGTTACTATTCCAGTTTGTAGGCCACATATGAAATGCACTTGAAATTACTCCAGTTCAGCGTACATACAGCAACAGAATTCAGAGCATACCTTGCACGAAAAGCTACTGCAAGAGTCCAATCACTTGAAGAGTAGGCGTTTATAAATCTTCCAGCCACCATCTGTGAAATGACAGAGGTATCTGAGCATCTCCTAGAAGAAACATCAATAAAATACAAGCAGTCACGAAGAAACAAGAAAATGTTTTCACTGGACAACCACCAATACCTTTCTTACAGCTTCCCACTTCTCATCCTTAATGGGAATGGGTGCACCAAGAAGAACAACTCTCTCTACAATTTCAGCTGTTAAAGTTCAGAAGAATAGTATAATGATCAGTTTAGGACAGTTCAGCACCCTAAACCTAACTTCAAAAAGTATCACAGTTACCATGATGTTCAGTCTCAGCCAAAGTCTGGAGGCACTTAAAAATTACTCGAGCTCCAAGTGAAAAGCCCACTAATGTAACAGGCCTACAAGATTCACAAATCATTTTATAAATAAGTGTGGCAATAGAATGACAACATTATTTACCATATTATCACTTATTTACCTGTTCCCTTGCAATCCTTTCAATAAAGCTTCAGCCAATAGCTTCCCTGCTTTGTCTGATCTGAAAAGGAAATGGAATAATAAGATCTAGTTGAGAACTCAAGGAATATATCGTAGTAGCGAGTTGCTATCGCAGTATAGATCTAATGTTTTCTAAGGGGAAATTAGGCTGCCCATGACGTTCAAAAATTGTAGATGAATGCAATTGAAAGGCAGCTCTTCCTATCTTCCCGTCTAATTATTCTGCTTGAAGCCAACAGAGAAAAGCTAACCTGTCAACAGCAATCGTCCATTTGCTGTCAATAAAATCAGCAGCAACAAGTATCGTGGCTGGCCATGCCAATGCTGTCAAAAGTGTGCTAAGCACTGTCATCATTGCGCCTTGCCTCATCAATTCATAAGCAATTCCTGCAGAAAAATTTTGTAATGTCAAAAACAGATAAAACTCCAACCCTCAAATCAAGTTTTTAGAAGAAAAACAGCCATCAGTTCCAAACCCAATTACTTGAAGTAAGCCAATCCTGAATTGCAGTGCTCACTGCAATTATGTTCTTGGATTCCCATTGCACCACATACCTAAAAATTATTAGTCAGCAAGATTATGAATATTTAACTAATTTTCCAGTGCGCATATAATCTGAAGAATATATTTTCTGTTTTGCAACAAAAGAACCAGTAAACAGCGAGAGAAGTAATTAAAGAAAGAAATGTCATCAGTAACATTGACAACAACACTTCTTTTACATCCCTGTTACTTGCATCCACAGGCAATAAAGCAACAAATATTCTCTAGTTGTCAGAACAAAGCCAAGTTTGGCAAGCATGAATCTTCTGCTCAACACAGATATATTAAGTTGTGATTATTACAATCAATTTAATTTAATCATAGAAAGGGAATGATGAGAGTTATGATTGAGAGAAATCTCTTGACAACTTAACTGAAAGATGGTATAGGTCACTTTACCTCTCCAAATTGTCAATAATTCCTTCCCAAGGCCTTACAAAATCTTCCTCGTCAAAGGCAAATCCTGAAACTGAAATTTCAACAGCTAACCGCTGATGGAAAATTTCAATAAAAAATCACATCAAACTCTATGATTCCAACAGTAATTCGATACAAGCAAAAACTAATCCAAAAGTACATAAAGGGCACAGCAAAAACTTACACCCTGATTATGGTTTTCACCAATAGCTTTAAATTCAAATTCATCAACATTTCCGGTCCTCCTAGCCATTTTGGTCCCTGCAAGCCCAGCTCCAGCAGCTGGATTAAATAAAAGTATCAACAGAAAGATGTTAAATTGAGGGAGAAATCTTCTCTCACCTAATAATATGCTTGACCAAAAGCTGTTAAGCTACCAAAATATAATACACGAAAATAGAAGAAAAAAGATGACCATATATAATACATAACATGAAAGAGGTTCACTACACATATTTGACAGTATAACAGAAAAAGGACATGAAGATATTGATGACCAGAACTCTACTATTCAGCAATTTAATATATCTTCCTATAATTGTTCTATTCATAAACCAAAACAACATCTGGGTTGTGCAATCATCAAGAAGTCAACAAATAATTACAAGAAACTAGATTAAACATCAACTTCTGTTTTATGACGCTACAATGACATTCTTGATGAAGAGAAATGCCTAAGTTTTGCATGTCTTATCATGCATAACCGACACAAGATGTTCAGATCGGTCACATTTTCCCTTAGGCTGTAATTTAAATGAAGATAAACAGAACCAGAGTGAATGTCTCAAGAGGTCTTCTCCTAGTCCTTAAATATCTAAATATAATCTAATCACTCAAGATAGAAACATTCTTAATGTTGCTAATCACACACCTCCAAATGAAGCAGCAACAGCAACAGAACCAGCAACAGTTCCTGCAACACTTGCAACAGCTGCAAATCCAGTAGCTCCAATCACAGGGATAAGAGTGCCCAAAGTTGGTGCTAGAGCACTAAATCCTGCAGCAATTGCTGGGGCAGCCAATCCTGCCATATGTGAAATGAAAACTGATTCAGTCAAGAAAATTTAACTAATGAGAAACGATTTAAAGTTGAATACAAATAGAATTAATCCCAGGGGAAAGAAAGAACACATAAGGGGCTTATACCACCAGTAATAGCCATTAAAGTTCCCCCAGTTATTGCAGCTGCGCCAATGATACCACCCCGTTTCCATTTTGCCCATTTACTTTCAGATGATCTGCTTTCTTCTTCTTTTGCTTCTTCCTGTTTGGCTACAGCCATTGCAGAGCAAGCAACCATAGTCTCAATGGCATCCTACAATGAAAGATTTTCCTCAGCCTAAGAATACACGCACATGTAAAATTGGGCTTGACAATCTATAATTCTTTGAGTGCTAGATTGTTAGCAAATCTTAGTATGTACCAATCATTGTGATTCTCCTTTTTTTCCTTCTCTTGCTTTTTTTTCATTTTCCTTACAAGTAAATCCATTATATCAAAAACACAGTAAGGTCCAACACCTATGCGCATACTGCCTAACTATTAATTGCTCCAAGTACAAAGTCCAACAAAATATTCTACAGAATGCTATTCACTCAAAATGCACAAGTCAGATTACAAACATAATCTTGAAAATATAACAAAGAATAGTGAAGTTTTGAAATGTCTGTTGGAAAATGACTTGTAAGAGTACACGGACCATTTTTATAGACTTGATGTCAAACCAAGTTGCCAATAATCTCAGAGCCACTCGATGCCGGGCATCATAGCCTTTCCTACGGCGAGCACATTTTTTACTATCCTCGCGCCTATCAGCTAAACAAGCAGAAAGAAGCTCATACAGAACTGCCACTTTTCTTTCATAACTTAGCATTCTTTCCTCTTCCATTGGCTTCTCATCAACTGCCACACATGATTTGACAGTTGTGTCACCTATGTCAACGAGGTTACCCTCCGTCTCTGGTGCAGTCTCCACTGACTGATTAGTCAATATAGGATTTGATTGAGCATCCCCAGAAGACAACTTTTCACGGCATTTATCTTCATACTCTTGTTGCTTATCCTTCTTTAACTTGGAAGATGCAGAACTTTTTCGCATGCTCTCTTCCATAGCATCAACAGCTTTCGATAATGCTATTTCTTGATTCAAATTTTCAGAAGAATTATCATCCCTCTCTTCTGAGAGCAGCCTCATGAACTAGCAATAGTTCAATTGAAAAGAAGAAAGAAAATCAGGTATAAGAAACCTATATTTCAAAAGAAATTAAAAGAGCGTACCGCTCCAACATGATGATTAGCCGGTGAAGAACCAGCTGTCTCCTCGAGACCGAGCCATGCAGTTCGATCAATATCCAGAAACCTATTCAAGAGAAATTCAACAACAATCGTGAACAAAATTTCAACAGACCAGTATCAGCTCATCTCATAGCAACTAAAGGGCCACGCAGTACGATCAATACCCAGAAACCTATTCAACAGAAATTCAACAATAATCGTGGACAAAATTTCAACAGACCAGTATCAGCTCATCCCATAGCAACTAAACTTCTCTCCTAAATTCTACCAAACTTAACCATTATAGCCATGAACTATCGCCAAACCAAAATTTCGCTAGACAGAGCCATACAGCGAAGAGAAATTGCATGATCCCCATAGAATATAAAAGAGACAGCAAGAGAAAGAAACGAGGATGACCTGAATACGGGTCGGAGCAAGGACGAGTGTTCGTGGACCCAAAGCTCAGGGTCCTCGGAGACCGAGTCAGAGCTACTGCTGCTGCTATTACTGGTTCGTTCTCTCTCCGTAGACTCATCTTCCGGTGAGGAGCCGAGCGGGCGGGTCTGATGAATCTGAGCTTGATGGAGAGCGATCGCGAACAATGCTCCGGCTGCGTACCTCTGCGACGACGACAGGAATGACGTCTGGGTGGCCATGATCGGTAAATACAAACTTTTCTTTTTTCCCTAAAAATGGTATCTTAAAGAGTTGGCGAGCATTCGGACATCACGCCGACAAATCTCGGTAACCCCCCCACTAC
The DNA here is from genome assembly GCA_027563845.1 of Erythroxylum subrotundum. Lineage (NCBI taxonomy): Eukaryota > Viridiplantae > Streptophyta > Magnoliopsida > Malpighiales > Erythroxylaceae > Erythroxylum > Erythroxylum subrotundum. Next base: position 7,874,538 of record JAOQMQ010000196.1, read on the forward strand.
AGAATTGTATGGAGATATCGGCATTTTATACGACCTCGTGTGGTCTGAAGAACGGGTTAAACGCGTCGCTTTCACTCTCAGTGGCGCCTCGACTCGAGAATTGAATTTGATCAATTTAGAGAGTCGCTTCGAAATATTCCATTTTTTCAATTAATAGAATTTCCATTAAATGAAAAAATAAATAATAGTGTAATTAAATAGATGAATAGTTTCTTTTGAATTCAAAGCTTAGGTATCAATTTAAATCAGAAATGATTCACCTTGGACGTTAAATGTGCATCTACTACGTACCAAGTCAGCAAATCCTAAAATCATGGAGGGTTGGAAATTGGAATAGGCCAAGGCTAAGTGCCCCCCAATATCAACTACAAGTATTAATATAATATGTATTGATTTTATATAGATTCCCCTTCTATTCCTCTTTTAAATTACACTAAAGGACAGGACAGTGAATTTGAATGAGCCTCAAACTGCAGCAATGCAGCTGTTATAACAAATATGTGAGTGGTGACTTTTTCAGTGCTTTTACAGGTAGGTTAAATTGAAATCAAGGGCAAAATTTCACCCATACAAATGATGAATGATTACAGAATGACATGATATGCACCCAAAGAAAGATGGTTACGGATGCCAATAACTACATGACCCTCCCTTCCTGCAGCCCCCGCTCTCATGGTACTTACATATTCGCTGGCCTTTGGGTGGACACCTGAAAGAAACACCCCTGGTAAATGGCTGCCTGTTCCACCAATCATAAGACCTATCTCTCCCGTAACTTGAATCCCTTCCTTGATAATTACGATGGTCCCTTGTGCCTCCATATTTATCCCCACCACACCGGGGTTGGTTTCCCCATCCACCGGGGTTCCCTGTAGAATTGGCTACATTAGCGCTAGCATGCCCAGCTCCCCAATCCATGTTCTTACCTCCTAGACAAATTCCGACGGCATTATTACTCCTAGTATCTTCATTAGGTGATGCAGAATTTTGGACATCAGACCTTGCTTCCCACTGACTGACAGTGAAGAGAGCGGAAGGATGCATATCTGAAACTTTGTCCCCTTGGCTAACACTTGATGATGGAGGAGGCTGTATTTCTGTTCCAGTATCCAATTTCTTAACCGTAACATGACCACTTGAAGACTGTCCACTGCAGTTCTTCTGAGGAACAATTCTTTCCGCCTGCAACATCTGTCCCGCTTCATCACATAAACTTGACTCTGATGGCTTTTGAGACATTTCAAGAGGTTTATCTGTTACCGTTGACCGGGAAGGCATGTTTGCTGCTCGATGCAGTTCATCTACCAAAGATGAGGGCGTTTCAGACGCACAAATTGGTTTGCCAATCACAATGGACCGAGGAGGCACACGAGATGCATTATGTGGATGTGGTTGATCAGTTGCCGTCAATTTAGATGGCACTTGAGATACCTTAATTGGTTCGTCTGTTACAGTGGAGTGTGAAGGCATGTCAAATAACCTGAGCCTGAGTGGATCATCATTTGCAGTAATCTGAGAAGGCATCTGAATATCTCCAGTGGAGCTAAATGCATCACTCTTTCCTGGATCAAGGGCTGGGCTAAACCCTTCAACAGGACTAAAGCAATCATCATCAGAATCTTGTGTCAGTTCCGCATATCTCATTTTTGAAGTAGGGGACTGCAAGCCACCAAGAGACTCCATTGCCTCAACTTCAGCCAAAAGATCTGAAACAGATTCATCAACTAGAGAGAACTCATTGGATTCTGGAACTGCCTGCCAACCAGATGAATCAACTGCTAGGTTGGCTGGGGAAGAATGAGTGAAATGGCCAATTCCTGATGTCGATGTTGCAGCATGATTATTGGCACCTTCAATTGGTTTCAATGAAGATGCACTTGCAAGATTTGAATCCCAATCTTCAACAGGAGTTTTGGTAGGAGCAGAAGAATAACCACTCCATTCACCAGCTACTTCAGGAAGCTGAGCTCCACCAATCACTAAACTGGAAGTAGTACTCCTACTGGGACCTGATTCCAGGACTGGAGCATTTGATGCAATGGACTGTTTACCCTCAGCAGTCTGCTCTTCTAAATTAGGATGGCTTTGTTTTGGTGTGGGACTGGGCAGATCAGATAAGTCAATTTCCTGATTCTGCTTGGATTTTCCATTAGGCTTGGAACTGGAATCCCATCTGCTTGAAGAATCATCTTTTGGGGAAGGTCTCCAGTTACGTCCAGAAGATTGGCTTGAATGACCCTCACTATCAGCTTGCTTCTCATTGCTTTCCCCAGTACTAGTTTGACCCTCACTGCTCTTGTGTGAATTATCATTTAGATTACAGATCCGAGAACAATTTTCATTTCCATGACCCTCTACATGACAGGCATGAGTTTCTGGAAGCTTCACAGAAGAAGATGATGAGAAGAATGAACTGCACACTTGGGCCTGATCAGCAGAAGCGCTAACACCTCTCTTCAGGTCCCAGCCCTGTACTGACATTTGAGCCTGTCTATCACCACCCATGGCAACACTCATAGCTGTAGTCCTACTAGAAGAAAGAGAAGGCCATTCATCACTCCTCATAAGTTTATTACCTTTACACTGGGCACTTCCATCATCTTCCACAGTCTTCCTGCCGGCATCAGAATTATTGTTGTCTACCAAAGAAGCAAAACTGTTTTGACCCAAACAATGTTCCCACTTTTTATTAGTGTAATCCATAGCAGCTGCAACTCCATGTAGCGATAAAAACTTGTCCTGTGACAACTGGGATTGTTCATGGAACTGTCCAATCAATGCATCAGTCAGAAGAATGGCATCATCCTGCTTCTCATTTATCCGCCAGACTCTCAGATCAGAGGGGAAATGCCCACTTGTACTCCATTTGCGCAACTGCATCATAGGAAATGGTCCTTGAATTTTTCCAGTAGGATCCTGATAGTGCCACAGTTTGTCTGTCTCAGAGTCATTAATTGACAGCTCTCTCACAGTAAGAGGTGGTGGCACAACTGCTGTTGCAGACCCTGAAGATTGATCAGCGCTTATGACTGAATGGCTACTCCAATAGCCAGTAAGTGAATCACCAGGAGCAATTTGATTGTTAGGCAAATTCTGACTTTTGTTCAGAGCTTCTCCTCCCTGACCTGGTATGGAGTTATTCACTTTCTCATGAACCTGAGTGGTACCATCTCTATCCTCATAAACCGTCCTGCATATATCCCGGGTCTGACAACAAGCAGCAGCTAAATTTCTTTGTTCCATGATTCCAACCTCACTCAACACATCAAGTGCTCCCAGGGAAGAATTAATATCCAATCCCTTCTTATTGTTATCTCCATTTCTCGATCTTGAACATTTACCTGCACAACACAGTAATTTTTTACCAATAAAACTTTCTCAAGCTAAAACTTCAAGCACAAATACTGGGATTAATTTCTTGTATTGACAAGTCATTGGGAAGAACCTTGTTTCGTCCCATTTGCTTCTCCATCTTCTCCGGATTCATAACTTGGATCCATGCGCTGATCAGGATGTACAATAGGAATCTCAAGCAGCCGGCGGTTGCGCTCCTTGGGTGACTTTAGAATCTCCAATTTTTCAACACATTCTCTAAGCGTGCAGGCACAGTCAAGGAACACCGCAATATGCAAGGAACAACAATTTGCTAGCTACACAGGACATATTAAGATGGCAAATTGCATCAATTAAAACAGCTTCCTCAGTGGTTAATGCAAATAGCATATCCAATGGTCTACTCATTGTGAGAAAGAGATTTTTAACACCCATAGTCACGGTTGCAGCAGAGGTGAGAATAACAAGCACCTTTTTGCCCAATACATGTAAGCAATCAGAAACCGTTTGTAGTTCATATAGCAACACCACATAATAGGCAAAACTGTTGGAAGTGTTAGAGAACTGAGACTAATTCTTACAAACATAAAAATCTTCATGGATGAATAAACTGAGAGTTAAGTGCTCTAGTCAGCATATTTAAAGAATACTATAGCACATTTAGATGAAAGATACACCAAGGTTGATCTTCATTATAGTTGTCCTAAAGATAATGGACCTTGCTGTAAACCAATATAACTCAAAAAGACGCTCTAAAACTTGTGATAAAGATCAAACAATAGATAGGAGCAGAACAATCTCATACATAAAAGGATATTCTTTCCTGCGCCCTTTTTCGTTAGCTCGATCCCTGAGATGATTAAGCCGCAAAATCTCTGCTTCCAGGCCCTGATTCATTAAGAGATGGAGAATTCAGAAGAGAACAGCAAGTAAAATTATGGCACTATAAAGCTAAAAGTTAAACTGATAACAGTAATTAGTCGACCACGTGAAAACTTGAAATCCATCACCATACTCCCAGGCATATAAGTGCACAGAAATAGTCAGGAGATGAACTCACATCATTAGTCTTGACAGCCTGAAGAACCATTGCCTTCTGCTGAATCTCACCCTAAAGCCAAATAACAACTCCTCTGAGCAAGAAAACGCATAACCATACTACAGAAAAGAATTTAGCATACCAGACACACTCACCACTTTTAGCCGTTTAATGAGACCAAACTTTATACTTTGGCGCAGGCGTTTGCACTCATCCTGAAAACAGGTTTACAAAATCATGAGTGGAGTTTACTCGTACATTCAATGTGAAAAGGTTGATATAACAAATAGCAAGATAATCTGCTATAGCTCAAAATGTGAAGAGTATATGATAATACAAGGTGGTTAAGGGCAATGCATGTCGTCGCCTAACACAATACAAAACGTGAAAGATAAGTAAATATGAAAATACAGCAGGAAACACCAACACAGGAATGCAAACGAAATATCATCACTGAAGGTAAAACATCTTTCAAAGATTATTAGTAGGGGCCACAAAGATATAATTATGCAAGTAAAATTAACTTTAAATACAAAATATCTAATTATTATCCCGATAGAATTAATTGCATGAAAAAGATTCATGACAGCAGAAAGCCAATCTTTTATCCCTTTACTTAGTGAACCACAGCAAGACAAAGCATCCAATCATCAAGTCTAAGATCAAGTGAATCTTCCAACTATGACTTTTGGGCTCCCAAAAAGACACCAACAAGGATACACATCACAAATTCACTATAATAAAACATGAGGTAAAGTTAAATTGAGTAATCCTTATTCTTCTGTTCTTAATTAGACTGAGAGGTCATAGAAGTAGGAGTAAGGCATTCAAGTAAAAATCCTACCACACAGAAGTTTCAAGCAACAGTAAATAATACCCAGAACACAAAAGAACACAAGATAAAGCCACCCAATACATCGCATTGAGAAATAATTAAAATTTTTAAAAACTTTTCCTCAAACAGTAAGAGGTTCATGACACAGGAAAGCAAATATCAGAAGTATTAATACAAAAACAAGTATCCAGCGACATTTTGTCCACCTCTGAGAACTCCTGGTTTGAAATGCCATCAATTGAGATAATCTCTTTTTTATCCAAATTTAATATTTCAAGCATAGAGGTTCATGACACAGGAAAGCAAATATCAGAAGTATTAATACAAAAACAAGTATCCAGCGATATTTTGTCCACCTCTGAGAACTCATGGTTTGAAATGCCATCAATTGAGATAATCTCTTTTTTATCCAAATTTAATATTTCAAGCATGATATTTGTTGTTCTTGTGCCAACTAGGTATGATTCAGTCACCGTACTAGTACCTGTACAGAGAAAAATAGAAATGTTTCATCAATTTATGGTACACAATATGCTGTTCAAAGAAAATAGTAGTCTGCTGTTTCCATTTTGTTGAACAATAGAGGCAGCAGTTAAGGCAATATACCAATGACTTGCACAAGCCTGTATATATCTTGCTTTTGGTCTCCACAAGAAATCCGGATTCTGACAAATGATCCAGAAACCTTTTCACGGAATTTCTCATCATCATCCAACAATTTCTCCACCAAATCCCGCTTTAAGTACAACAAGCTAATGTTGTGAACATCAATAGCTGCATAATCATTGAGATTATAATTTGCCACCGGTCCACGCTCATTTGTCTTCCTGCGTGTTTTGCGCCTTTTTGCATTACCCGTCATCAACTGATTAACATAATTATTACTAAATTCCTGACTACTGACAACATCAGCAGCTCCTACTCTAACAATGTTATTAGCGGGGGATTTTTCCTCTAAAAAGAAATGATATTCAAGAAGCTTCAGCATTTCAAAATGACCCACACGTTTTTTTCCAAAAAGGCTCATAAGCCTTGAATCGCATAAAATGTGTGACTTTTGGCGAGGGTCGCGAAGTTTGTTTCTTTTTACATATTCTAGAAGAAGAGCTTGGACTTCAAATTGAGATAGCCTTGATATATCTCCATTTTTCATATGCGAAACAAATTCTAGGAGCTCCTTTGTAGCCCATGTTGTGCCTTGAGGTAAAGGTGTAACTTCTTCAATGCCAAAACTCCCCTCATTGGGAACATTTGGCTTGAGACTAGTTTTCCTCCTCTTCGACTGGGTGTCCTCTGGCTCTCCCCAGCATTTATCTATACATGAAGCTTTATCATCATTATCAAGAAAAGAGTGACCTGACAATTCCACTTTAGGAGTCATAATAGCAGCTCCCTTCCACGAATTTTTCACTTTTGGTAACTCATCACCTCTCCAGGGGTTTTTAGCTTTACTTAGCTCATCCAAAGTTAAAGATAGCTTTGTTTTCAAGTAAATCCAGTAAACCTTGAAAAGATACTCCCAACTAGTTTGGTCATCAAAATCCACTTCAACCTGTGCAAGTTACATGGAAGAAGGAAACATATAAAATTGCCGTATGCTAATGGCTCATTACTAAAAGGATGAAGTTGCTAGAGAGAGGTGGGATGAAGTTTTAAAAGAGAAAGTAATCTTGCATCAATATGTGATAAAAGACAGCTAGTTCAAAGATACTGTAATAAAATCAAGAAGAGCTAGGTCAAAATAGGATATTACAGATTTTCTCTGTTGTTGGATCATGCATGCCCTTTCAGATCTGAGCCATGAAGATTGGTTTAGTATAATGAAGAGATATGATTTAGCATACCGTTTCCTTATTCCCCATAGCAATATTTTCTATAAGCATTATAGTTCTCATGCACGTCCCACAAAACCCTTTATTTCCTCTTACACACACGTAATCTGCGCCTTTGGTGCATCCTTTGCACAATGAGTATGTACAGGTATAACACATATAAAGAGAAGCCTTTTGACAACTGCTACATATATGCCAACCTGAAAACACGACATATTTTGCATGAGAATTAGATTAAATTACACCAATTCCATATGGGAACTAGGTCTTAACTAACAAACACGTGTAATTCAATATGTAAAGACAAAATGTGAACCCAACACTTTGGAAATACAACATTCTACGGGAAAAGAAAGAGAATGTATCAGAATGAATTAATCCACCAGTCATTATTTGGAAAAATCTTGAATCCTTTGCACTATGCACATCAAATGCCTTGTGAGGAAACTGAATTTGCATTTAGGACTAATACATCAGCAATCCCTATAAATATAGCCAACTACATAACTTCAACTCAAGGAACTGAGTTGAACAACCATAGGACAAGAGATATAGAATAATGCCAAAAAAAGCTCATGCAAAATATAATCTACTGAAACATACCACAATTCCACTTAGCTTTTGATCGAAAGAAAGCGTCGTCCCTCTTGATACATGATGGATGATAAGCCTTAGGGCAGCCCCTACCATATATCAATCCAAGTAAATTAACCAACCAAGGAGTGCACAATGTCATGAAACAAACACGCTATCAGAAATGAGTAAAGGTAAATCTAAAGCCTCCGTTTGTTGTCAAGAACTTCCCAAATAGAAGTCAACGACGTTCAGTTTATCAAAATTTCCACATTCAACCACAAAAGTAATAAGAGCTTGAGTTTCAAAAAAGAAAATTGCACTTCATCTAACTTCGAATTTCGGCGGCTGCAATCCAAATTTTCTTAGCAGCCAAACAGAGAATTCAAAAGAACCAACTCACCGGCGATCACAAAGCACGAGCCTGCCACCATCGAAACAAATAAAGCAAACATCCTCTTCATCCTTCTTCCTCTTCTCCGCCGGAGGAGGAGGCGGCCGCTGCGCAGTGGTGTTTCCCATAGCACGCGGCGGCCGTCCACGCCTCCGCTTAACACAAGCACCCATCCCGGCAGCAACTCCAGTCTCAATTCCGACGATTGCATCCACCCCCTTCGCCGCCGCAGGAACCATGTCGGAAGCTCCAAAGAGCTGCGAATCGTCCATTTCCGGTAGCCTTTCGCATTGATCAACGCCACCAGAAATCCCCGGCCTCTGCGCTGAGCTCTCAATACAAGGCCTGTAGTCGCGTTCCTGTTCCGTCTCCAACTTTGCTTTCTCCATAAGTCCGATTAAATCCAAACAAATTGTATATAAAAAAAAAAAAGGCAAAGATCAACCAACAAAAAGAAAATCGAGTAAAGTTTGAGTTTAAGAAGAAAAAAAACCCTAGGTTCTGATTTTAGGAAATTGGAGGTAGACTGGTCTCCCTGGCGAAGCTGGTACTATGCACATGGACATGGACCGAGGATAGACGAGACAATTCATTTTTCTCTTCTTTAATTTTGACATTCCTTTTTCATTTCTTGCGTATGCGTGCGTACGCTATGCGGGCGCGTCTAACTCAGAAGAAGAGGACAGTTGGAATTCTAGATGACTACCCACTAGAACTACTAGTCTACTGCTCCCTCCCTCCGGCTCCCACCACTTGCCATGAGAAACATTTTTTACAGAGAGAGACGATAGAAAGAAGCGTCAAACGCGGCGCTTTGATTCTACGAATGAAACACGCTGTGTTGTGTTGCCGGCGTGACTTGTGTTAGTGTTGTGTTGTGTTGTGTGCACCATGTGGCTGGCTTTGGCTGGCTGGCTGGTGGATTCCACGAATTAGGAATTTTCACTTTTCTCAAATGCCGAAAACATGACCCATCTTTCTGTACTTTTTGGATCGGGGTTGCGTTGTTTCTTTTGATCGGGTGTGTAAATGTAAGATCCGCTGTTTGACTCTTACTTTTTTAACTCTCCCTTATCTCCATTCGGCACTAATTCAATCATTACTTTTCTGCTTCTTCTCTCAGATAATATTTTTTCTCTTACATTGATTGGGCATTTTATTATAACCCCCAACAAACTATATGTTAGTCATTTTTTGAAATTTGTCGAATTATGTTATTGATTTTCTCCTTTGATCTTAATAAAGATTGTTGCATTTGTTATGATTTTAGATAAATGGTGTCAATTGTTAAATAAAAGCGTAGATTTGTTTCTTCCGATACTTCTTTCGTTAATAAATTTTAATGTTTTAAAAATCGAACTAAACCGACCAATTTGACCGAAAATAGTATGAATTAACTAATTGTTCAGTTCGATTTTATTCAATAATCTCTTAATATAAAAATTGTTTGATTTATTAAAATATCATTCGATTTTTCAATGAACCGGTTCAACTGATCTATCAAGTATACGAATATACCTAAGACTTAAACTTCAAATTTCATTTTTGACTTTCTCCTCGCCTCTTCACCATATTTTAATGTCTCTATAAATGCACGTAAGTAAATATAATACTTGTGAGTAATTCAAGAGAGGCAGAAATCGAGTCTTGTTGATTTTTCTTAAGTTAGGAATATCAATTTTGGCCCAAATTAATCTGGTCATAGGCAAATCATTGGTTAAAATCGAGATCCGGCTTGACTCGTGGCCCAATGAAAATGACAAAAATAACATCATTTTGTATTTTTTTATTAAAAAAGTAAAGATAAGCCGGTCAGCTCTAGCTTGCAGGGCCACGGGCAGGCCCGGCCACTCGCAGCTACTATGATCTCAATTTTCTCTTCTCAGATCTCGCACAACTGATTTAAGATAACGAGCTTAGTGAAGCAAGATGAGAAATTTGTTTTAGGAAATAGTGCTACATTTTTTCAGGAAGGGGGGAGATTAGTATTTCCTGCGACTTCCATGCTATATCCCCCTGCTTTTTACTCTAATAATATAGACTTTTTACAACTTAAAGGGTCATACCGGTTCTGTTTCTGTGGTTATTTATGTGAGCTTGTTGCAATCTTACGAATAAAAGACAATGATTCATAACACTTGTCTCTTTCCTAAATATCTTCTACCCTTTTTTTTTATCCTTTTCTTTGCTTTTGTTTCTCTGTAAGGATTTGAGCTTTGTGTTCTGTTTATTTTTGTGCCTGAAGGGTTTTGCTTCTTGCTTGAATATTTTATTTCTCCTTTTCTCGAAGCTGCAAATTTGGTCTTCATGGCTATTTTCTTTTTCTCTTTTTTCTCTTCCTTTTTCACACATCCACGCGACAACCACTTCTGTGTTCTTTTACCATCTATTGAATGTGTGTAAAAAAAAATAGCTTTTTAAGATCTTCCCGCTTGGGTTTGCATTCTTGTATATTCACTTCATTTAGTGATGAGGTAAGACTTACATTGCCAAATGGCCAATTTTAGCAGTATAATAATATGAGCTGCTCACCTGTTCGGAATGTAACCATAGTGTAATAATAAGAGATGTTAAAACAAAACTAAATGTTTAGTAGGTAAATATTTTAGATGAAAATGTAATTTATAAATTTTTAGATATCGTCAGAGAATTTAAAATTTTTGATAATAATAAGACATCACCTCTTTTAAAAATTTTATTTTATTTATTTTTTATTATTTTATTATTTTATATTAGATTCATATTTATTTATTATTAATTTATTATTTAATAATAGACATTGGTTTATTTTTATTTCAATAAAATATTTTATTTTTACTTATTCTTATAAATTATACTTATTATTTATTATATACGGGTTTTATAATAGTTTACTACCGACTGAACCTTTAAAGTTTAAATTTTTCATTTGATCGGTTTGATGTTCAATTCGGTTTTTAAAACATTAATAAATTCAATTATTTTATTCATTAACATGCAAATAAATTTGTAATGATTCTGTTCTTTCTTTAGTTTTTATTTTTTTAGTTATTTAATTATTAAATTTTCTAATTTAATAATATTAAACTCTATTAACCATTCTATGTCAACATTTTCATTAATGTTAAAATCTCATGCAGCATTGAAGGAATTATAAAAAGACATAGCTGGAAATAATGTTTAACAAAGTCAAAAACCAAAATTAAAAGATTTAATGATTGAAATTTTAAAAAACATATTAAGTTAAATAATTGAATTATGTTTAATTTGTAAATAAATTATGAAAGTGTATATTAGTAATTGAAGAATCTGCAAATGTTATTATTTGATGTGCATTATAAACCATCACATATATTTGGTAATATGTTAATCACGTTGGAGAAAAACGCAAGAAAGCAGAAAACGTCTCCATAGACCATGGACGGTGAAAGTGACGGCAACGTCCTGAGGAGGTTGGGAGTTGGGACTTCCGTTTCTTTCCTTTCTATAATAATTACAGAGAGTTATAGGACTCGAACATGAGACGCGGAATGGTAAAGAATTAAAATTTCTTGCATTAAAATTAAACGTGATTCATATTGTTAGGCCAGCGGTTTCCCAAATGCAAGCCCCTTTTAATTTTATATGGCTATCTTGGTTAGTTACAGGCTGGCCTTCCAAGTTTTCGTCCACGTAACTTGTAACTACTCACATCAACCACAGTTTTGTGTGGCATACAAAATCATACAATTAGAGAACATTTAGCAGCGTTTGGTTCTACTTTTATTTTTCTGTTGTTGTTTTTAATTTTTATTTCATATTTTTAGTTTCTGTTTTTTTCTAAAAAAACGAAAATCTATTTGGTTGAGATTTGTAATATAAAAACTGAAAACAAAAACCTGTTTAGTTGAGATTTTCAATAAAAAAACTGAAAAACAAAAATGTGTTTGGTTATTATTATTATTATTAATTTTAATTTTTAATAAGTTATTCTTATTATTATTAATTTTTAATAAGTTATTATTATGATTATTAATTTTATTATTATTATTATTATTATTATTAGTATTATTAAGTTATTCTTATTATTATTAATTTTATTTATTATTATTA
>JAOQMQ010000196.1:7886714-7897699 GCA_027563845.1 Erythroxylum subrotundum
ATGATTAATAAACATTACATAGTTAATAAGAACATAATTCAGAATTAACTAATAATTAATAATAAATAACAATTAACTGACATAATTAGTTTAAATGATCATAGCTGTTACTTATTAGTCCCAATTGTGAAGAGCTATATATATACTTAATATTAGTATATAATACTTCATATTAATTAGCAATTAATAATGCATGATTGTCACTTATATGTATACTTAATATTAGTATATAGTACTTAATAATATCATAATAATAATTAATATGCAATTCACGGGTTGTGACTTATTAGTCAGAACCTTGTGAATTATTAGTCAGAGCTGTGAAGAGCTATATATATACTTAATATTAGTATATAATACTTAATAATAATTAGCATATAATAATGCACAATTATGACTAAGATATCTACTTAATATTAATATATAGTACTTAATAATATAGTAATAATAATTAATAATTAATAATGCATGTGATAAGAATTAAAATGCAAGAGAAAACAAGGCATGTTAAAAGAAAGCAAATAAACAAATATAGAAAATGGTTTCTTTTGATGTTGATTTAATTAAAATGATAATCATGCAATCACAGATGTTTCATTACGAGAAACAATAATCATGTAATCCAACTCAAATGATCATCTACTGATTTAGCTCATTTCTTTCTGTAACAGGAACTTGACACGGGCCATCTTTGATTGATCTAAAGAACAGAGATCAGTCACATATTTGAACTAATAACTCAGACCCAGAAAAAAGAAGAAGAGAAGAAGTCGATGGTAGAGAAAGAGAGGAAGCCGGAGGAGTCAACATAGAAGAAGGTTCCGGAGAAGGAGAATAATAAGAAACTAAAGTGAGCTACTTAATAATTAATAATAACATGCACATGCAAGTCACGTGATTTATTTATTAATTGGGTCGATAGGTTTCGAATAAATGTTGCAGAGATTACCAAAATTTATTACTTTAAGATTTTGTCAGCTTCTCACTCGATTAATAGAATAAATTAGAGTCGTTAAATAAATTAGTATCGTTGGATCTAGGAGAAGGACAAACATCCCATTCATGCTTAGTATAAACTTAATTAATTAATTAATAATAATAATAAAAGTTACTGGAACATGCAACAGTAGTATATATAGTTAATAATAATAAAAATTTCTAATGACATAATTAACAACCAAATAATAATATTAATTAATTAATAATAACACAATTATAACTAAACTAATAATTAAATAATAATATGAAAGGATTAATAATAACAAGCCTATTTATTAATTAACACTAACTATGCACGTGAAAAAACCTGGTAAGAAAAAAACAAAATAACATACACGGTTGTGAATTAACAAGTTATAACGGCGCATGAGAGTCACGCCTATGACTATAAATTACATGTGTGATTTTAGGTTTTTATATATATTTCTAAAGTTATTGGAAGAAAATGAAGGAGTCTGTTATAAAAACTTATAATGACATAATTATAAAAAATTATAATGACATAATTAACAACCAATTAATAATTAATATTAATTAAAAATGACACAATTAAAACTAAATTAATAATTGAATAATAATATCAAAAGAAATGCGTATTTGTCCTATTTAGTACATATATATACTTAATAAATAATAATATGAGAGGATTAATAAAATTTAGATAGTTAATAAGAACATAATTCAGAATTAACTAATAACTAATAATAATAAAAAATAACAATTAATTGACATAATTAATTTAAATAATCATAGATGTGACTTATTAGTCTCAACCGTGAAGAACTATATAGATACTTCATACTATTATATAATACTTAATAATAATTAACAATTAATAATGCACGATTGCCACTAATATATATACTTAATATTTGTATATAGTACTTAATATAATAATAATAATAATTAATATGGAATTCACGGTTGTGACTTATTAATCACAACCGTGAAGAGCTATGTATATACTTAATATTAATATATAATACTTAATAATAATTAACAATTAATAATGCACTGTTATGACTAAGATATATACTTAATTTTAATATGTAGTACTTAATAATATAGTACTAATAATTAATAATTAATAATGCATGGTTAATAATTAATAATTAATATAAGTCACAAAGCTTGGACAATAATAGGTGTGGTCGTCATCGATCGTGCTTAGTAGATGGTAAGTGCATGGAGCTTGGACAATAATGGGTGATGAAAAAGTGGAGAAATATATATAATAACATTCAAGGTTACGACTGTGATTAAATAAGTCACAGACGTGATAATGACGAATTAGGCATAAAAAATTGAAGCCGTGGGATACAAGGGACTGTGGGATGGAAATACGTGATTGTCCATCTCATTCGTCCTATATATATATATATATAACCATGCCGTTGCTCATATATATATATATACTTAATAAATAAAACTTACCTTTATTTGCGTAGACACTAGTAAGCATGAGCAACGGCATGGTTGGTCTCCAATTAGGGGTTAAAGACATTTCAAAATTAATAGTAATAAGACATAAATTTATTTAATAAAACTATTTTAACCAATATAATTAAAGGAGAATTAAACTAATTAATAAAGATCACTTCTTTAAAATACCACTAATTTATTTAAACTTAAATAATTTATAACTTTTATCTGTTTGATATAACATAATATACTTGTTAATTAAGAAGATATTATGCAATTGTTGATATTAAACTATCATTTAAATAGTTAATATGTCTCTTTATTAATTAATTTAGGAAGAAAACCCCTAAAGTTAATTACTCCTATAATCAACGGAAAGTCATTGTCTTTATTTAGATTTTTAGGCATAAGACATCATTAACAAGAAAAGAAAGCTACATAACGACGACGGATTCCTACTTTTTCCCTCTCAAACAAGTATAGACTATAGATAAGGCAAGTTAAAGTAAATTAGGTGGCCGAAAGTTTAGAACTGTAATAGTAAGTATGGAGTCCCACCGCCAGACCTAATCGAGGTTGGGTTGACATTAGATGCTTACGTGGCAGCGAGAGCTTTTAAAAATGGAAAGCCAAACGCGGAGAGTGGTTTAAAACTTTAAACTTTAAAGGGGCCGGACAGCATACGTGTGGATTTTAAGCTTCTGGTTGTAATCAAAAGCATTCACAATCTCAACTCACAAGCCGACGAGACTGAGGAGACGTGAAAAGGACGCTACCCGACCCGGTATGTTGCAGCACCCGGTTCAGCATCAGCACCAGCGACCTCGCCGACGGTGCGAGGGCACCGCCATGGGCGCCATCGTCTTCGATCTCCGACCAGGCTTCGGATTCGGACCGTTCTCTCTCGGTAATCGCGAGTCTTCCTTTTCGTTTAAACCTAAAATTTCTTCGAAATTCGAGCGATGATTTCCACTTAGCCCAATTCGATTTAAAGGAACTGTAATTCGAATTTTGGTTTAACTTAGGGATGCCAATTTGCGAGGCGCTTGCAGTAATGGAGCAGCAGCCAAACATTTACGATGTTGTTCATTTGAAATTCTATGACGAGGTTTTGCATCATAGGATTGAAAGAGGATTAACAAAGTTCCTAAACTTTACGTTTTTCCTATCGCAAGTTTTAATTGATATAAGGTGTTGTGCAGGAGCCTCTTAAGCTTGATATTGTTATAAGTTTTCCCGATCATGGTTTTCATCTAAGGTTTGATCCGTGGTCTCAGGTAATTTATTTTTTATTTTGGAAGTTGATTTTGTTTTGCATTTTTGAACTATATCTCGTGTTTACACATTAGGTAATAATTGAGAAGCCTTTCATTTTCTTTGGATTCTGTCTGATAGTTGTTCACCAATTGTCATTTTGGTCTGATACAATATGTTTGTGTTTGCTGCTAATTTGAACTAATTCTAGAGATTAAGGTTGATCGAAATTTATGACATCAAACGTCTGCAAATGCGATATGCCACTTCGCTTATTGGGTAAGCTATGTGTCGAGTTTGAAGTTATTAATGTATTGTCTTGAATTGGGTGTTATTAATTCCCGTTCCTGTATTCAGGGGGCCTTCCACTCTAGCTACTTTTGTAGCTGTTTATGCACTTTTTGGCCCAACGTTTCCTGGAATTTATGATAAAGATAGAGGAGTCTATAATCTATTCTACCCGGTATGTGGTTGTGATTTCCTAACTACTATATTCTACTTATAGCATCGCGCTTGCTTCTGATATTAATCTTTGTATTTGCAGGGGCTGTCATTTGCTTTTCCTATTCCAAGCCAATACACAAATTGCTGCCAGGACGGAGAAGGTAATGTCTTGTACTTTGCAAATGCTTTACCATCCTTTTCTTATTAGCTCATTCTGACTCTGAAATTTCTTGGTAGCTGAATTGCCGCTGGAGTTTCCAGACGGTACTACGCCTGTTACATGCCGTGTCTGTATATATGATAGTTCCACAGATAAAAAGGTTGGTGTGGGATCTTTAATGGATAAAGCTTCTACTCCTCCATTACCTAGTGGTAGCTTATACATGGAAGAGGTGCATGTGAAGGTTTGCTGCTTCCTCTATCATCTTTAACGTTACAAAAATTGCGTCTCAGTTTATTTCTTAAGTTATTTCTGGAAAGCTGACTTGGTTCAAGGGTTTTTATTAGTTGAATATATGTTGGGTCTGTTTCAATTTGTTGTTTACTGTTGCAGCTTGGAGAAGAATTATATTTCTCCACTGGGGGCCAGCACATTCCTTTTGGTGCATCACCACAGGTTAGTGTAATTTCACTTTTCTATTTCAATGTACAATAAGATTTCTTTGGTTTTAACTTATTTTGTTTTTGTTAGATGCTTGACGAATTATGTTTGAGAACTGTATGCTAACCTAATTCTTCGTAAAAAATTGTTCTGGATCTGTGTTGACCTCAAATAAAACTTTTGACCTCCACAATCCAGTTGGGACGGGAAGCTCACTATTTTTTTTTTTTTTTCGAATATTTAGTTCAAAGGCCTCGTTCTCGTCTTCTTATCTTTGAACTTTGACTAGCTATCCATAGAGCCTCAATTATGAACTCTATTTTCTTGTTTGCTTTGCCAATAATCAGATTCTACCTGGCTGTTAAGCCTTTGAGTGATTGCTTTTTGAAGGAAAAAGGAAAATAAAGAGAATATGCTTCGTTGCAACGGAAAACTCGGACTTCTTCATTTAGCTATATTTTCCTATTTCCAACCTTTATATCTTCATTGGTGAGCGAGTGACATATTTAGAGAATGTCCAATGTTTGAAGTGTGAATTTGTACATGCATCATAAGCATTAGTCTTGATATCGTCTCAAAGGTCGATCTTATGTGCAGGATGTGTGGACTGAATTAGGCCGTCCTTGTGGAATCCATCAGAAGCAGGTAGCCAATTTCTCCATGTTTTTGGGCCTATATAGCTGAATAAACAATTGATCGTATTTTTAAAGTCATATTTCATTTGAGAAGAACAAAAGTTTGGTACTGCCTTCTTGCCCTCTATATCTTTGGACACTTTTTTTGTGATTGTTATTTTGTGTCATGCAATTGCTTGTTTGATGCGAGAGTTGATCCCAGTTGGTGTGTATTGATTTTTGTTAACGGTGCAGGTTGATCAAATGGTCATTCACTCTGCTTCAGATCCTCGTCCAAGGACAACCCTTTGTGGAGATTACTTCTACAATTATTTTACCCGTGGTTTAGATATTTTATTTGATGGCCAGGTGCTTCTTCTTATTATTTATCATTTCATCACCCATTTTCTTTTATTCCAGATGTTGGGTTGTGGCACTATTTGTCATATGAAATTTACAGTAAAAGTGTGAAAAGTACCATTGTGTATTTGCAGAGTCATAGAATCAAGAAGTTTGTTTTGCATACCAATTATCCTGGTCATGCCGATTTCAATTCGTACATAAAGTGCAATTTTGTCATCCAAGGTTGTGCCTCTAATCCCTTGAGAAGGTTCTGGTGATTAAATCTTAATCTCGTGTACTAACTTTCTTTTTGTGCTGTCTCTTGTGTATTTGTGCAAGTGAATAACTCTAAACATAGCATCACACCGAGCACTAAATGGGACCAAGTTAAGGTATATATTTTTGACTCCACATGTAGTATCTTTTTCTGCTGTTAAGATGCTGCTTAAGCTTTTTCAATTACCATTTTTCTTATAAATTTAGTTGCTGTTTAATCCCACTCTCTCTCTTTTGCTTTACTTGGTTTCACTTGCATCTATATCTTTTCTTAACTATTTCTTCCTAAAGTTTCTTTTGTAAATTTTTTTTTTTCCCTTTAATGTGTGTGGTTTCACCATAAATTCCTGCTTTTGACTTTTTTCTCTTAGCTTCTGATGAGAGTTGATCGTATATGTTTTTGTATTTCTGTCTCTGCGTGATGTATGCAGCTAACTAACATTTCTTTACTTCAGGATATCCTTGGGGACTGTGGTCGTGCAGCTATCCAGACACAGGGTTCTTCTAGCAATCCCTTTGGATCCACTTTTGTATACGGCTACCACAATATTGCCTTTGAGGTGAGCTTTTGAGAATTTCATAACCATCGTGTGTGCCATCAGAAATATGATATGGGAGCTGACTGCTATTGGTACAATATGATTCTACTGCAGTTAGTAACAAATATCTTCTTTTGTTTGAACAGGTGATGAAGAACGGTTATATCGCAACTGTAACTTTATTCCAATCCTGATGTCTGCCCGGTATGTTTTGCCCGTGTTTTTCATTCTTAGCGATGGCATGCATTTTATAAAATGTGATCCTTTGCAATTTTTTTCAGCAATCTCATTGCTCTGGTTCCTGTTGTCAGTTTGAAGCAGTGGACACCTGTTAATTCAGCAGAAAAGAAGGCAGCATATAACTACAGATGCCATTGCACGATTGTAAATCTTAAATTGTACATAACTATGTTTATTTGTACAGTTCATTTACCCTATTCACATTAATTAGTACGTGATTCCATATTTGTTAGGGTCAGCGTCAACAATGTCACGCAGTACAGTGACACCCAGGTCTCATCGGTCTCCTATTAAATCTATGCTTCTAGTCTTGTATTATTGCCAAGTACCAAAAAGTTGAAAGCTTGAAAAATTGGGCCGCAACTTTTGAAACACCCTCGATCCATACGATACGAATTGAAAACATTATCATACGATAAGAATTAAAATGTCTGGAATTGCTATTACAGTTTTTGTTTTAATTTAACAATGGAAGTCTAGTGTGGTGTGGTGATATCAAGAGATGGGATTGGGAAGCCATTCCTGGCCATTGATGAAGCCAATTGAGATGAATGGCTTAGCCTCTGTTTCTGTAAGTTCCCTGCACCACGACACTCTTCCTCCAAAATCAGCCCCAGGTCCGGAACACTTGTACTGACCATAAAATACAGTCCTATAGATGTTTAAAGCACATAAAATTGAGGTGAAGTGACACCTAGTTGGAATATGATTTGGAATAATATACACTATACAACATATCAAGAGATAGAGAGACTGTGCTTACATTTCTCTGTTTTTATCGCCCCAGTCGTACCATCCTCTAGGTGTAATTGTCTTGTCCATGTAAGTGTAAGCAAACACCACCCTGGAGAAAGTGCCCCAAGCCCTGCCCAGGTATAGTGCACCAGACCCTGTAACCTTGCATTTCACAAAGGAGAAGCCTGTTTCTTCAAGCAAGCTCTCTCTTTTCTGTGCCGTCAAGGCACCAAATGTACTTGTTTTGGCATGTAAATGACAATCTTTATAGAAAGATAGCCCATTTCCGAATATAAAATCCACGGAACCTTCAATATAGCATTGTTGGAAGTAGTGTCTTCCTATGTGGTCATAAAGCGTGTCCTGTGCTCCTATGAACTTGCATCTTATGAAAGCTGCCATGTCTGCTGATATCCTTAGTGCCACTGCCTGCTTCCCTAATGCTCCAGAAGGTGGTGGCGGTGCGTTGTTCTTTAGTAAACAAAACAAATTATGTCACTACCGTTTTTGAATATATGGCATCGGAGTATCATAATTCAGAAGAGAGTTAAAACTCTCATCCTCTATTACATTGCTATGTAAGAGAAATGTTTCCAGTAACCCTGATAAGATTTGGAGCAAGAGCAGCTGATAAGTGACATGCTTAGCAAACCCTAAATTTACATGTCATCTGATTAAATTTTGACGCTTGTCCAGTTGATTCTTGAAGCAAGTAGGACGAAGAAGTGCTTAATTAACCAAGTTGGCACAGAATACAGAAAAAGGAGTTGCAGATAGTCTAGCTGCGGAGAATACCTTGAATGTTATATTCTTTGCAATGAAGTAGGGAGAATTTACAGCAAATGTTGCTGAGCCAAAGGTGCCCAATGGATGTCCACTTTGTCCCATTCGGTCAGCTGTGTCGTCCCACTCTATGATCGTCTTGTCTGAACCAGCACCTTCCAGGGTAATGTATGCCATTGTTGCAGGGATCTCTGCCTTTTCCCTGCATTTCCCATTCACAATTCAAAGCTCAATCTTAGACCATTATGTAGACTAGAAATACCCGCCTTTTGGATATAAATTATAATAGATACTTGAACTTAACTGTTCTGAGATGAAAACTAGGAGACATTAATTCTAAGAAGAACCCGTAAAAAGAATGCTAGGTGGATCACCTATAAGTTCCTTCACTAATGGAGATAACCACTCGGCAGTCATTAACAACTGATATGGAGTTGATAGCTTTCTGGACTGTGAGAAAGTCTCCCATTCTCGGTTTATTGTTTACTTTTAAGGTTAAGCAAGGCTTGAATTTGTTCCTCGCTTCCTGAAAAGAAGCAAACTTGACCGAAGCCATTTGTTTAACCCACTCCAAATAGGCTTCTTCTGTTCCCACGAGTCTGCTAGGAACAGTTATGGCAAGCAAAAAGTTCTCATTTGGAAACATTAATATCAGCAACAACAGCTTCAACTTCGTTGAAGAATAGTTCATTCTTATTAGTTCTGGTATGCAAAGAGAAGTGAAAGAAAGCTTACAACTTTAGAAAGATAGCAAAGATAAGGCATTTAATAAGAACTTGCATGACGACGAAGAGCAAAGAGGCAGAGAATCTGTCAGGGTCTGGCTACACGTAAATTGTCTGTTATTGAAACACCCATTACGCAGTTAGGACTTACCAGTGACTTTAAGTCGAGGCATTGTTTCTACTTGTCTGTTCTTGGCTTGTCAGTGGAGTCGTCAAAATTTTAAAAAAAGAAACATATAGATTATTATTAACACATCAAGCATGCTGTTACCGGTCTCCAACTTAGGCTCGGTGTTAATTTGTGCTCGAGTTCTCTGGACTTGGGCAGTAATAGCTGGCAAAGTTAGCTCTGGTGATTCCCTGTTTCTTTTTCATTTCATTCCTTTCTCCTCTCTTCAAGATGTTGGCAAAATAATCTCTCGAGTCTTGTGGGTGGCTAGTAGCTACCATCAAATTGAAGAATATACCTTAGCCACATAAAATAATGGTATGATTACGTACTATAAGGGAACATTGGTTGAGAATGAGAATGTGAGAGAATCTTTGACGAAGTTTAATTGAAGCTAATGCCTTCATTCTCTAGTATTTGGTAATGCCACGTGAGTCCGGAACTGGTGTAATCATCGTATACTTGAAGTGTATAGGGAATCGTGCTAGGGATAGACAGGAGTAGTAGTACCGATAGAGTGTGGTCCTTGACAATAAATTTTCAATAACCACTTGGGAGTCTGGAGTGATTGCCCTTTTCTAATATGGTAAGGTAAATGGTGTGTTTTGGGTAAAAGGCGTGAGAAGGAGACGAAAGGAGGGTCATGAATCATGATGGAGATGCTTCTTATAAAAGCATCATTTGACAAAAATGGTCCCGCCATAATGAGTTAAATCTCGTTGGAGTGCATGTTCGTTTATGAAGAGGGTAATAACTTTAGTGTCCTTCAGTTTAATATTCCTATAGGCAATATCTATGGATCTGTACCTAAAGTTACTATCATAATACAATTAAAATTTCAGCATGTTTCCTTAAAAATAAAATGGCACTTAACATTAACAAACTAAGGGAACGTACGAATGTCATTTGTAAATGAGGTTTGTCTATTATTGGTGTCTATATGTATACATAGACCAGCGTGGCTTCTAAACTCAAAAGCAGATGGATATTAGATTAATTAAAAATTAAAAATTTGTTAAAACAACCCAGCATTATGACATCTCTCAGTTTCCTCAAATCTTTAAATTTAAACACCAAGTTCAAGCAACAATTTTTCTCTTAGTTGTCAATGGTTTTGGCTTGATACGTCCAAATGTTTTATGCTTCATTTATATTTTACTACAAGAAAAATAGGATTTAGCGACGGACATTATCGACGGAAAGTATAGATTTTCTGTCGATAAGCTAATTTTGCGACGGAATTTACCGACGAAGCAAGTTGTCAGAGAAGCGGTCGTAGGTAATAATTGTCGACGAAAAACAAATTTTTCTGTTAATTTACCGATGGCTATTTTATGTTTCGTCACCATATTTAGCAGTGCTGTTGGTAAATTTTCTGACAAAAAGTTAGTTTTGGTCGGTAAATTTAGCGACGGATGAATGAGGATTTGTCCGTCAATATATTTACCGACGAATTTGGCACTCCGTCGGTAAACTCTCGACTAACTACATCAACGGAGATTAGTTATCTATCAGTAAATTGATAACATTTTACCAACGAATTTTAGTTTTCTGTTAGTAAATAGGCTGATACTGTTTTTTAAAAAATATTCCTTGCATTTAATTTTATTTGATAATTTTATAATTAATGCATAATTTATACAGTTATAAGTTATCTGTTGATAATATTATGAATTGTTTCTACATTTAATTAGTTAAAACAGAAAGTTGATTAATGATATAAAGTAAAAATTATCTTAATTGATAATAAAAATTATCTTAATTGTAAAAATAAGTATTTAACAACTATTCATTTGGTGACTACAACTATGCTATTCATTTAGTGAATGCAAATGTTCTGAA
>JAOQMQ010000196.1:7913958-7924764 GCA_027563845.1 Erythroxylum subrotundum
ATTACATCTTTTGCATGAGATTCTAAAATCTGAAATGTTTTGTTTTAAAACTGCCAAGTCCTAGTCATGGGTAAATAGGCATGCCTAGAAGGGTCTGCAGCTGCTTCTGTAACCAGACATTAAGGTGTCTTCTGTGACTAGACACTTTGGTGTCTTCTGTGCCAGACACTCAGGTGTCTTCTAATTTTAGACACTTTTGTGTCTTTTATTTCAGAGACTTAATTCTCTTTTGTTTTAGATACCAAATATGAGTATCTTCTGTTCTGGTCCTGTTACCCACTTCTGTAAAAAAGGATTAGCAGGCTAACTTGTTTTGTATTCTGTTACATGCTTAGTTATGATATAATTAGGCTCTGTTTTGAAATAACGAAGTTCTGTTCTAATATAATGATATACTGTTTTGATACAGTCAAGTTCTGTTATGGTACTTTAAAGTTCTGTTATAATATTATGATATTCTATTATGATACTTGTAAGTTTTGATTTGAAGCCAATATATCTTGTCTTGATATGTTATATTCTGTTCTGAGATACGTATTTTTTGGATTACGCTTTAATATGAACAATTAAAGATTGCTTGACATGTGATCTAATTATGTATATATAAACGTTAGAAGACTGTTAAAAATAATCACCAAATTATATCTTGTTTAGTTATTTCCCCACTAAGCTTTATGCTTAGTACAGTGGTTTTGCCTCCATGTAGGTTCTAATAAGAAGGTTTAAAGACTGGGACAAAGACAACCGCAATGGCCAAGGAGATTGTGTTTTTTTTGGAATGTTCAATTTGTTTTTGTGTTGTATTTAATGTAATGAGACATATTGGAATTTGAATTTTGTTTGATGGTTTGTAATAACCTTAATACAGGTCGGATTTGGATTCAAGGCTTGTATGTGATAAGTACCATGTGTATGTTATGTTCTGAATATGACCAACCTATGAAATGAAATGTATGTTACTTGAGTTTCTGGAAATGCTTTAGAATGTTTTGAATTGTTTCAGTACTATTTTGTGTGGCATCTGCATATTCTCTTAGGGGGTATGTATGTGTTACAATAGGTTTAATTTTATGTTAAAAAAATGAACCTTAAAGAGTGAGGATTGAGTTTGTTGATGATTATTAATGGGAGCTATATGCTTCCTATGATATATGCTTCAAGGTTAATACCTATAATCTAGAGCATTCATCTTCATAACTAACAAGCCTAACTTGGATGGTTGAGGAATGTAGGGAACAATTTAATTTATTACTGAACTTTTATATATGTAAGACAATCAAAAGGAAAGTGTTTAAGAAAAGGTCATGACAATATGTGAAATAGTATCCTAAGTTGTATGATTACATTAATAAGTTGAAGGTTAGTAAACCTAACTCAATTGTGTACATTTAACTTAGGAGGAATCAAGACACTTATCTTTTACAATTTAAAAGATTATAGATATGTTTTGTGGCAATTAAGAGAGGGTTGAGGCATTTGAGACATATGGTTTTGAATATATGAATGCTTTCTTAATACTAAACATCAAGGATAATTATAGAGTGAAATTGGGAGAGGGGTTGGTGGAAAAATGTATCCTATTGCTTGATATGTTATTGAAGTTGAGAATATTGATTCATGATCTTTGTTTATTGAATACATTGATAACTAATTTGGACTTGGGAGATGAAAAAAAAACATATATGTAGAAGGTAATTTTTATCTAATTTGTCATAATTGTAACTATTCTTTCCTTTAAATATGGTTTTTATTACATATTTTTTTTCTTAAAATTATAAGGGATGAATGTAACCACAAGGTCAAATTACCATAGATTGTCCATTAGAATATGTTCTAAACATGTGTACTATAATTAGCATTCTGATTATAGTGGTAGAGATTTAAGGAAGCAATTTTGGAAGTGTAACTGATCCACCTTTGTTGAAGACTTGAATGAGGAGTTAAAAAGGTTAAACAAGGCGAAGCTCGGATGTATTGACGACTTGCTAAAGTATCCAATGCAAATGCAAATATCCTATGGTTCAAAACAACATGTGTTAAACAATTAATGGGTGGCTAGCTAGAGATATGCATATAATTTAAATATTAGAGACAATTAGAACAACGATGATTAAGAGGCAAGCAAAAATAAGTGTAGGTATAATTTTGGAAGAGTGATATTGCTCTAGAGATAGTGAAGACTATTAAAAAGATTAAAAAGGAAGAAACACAAAATGGAGGATCATATGGAATGAAGATGATGCTTATGAAATATTAAAAGGTGAATCAAAGGATAATATGAGCTTAGGGAGCAAACTTACACCTATAAGGTTTAGGATTTGTTTGGGTACCTATACAAACATTCAATTAATTCTATACACAATTTCAAGTAGAACATGGATCCTTTTGTACGTAATTGATATACAAAGGGTTTATTTAATATATAAGAGAGTGTTTTACAAATTACAAGTGGTTCATTTTTCTAACTAGTTAATGAATATGAAGAAATTCATGCTCTAGCCAAGAGAGTTATATTTGGAAGCGCTAAAAAGGGAATAAAGGAAGGGAAAGAGTAAAACATATAAGCTAAACAAGAAAGACATGTACAAATTATCTCAAATGGGTTAATTGCAAAAGTGTAGAAGGTGTAACTCAAGCGGTCAAACAATATATCATACGAAGTTCCCTTTGAAATTTTGTATTAAGCTCAACCACCTCCTCAAGCTCAATCAAGAGTATATTACAAATTACCCTAATTAGATGTATTGTTTATTGTCATAACGTAGTTTATTTACTAACTATTTTATCTTCTTATCTATATAAGAAAACTCAACATGCACAATAACAATGATAAGGACCCTACAAAAAAAAAAAGAATTTTGGTGAAGTTCATCTAGTGTTCTTCAAATTGTTATGTTAACCTAAAGGACTAAGGTTTAACTGCAAACAAAGAATCACTTCAATGAAATTTCAAAAGGATACAAAAAGGAGGAGAGGAACAATTAGAAGAACAATCCATGCATCACAAGTTGATGAATTGACTTTTTAATAACTAGCTATTCAAAAATCTATTTAAACAACACAAACAAATCTAAGAAAACTAATAATATGTTAAACAAATAACATGTTAAACAAATCATTTGTTTAACATATTATTAGTTTTCTTAGCTTGACAAACAATCTTGTAATTTGTTGATGTACGTTTAGACCTAACATTTATGTGTTTTCAAATAAGCTTGTAATACATGGATGTTTGATTAAACCTAAAACTTTTAGTTATATGGATGGAATGACACTTTTTTAATTACATTGACAATTTAAATAGGATTTTATGTCAAATTGATAGTCTTTACTAAATATTTTTAGCATACACGTCACTGATAGTTCCTTTTATGAAATTTCCATTGATTAAAAAGCCAAAACATAGCAACATATTGTTCTAAATAGCTCAATTTTTTTTAATTACACATTAGTCAAAAAAAAATATTACAAATTTAAAAGACTAACATTATCTCTTAAATAATAGTCATTAAATATATGATTCATTTACCGCTAAAATACTTGTACATAAGTAATAAATTATAATAGCAAGCCAACAATAGCAAAGTCAACACAAACTTGATAAAAATCAGCCTTACCACCTTCTTCTCTTTTGCTAAATCTTCAATATAAACCTTCATTCTCAATTTCCTTTCTCCTTATTTCCTCATTAGACTTCAACCTAGCAATAAGGACTTCAACCTAGCCATAAGGTCTTCATCCACAAAAAGAGTCACTTGTCATACAAACTTTTGCTTTTTGATTTTTATCTTCATTCTTCAACTAAATTTAATTTCTCAATCTTTGTATTACAACTCGAGCCATCTCTCAAATAGAACATCACACTATATAAAAAAGTTGCAATTTTTAACGATATAATATGTAGGAAACAAATTGTGTCAGGTAGATACTTGACACAATTGTAGAACTTTCTCCCTAGATTTTGTTTGCTTCATAATGCCCTAACAATTGTATTTAACCCACATAAAAAGTGTATATTAATAGTAGTATTTATTCTAGATGTCCTATAGTTTGTTGACTTCATGTATAAGATTATCGCACCTTATTTGTTCAATTGTAATATGATGAAAAATTAGACCATTAATTATGAATACTTTGTAACTATTCTAACTCAATAATATTTATTTTGGAGCACTTGACAATTACATTTAAATATTTCGATTCAAATAATTAAATAAAGCAAACATGCATAGTAAACAACTCAAACAACATTACCTTATCTTCTCACGATTCTTTAATTGTAATTTGCATTTTTTGTTGCATATATATAGGAATAACCATTCTTAAAGTGTTCAACCTTTTGAGATTTTTTATCGAGTGCCCAAGCTTTTAAGATTTTCAATTGAATGATTAACTTATTAAAACTTTAACAGTTCAGTTCAAAACGTTAGTTTTGTTAGTAATTTACTGATTCGGCTAATAAAATCTTTTCTTTTCATGAAATGTAGATGTCCATTGGCTATGTTTAGACTAGAGTAGAGAGAAATTTTTTAATGTACATCTACGTATCATGAATAACAAAGATTCCGTTAACCAAATCAAAAAATTATTAATAGAACTAACATTTTAAACTGAAGTAGTAAGATTTTAAAAGATTGGTCATTCAGTTGAAAAGTTTAAAAGAATAGGTATTAAATTGAAAAATCTTAAAAGGTTTGGCATGTTGGGATTTGTTATCTCCATATATATACTATAATTTATGTGTTTTCCTGCTTAAATGAGTAAAGACATAACTATATGGTACATGTTAGAGAATAAGTCATCTTTACAAAGAACCGAACTGATACGAGATACTAAAAATTAAAAAACACTGTATGAATTCCTAAAAATTAGTAAAGAAATGAAATAAGGTTGGTAGGTGTCGGGAATTTATCATAAAATGAGTTTGAGAATGTGAGTTTATAACTATATTGCATACTTTACCTCATTTTAAAATAAAATCAAGTTTAACATTCATGTTTGCTAAAAAATGATCCACCAGAACAAACGTTAATGGCAATAAGTGAACGAAGTTTAAGAGATATTTCTTAGTGTTTGTTAACATTAAGAGCCATTTTTGTTCAAGAAAATGTTGTAAATTTATTATTATTAAAATAAAAACGTTAAGAGAAGATTCGTACAATTTACGTATCTTTGTAGTAATAATAATTTTTATCTACATAATTGATATTTTCAGTAAATTACTTAAAAAATATCATATGTGTTAGAATTTGCACTGACTTATTAAAAAAATAATATTAAAAGTATATAAATTGAATACTTTTTCTCCTAACTAATGTATAGATATGTTAAAAAGAAATTCTCTATCCAATTAACTTAGTAATGATAGATATAATTATGTTAGTAATATTATTTATATATAAAAGATTTAGATGGATAAATTCACAAGAATTGAAGGAATGTACTATACGAGATTTGTAATAATTTGTCTTTTATAACTTTTATTCACTAAGCCAGCAACTCCGTTGTAGTCTAGTTGGTTAGGATACTCGGCTCTCACCCGAGAGACCCGGGTTCAAGTCCCGGCAACGGAATTAGCCTTTTTGAACCCAAGTTCATTGAAACGACATCGCAATGCATTGGGTCCGTATCTAATGTTTCTATTATCGCCGCAAACATTGACTGATATCTCGTAATCAGCGTCCAAACCCTGCTACTACGAAGAAGTCCTACCCGTGTGAACGGCTCATCTTCGACAATAGCAAATTGAAAAAAACGAAACAAGTCGCAGTTCTTGTCTCATTTCAAATAAGCGGAGGGTTTAGAGCGGCTTCTACCTGGAACCCAGCCTCTAAGCCAAGCCAAGTAGATTACTTTTCTAATATCACTCCTTTCACCAGGTGAGGTTTCATCTTCCTATGCTTTAAATTTCCAAGTTTGGTATTGGATTGATTTTATCTCCTTTTCTTTTGCTCCTTTTCCTTTCTTTCTTTCCTAAAGTTCTTGCAAGTTCATAACTTTTTGAGATTATGATGTGGATGTACTGTAATTTAGCTCTTATGGTCTACCTTTAAATTGGTTGCTCAATGGGAGTCTTCAAGTTCGACAGCATTAGTATCTAAATGTGTCTGATTATGCTTAGTGTAAAGATGGGATTTTCTTTTCTTGAAGATGTAATATTTGATTTGTTCCCTCTACTATGTAATGTGGAGAACAGAAATTAAGGAAACTATAGCTGTAGCATAGTGTATAGCTGCTAGTAAAGATGAGGCGATTCCAGAATCCTGTATTTATGGACGTCTGCTTATCAAATGTGAACTTCGTACTAGTTTATCATGGTTTTCTAGTTTACTTTTAACAATGGCTTCTGAATTTGCAGTTTATAGATGATTATGTTTGGAATTACTGGTTGTCCCTCACTGTGCTATCTCCGGCTGCCTTTGCATGGTCCCCGGTCACTTTGCAGGAGAATTCCAGCTTCCGCTGGTGTTGGGAAGCAGAAAAACAAGATTGATTTACGACACACAACTAGGTACTTCTGAATCATCCATAAGCTGTTATATTTTGTTTTGGTGATCATTCACAAAGTGATTGTTTTGTTATTTTGCATCACACAAAGTCAATGGACTGATTCCGTGCAAAGATGCAATGCAAAACAGACTTACTCGCTCAAGTGTGCAATGGATGCTTCATATGGTGGAGATATGGCCAATAGTAAACCAGGTAACCATTTCTCTTTGTTGACCTGTTAGCGGTCTATATCTGACTAACAACAAAGATCTTCTACTGTTCTTCTTCTTTTCTTTTTATTCTTGGGGTGGGGGGGAAGATTCAAAATGATTTTCCAAGTAGCTCGTATGATTCCTCACAATTTCTTTCTTTTTCCTTTTGCAAACTGTATAAAAGATATAGCAAGCGATTCATGCCTTCTATTTGTCTGACAGGAGATTATATTTCTCTGACTAGTGTTCTTCCATCTTTGATTTGAGTTGAAGCAACTCTTTAACTTTTGAGAATCATGGTAAATGTTAGCAAATTAGGGATAACTGGTCAAGGATTCAATACATAGTAATTGTGATAAGTTCTGATTTGGAAAGTTCTGCGTAGAAACTGTCATTTCAACGTCTTAAATGCTTCAAGAGATTCTGGGTTGAATCTATTGTGAGAAAAGTGGTGCTGACTTTGCAGGGCACTTGTATGATTTCAGTGGTCAGCTAACTTGCATACTTGTAATATAGTTGGAACATTGATAGCAATTGATTATGCACAGGCACTTTGCACACAATTGCTACTTTCATGGGCAAAGAGTAATATTTGGCAAGCAGAGCAGCTTTTGCCCACAAGTTGTTGATAATCAAATAGTAGTTACCTATGTTGACTTTGTGATAAGCCTTTTGCCCTTGTTTATTAGGTTGCTTCTTTTCAGAAAACTGTCAAAAGCTAGGGCCATTAATCTTTGAATCTTTCTCATGCATTTCTGTCCAAGTTCAGTTGTTTTTCCTAGAATCCATGTAAGAGACCCCTACAAACGACTTGGAATAAGCAGGGAGGCTTCTGAAGATGAAATTCAAGCAGCACGGAACTTCCTTGTTCAGCAATATAGCGGGCATAAGCCAAGTTTGGATTCAATTGAGGCAGCCCATGATAAAATAATCATGCAGAAGTTCTATGAGAGGAGGAACCCAAAAATTGATATCAAGAAAAAATTGAGGGAAGTACAACAGTCTCGTTTTGTCCAGGTTATTGCGAGCAGGTTTCAAACCCCCTCCTCAATTGTCACTGTTAAAACATCCCTGGCATTTCTAGTACTTGGAGTTCTCACTATTATATTTCCAACGGAAGAAGGTCCAACTCTTCAGGTAGCGATTTCCTTGTTGGCTACCATATATTTCATCTATGATCGACTGAAAAACAAAATCCGAGCTTTCCTTTATAGGTATGTAGCAATTCAGTCACCAAAACCCTGAAACTGTTTTTAGTTTCATGCTACTCTATTGTAATATACTAATTTTGCTAAAAACTCTCATTAGTAATTCAGGGTTTATTAAAAACTTCCATCTATTTTGCTTTGTTGAAATACTGGAACTAACTATTTTCCTTGTATGATGCAGTGTTGGAGCTTTTATTTTCTCATGGCTGTTTGGGACCTTTTTGATGGTATCAATAATTCCGCCATTGCCATTGGTTAAAGGGCCAAGAAGTTTTGAAGTGACTACTTCATTGTTAACTTACGTACTACTTTGGGTTTCATCTACCTATCTCAAGTAGTTGGAGCTTATTTGTTAAGATCTTGAGATTTTTGCATTTATGTAGGCCAGAGCTTCACCAAATCTTTCAACATGTCTTGGAATGTATAGTTTGCTGCATTAAAATTTTGGAAATGAGCCCTCATGTTTTAGTGGGAAAAAGTTTGTGGAAGTGGTGGTTCCTGTTGTTTAGAGAAGAGATGTAACATTTATTGCATTTGTTGTTTCCTGCATTAATCTTCCTCTTCCAGTTATAGTTGTTGAGGTTCTGGATATTGTGAAGCGTAAACAGCTTTTGAAGCCACAATTCATTATTGTGTACGTGGGCAGGCAACGTGTGCTATATATTTTAGAGGTTTATCAAAATTTGCTCAATATTGGTCAATTACTTGAGAAAGGTCTCTAAGTGCATCTTGAGAACACGGCATGTCTGATTAAAGATGCAAAGGGGTTGAAAATATTTATTTATTAAAATGAAGGAAAAGAGCTTCTCATTTGATATGATGGAGAAAGAATAAGTTATACAAGAATCACTAACCTTTGGTATAAAAAGGTTAGATAACTATTATTATTTTGGTGTCCTTTCAATACAGAAACGTGAATTGGTACAAGGTTTGGATCCATCAGAGGAAAGCACATCAAGTTGCAAAGTTTGTCATTTTTTTTTGAAAAATTAAAATGAATTAAAAAAGAATAAGACTTCTATACAACTATTATCTTACTAATAAGATATCAAAACACAGACCAAATGACATCGTAGACAAAAGAAATGTTACCGTGAGCAAACCACTCTCTAATGTATTCTCGAAACTTTCAAAACGAGTTAACAAAAAACCCCCCTTTTAACGTTTCACCAGAAGCTTCTGAATTAGGGCTCCAAAGTCTTCGTCGTCAGCATCTCCAGATGGTTGTGGAGGTAAGATCTCTCTGGTTTGATCCTCGTAACTTATCACTACAAGAAATTGTAATTTTAGTGAAAGTAAAAGTTGTCACTAAAAGTAGTAATATTTGTGACTATTATAAATAGTGTTCAATTTTTGAAGTCGTCACTTCTCGTCACAAATGCCTCCGTCGTTAATGAAATAGTGACTAATTTTAAAAATGATCACAATTATGCAACACTTTTGTAACACAAATACTGACACTAAAACTTGTGAAATGTGTGACAAAACTATATGGTCACAATAACTTTACATATTTATGACAAGTTTATCGTCACAAATAATATAAAGTAGTGACGAATTAAGTCGTAACAGTACTTCATTTTATTGTGACAAAATTGCCGACACTAAAACCTATCAAATGTGTGACAACACTATATGTTCACAACAACTGTACTTATTTATGACAAGTTTGTTGACACAAATGATATAAAGTAGTGACGAATAAAGTTGTAACAATATTTCATTATATTGTGACAAAAGTGCCGACACTAAAACCTATGGAATGTGTGACAACACTAAATGATCACAGCAACTTTGTATCTTTATGACAAGTTTGTTGACACAAACAATATAAAATAGTGATGAATGAAGTCGTAACAATACTTCATTTTATTGTTACAATATTATCGCCACTAAAATAATTATAAATAGTGACAAAATATGTCACTAATAATTTTTTATCTCTTGGTCACTAATATTTTAATAAAAAGTGTCATCATTTCGTCACAAAAATGAAAATTGGTTCTTACAAAAAGTATTATCACTAATGTGTTTATTATTATCACAAATAAAACTATCAATTCATCAACGGAATTACATTAGCTGTAAAAGAAATTTGCATCAGTGGCTATATTGTCTAACAGATTTCGTCACAAGTATGAAAGTTATATGTTACAATAATGTTGTCACTAAATAAAGAATATATGTTACAATAAATTTATCATTAATGCCTTATCATATACATCTGATATGTGTAACAAATCTTCACTAGAAAACTCAATGACCGAAGAGGCTGAGTAGGCATCAATAAGAATATCCCAATCTTCTTGAAAAAAGGAAGGAAAAAGGTGTTCGATGCACCCATCATCAACTTGAAACAATAAGTTTTTGGTATATTCTGAAAAGTGAGGAATTGACAGCGAGAAAATAATACAGAAGCCATAATGCAATACCGTATGAAGATCTTTAACATTAAAAGAAGGATAGCGATAAGATTTGTTAAAATGTTGAGGAAACAGCTGAACCTATGTATCATCACCCATCATCACTACATGTTTCCCATTGAGAACCCTTCGCAACAGGCAAAATCATGTGAAATGATATTGGAGTAAGAATTTTCACTGTTTGACAATAATTGAATCAACAATAAAGAAATCAAAAAAAAAAAATGGAGTGAAAGTGAAAGATAGACCCAAATAATATCTGGGAAATGGGAGAGATGGGAATAGCAACAACAAAATTAACAATAATGAAAAGAGACCTGTTGTATGTAGGGATGTCAATTATACCCGAACCCGATAGGTACCCGATAAAATTACCCGAACAGGGGCGGGTATGAGAAGCAAATTTTTACCCGTGGGGCGGGTATGGGGGGTTAACAAAAATACCCGTCGGGTATCGGGGCGGGTATGAGGATA
>JAOQMQ010000196.1:7924864-7946329 GCA_027563845.1 Erythroxylum subrotundum
CTTCAAGTCGGGGTCCAACCAGTAGGTATCCACCACCAGCAGCAGGCAGTTTAGTAAGTCAGTCAGAGCAAGTCAGAGCACAGGGTCTCGGAAATGGGCCATCAGTCAGGGCTCATTTCACCGGGACCGTTGGGCCTCGAAAGCGGGGTCCGACACTGCATCTGGATTGCGAAGTAAACATATTTTAGAAGAGAGGAGGAATTTTAGTCTAGACATAGTGCTTAGCTGTCCTTCACGGCTAACCAGCTCAAGAAGCTGACATTTGTCTTGATAGTGTTTCTCCAGATCAAATTACCCCATCCAACTATAGGTATTGTCCCATACTTCAGTTGTTTTACTTCCCTATTTGTTATGTCTATTACTGCTTGTATCCTCTCCTTCATTGTATTGATACTATGGTATTGATAGAGCTTTGATCTCCTTATGGGAAAGAGGCAATCGATACTGTTGTATTTTGTTGAATAGATTTCAACCAAATCACTTTATGATCAAACACCTTATAAAGCATGGTTTATTCATAAATCAATTTTTTTGTTCAATTTAGAAGTGTTTCATTATTTGTATTTTTCTTATATTTTTCAGGTCAAAAGAGATAAATTGGACAAAAAACCTAAGCTTAGAATTTTCATAGGCTATAGCAGCAACTCTAAGACCTATAAAATGTTTCAACTTAAACAGATGAAATTATTGTCACCAAAGATGTCATCTTCATAGAGCAATAGCAATGGGGCTATAACGTAAATGGTGAAAATAAACATTTTGGTAGATTGTTTTTTAATGAAGATGTTGATAAGTAGTCAATTAGAGGCATTAGACTGCTTTATGATATTTATACAATATGCAATATCACAATACTAAAATTAGCAAGTGTTAGAGAAACAATACAGGAGCACAAATGGATTGCTCCATGAAAGAAGAGCTTTTAATGATCGAAAAAACCAAACTTGGTAGCTTGTTGAAAGACATCAAAGAATGGTTGTTGGGGTGACATCAAAGAATGGTTGTTGGGGTAAAATAGGTTGTAGGTTTTTATTCAGATTTATGCATAGTGCAAGTGAAGAACACATGCAAGCTACTAAACATATACTGTTGGTGTTAAGTATGTAAATTATCAAGATTTTAAGTTAACATATTTTTTCAATGGCAATTGGGTAGGTTCATGTGATGATATTAAGAATACATATGGCTACTACTTTAATTTTAGTTCAGATATTATCAAGCAATGTTTCAATAAGCAAGAAATCACATCTCAAAGCGTTACTGAAGCTAAATATGCTACAATTATTATAGAAAATAATGCAATATGGCTTAGAAAAGTTATGGAGGATTTCAGTTTGTTGCAATAGGAACCAACTCAGATTTATTTTGATAATCAAAGTATTTTAAATTAAGTCTTATTTCTTGAGAAATATTCAAAAAGAAGGAAAGGTTTCATTAGTATTTTGCAAGACTTAGGGACGACAAGTGGTTAAACAATTTCGTAAAAGTTATATATAAAGACAAATTTAAAGTGTTAGAGGGAAAAATTAGGAGTAAACGATATCAAAAGTAAGGAGTATTTGAAGTCTATTTTAAATGATGTTGGGAAACAGTTATAATTATCTTAATCAACTCCTGGTGTTGAGTTAATTGAGTTGAAATGTTTAAATAAAACTTTAAAAACTCTAGTTGCATAAATGTTCTACATCTAACACCTATTCTCTAGTAAAGGGCAAATATAATGCACAATGCTCTTTGTTTTACGAGGGTCATCAATCATACGCAATCTTCTTTATGCATTTACTGAGAGATTGTTTCTATAACTCGAATCCATGACCTTTTGGTTGCAAAGACTGAGTACTTAGAGTGTAACTTTTTGGGCCCCTAGGTGGCTACCAATATGGAGGTAATGATTGAATTAGAAGTTATACCACACAAAGAGTGTTTTAAGTACCTAGGGTCTATTATCCAAGGCAATGGAGAGGTTGATTATCATATTAGGGTGACTCAAAGGGACTAGTATATCAGGAGTTTATGCGACAAGAAGATACCATTCAAGTTTAAAGATAAATTTTTATTGCTTAGTGATTAGGCCAACCATGTTATATGGGGTGAAGTGTTAGCCTATAAAACAAATACATAGTAATAAGCTTATAGTGATGGAGGTGAGGATGCTTCGGTGGATGTGTAACCTTACCAGAAAAGATAAGGTCAATAATCTAATGACAAGGGACAAATTAAAGGTGGTTGGAATTAAATAAAAATTGAGAAAGACAAGGCTTTGGTAGTTCGAACATGTTAAAAGTAGCATTTGGACGCTCCGGTGAGAAAATGCGAGAAAATAATACTTGGAGACTATAAGAGTAAGAAAGTAAGGCCTAAGAAGAACTGGGGAAAAGTGATCAAAAATGATATAGCTCGGATGGAACTTACCGAGAACATGGCCCGCAATAAGAAACTTTAGTGTATTAAGATACAGATAAAAGATCTATCTTAAAGAGGTTATTCACATTCTTGTAGGTTTTTTACGTTGTGTCCTTTGAGTTTAATACATGGTACTTGCTTCCTAGTTAGTTAGCTTAGTTAGTTCCTATTTATCTTAATTACTTTCTTAACATGGTTGGTTTGCGTTACTCTTGTACAAGTCTTGTTCTAATTTATGTATTTATTTTAACTTTTATTATTAATCTTTGACATGTTAAATACGTACATTATTTTGTATTGCATTGCCTTTTTTATGCATATTCATTTATAATTTTGTAGCATCTTCATATCATATTGTATGTGTGTTTATTGAAAATAGCCGCTCTACTAGGTACGGATAAGGCTGCATATTATCAGACCTCCTTAGACCCCGTGTCTCAATGGGACTCCCACTGAATATTGGTGTTATTATTGTTGTTATAAACTTTTGAAAAATTAAACTAAGCTTCAATAACATTCCAATCAAAATTTAACCTTTTGAAAACAATTTAAAATCTTTATAAAAATTTATTAGAAACTTAAACTAATTTAATTTTAATTAAACTAATTTAGCTAAAATTAATTCGCTACATATGTATTATGAGCCAAACATTTATCCCTTGTAAAGTATGTGTGGCTATATTTAGAAATTAGAGTTTCTACCTTATGCTACTGCCTTGACTTGGTTTCTTCTCCTTTTGTTAGTAGTCAAAGTTATAAATACCGTTTCGTACTAGCTGGTACCCGCCAGAAGGCACCATACTAGTCGAAAAACGGAACGGTATTACTCTTCACGATACTAATCTTATGTACTGACTGATATTCAAAATATTGGTCGAATACCGATTAGTATCGTGAAAATTGAAAATTACAGGGACTAAATAGCAAAAAAAAAACAAAACTGCTCCCCCTGCACCCCCGATAGTTGACCTCTCACTCCCACCTCTCTCAACAACAACCTAGACAGGAATGCTGAACTCTTTATGAGGAAGCCCAGATTCTTGAAACTTTTGATGAAATTGAGGTTGGTTGTGATTATGACGATTCTGATCTTTTTCCCCACTACCACTACCACCTTCTTGTTGATTTTTCACTTCCTATACTCCGTCATCTCTAGCAAGCCCTAGAAGCCCAACGATCATCTTAAAGAATTGCATTCCTAACAAAATCAATCTATACTTAACTGTAAAATGAATCACAAAACCAGAGAGAGCAACAAATTGAGAGAATCGAATTTTTGTAAAGGGAAAGTGTTGTGTTTTCTTTATTATAAAATGTATGGGATTCAAAGAAGATATTTTGTAAATGGAGAATCAATGTATAGAAAGAGGAGAAAAGGGGAAGTTAGGTGCCATTTTGTTAGTATTATGATCTAGAAGCCAATCATTGGATGGTTGTATTCTAACAGTTATGTTCATGAATTGGATGGTTTATATCATTTTGTTCTATGAGTTTTCATTATTTATGGATTATTCAAGTTGAGGATTCGGATTTTAGAAATCTGTAATGGAAAATAATGATTACTCTGAAATGTCACTAATGTTGGTAATTAAAATGGAATATTAATTGACCACTAAAAGATTAGTGTGTAGATTAAATGATGGTGATGTTCTACAAGCCATTCGATAAGGAGCTATTGGTTTAATCGCACAGACACATAATGGAGATTATGGTATTCAACATACCCTAAATGAAACATGATTATGATTGTGTTTATGTCATTAATGTTTCATACGTGTCTTGAATTCTACTGTATGAGATGTTCATTATCTTACATGAGAAATGTGTATTTGTTGGCATTGTCCAACGTTAACTGTAACAGGTAGCTATATAGATAATGCCACAGTATGCGTGATTTGTGTAGAGGATAAATGTTCATCAAGAATACTGTTGTTCCTTGTATATGATATGAGTGATAATGTCTATGGGCCCTTGATAAAGTAATATTGTATGCACGCAATATAATTAAGGAGTTAATTATATTTACGATTTACTTTGGAAATCTTTTAATTATATTTACGATTTACTTTGGAAATCAAGAAAGAATAAATTGGGAAGATTGACATATTCCAATCTTGCATTTATTCAGGATATTATGAGACAAAAGATTTGACAAGGGCAATTATTGCTTCAGGATCGTGATTTGTGTACGATACTTATCATCTATATCACGTGAGTAATTATAATGTATTTTGCTAGATACTGCTTATAATGTATAGAATTAAAAGGGGTTTTAAATCTATTGTCAACATGACATAGATCTCAGTAGGTCACACTAGAAAAGATTTGATTAGAAAAGAGAAATTATTCTAGAATATGACAATAAAATTAATTATAAGAATTATAATTATTTTGGTCGTCATATGGTATTAGAATAAATATTATTAGAAAACAATTTTAATCCTAGATAAATTTATTTGATAAGTATGACATGTTATATAAATTTAATGCTTAACAAAATAATGCATATAATTATATGGCAATTAGGTCAAATGTTTAATTATTTTAAAACATGAGATAAATGGCAAAGCGAGTATTTAAATGAAAATTTGCACGGTCAACCTTGTAAGAACATAAGGTGTCCATGAAATTAACATAAAGATGTGTTTAAAGCCTTAAGACTAAGATATCCTTTCACTTTGTTTCTTGGCTTTATTTACACAAGGGCATTTTAAACAATTAAAGAGGCTTTTAATTAACCCTAATTTGTCCAAAAGGGAGAGGATTTTCGGCATTTTTTTGGTGTGGTTTTCCAGCTGCTGCCATTTTTCATCTTCTTCTTTCTCACGATTTTTTACTTTTTCTTTTTGCTTTTGTCTTCCTCCAAGCTGCCGATTTTCTTCACCCTTCTTACAAAACTTAAAAGGCTTTGACATTTAGTTCATGTGTTAAGCAATCAATCACCCATCCTTAAGTTTATTTTGGAGATTTTATAGGGTAAAAAATAAGCTATTGAAGTACCATTTAGTAATGGGAAACATTGGGCTTTTTAATCGACTTTTGGTGGAAACCTTAGAGTGCATGTCATTTGGTGCAAAGGAGGTGAAGCTGTGAGCAAGGAGGTGAAACCGTGAGATCTTCTATTTGGTTTGGAGACCAAGTTAAAGGTATAATGGTTTATGTGCTTTAATATGTATCATTTTGGTTTATGAATTGGTTGGAAGACAATTTAAATTTTTTTTAACCCACTTGAAGCCTTAACAAAATCAACATGTTTCTGGCAATTTTTTAAAAATATAAAATAGTTTTTAATTTTTTTAAAAATTAAAAAATAGTCCATTAGTATATTATATTGTATACTTTATAATTTTACATTAATCATGTCTCCAAAAATTATAATAATAAAAATTTAAAATAACAACAATTTATTTATTTTTATTAACAATAATTTTCACATATTTCATTTATAAATAATAATCATAATTAGTATGAAAAAAGATCATTTAATCTTCATACAAATATAAAATTAAGAACAATACAAAGTATTTAAAATATTATAATTTCATCGTATAATAAATAATAATTATATCTAAACATCAAATAAAAAACAATAAAGATTATTAACTTTCTAACTATTACAATCCATAACAAGAATTCGTAACGAGGAAATAACTAACTAGAAGTGAAACTTGAAATAAAAATATATATTATTTATTTATTATCAATTAAATATATTAATTTAATTTAATTTAATTTTATCTATTTAAATTTTTTTACTTGTTGCAAATCAACTCCTATATTTTTTAAAATTTTCAATATCAATCAATATACAGTTAGTATTTTGAATATTGTTGATATTGACCAATGTCAAGCGAAACAGTCGAGTACAGATTGGTACTAACATCTAGTACTGGTAAATATTTTTTAGTATCGTTTTTTAATCGGTACAATACGTACTGTTTGGTACTGTACGAAATACAAAACATTGCTTTTATGTGTGCATCTCACTTTTTTTTGGACAATTTTTTGGATTCATCAGCAGCTAACAACACCACTGGTGAACTATATGCTCCATCGTTGGCATCTTCTAACACTAATTCGCACACCTAAAAACACACACAAATTATAATCAAAACAAGTTTTTTTTCTAGATATTGAACTATGGGACAAGTGCATATTTTCTAAAAACTCCAACATTTATCCAAAACCAACAACAAGTTTTTCGCATTTCTAGAAAGAATGAATAAAAAAAGGCAAAAATCAATCCAAGTTTCCAGCAGATAAAAAGCTAGGGGAGGCATGTAATTGGTTTCTAAAATAAAAACTAACAACAAAGGCAACCAAACATGTTTCTCCATAAACTACAAAAACATGAGAGCCAAGAGACCGATTTAAAGGAATAAATAACCAAGGCCGTGGACATGCTGAATTTTCATCAAATTCTAGAGGCAGAAAAACTAAGAATTTAAACAAGTTGAAAATGCATTCATCGTCTTTCAATAAACAAAATACAAACCCTAATCGATCCATCAGTTAATTAAGTTTTAAGCCTTAAACTCATTAAAATTGAAAATCAACTGTCATCCAATCATAGGTATAAATATAATAGAAATTTTTTTTCGTAAATTTTCAATCATATCTTGCTAATTAAATAACTTTAAAAATACGAATCATACGTAAAAGTTGAAGCGAACTTGAATCAAACTCTTCTAAAATTTTTCTTTTCGGACTGTCAACCACAAATTATTGAAGTGATTAGCTTTTAATGATATTCATAAAGCAGGAAAAGAATTCAAACGATTTAAGAAGATAAGACAGAGTGTTTATTCTCTTATGCCTTTCTCTTATTTTTAGAAAAAGATACTAGAGTTTCTTTCTAATTAAAATTAGATTTCTTAATTATGATTGAATTTTAAGTCTAACTATATGATTAATGAAAATTTTCAAACTTTATAATTAGGTGTAATTTAATTTAAATTGAATTTTCTTTTAAACTGCTCTTTATGTATGCCCACTAAATTTATAATTTGTTGCAATAGTTATAAATTAGACTCCTAATTCATGGTTAGAATTAAAATTAGCCTTTTAATTTATCTTTAGTTCTCTATTTGAATAATTTATAATCATACTTCAAGAATAATATCTATCAATATGTCGTGACTATCTAAATATTTGAAATGTCAAATTGATTTAACTTAACATGTGTATGTATGGTTATAAACGTATAGTTTAATTCTTTTGTCATCTAATGCTTAATTGAAATATGGTATAAAATTAATGTCTACTCTATTTAAATCCAATCATATTCATTTTTGCTACCTAGCAATTAATTTATAGTTGATATTTGATAACAATTTTTTCAAATATCAATTTATTATGTCCAAACATTTTCTTAAATCACTAATAATAAAGAATAATAAAATATTCTCTCTAACTAATTTAGGGTAACAAATTCTTTACCAACTTACTCAATTATCTTCACATAGTACGTACTATATTCAAGTACTATAAGCTAAGCTACTCTAAATAGAATATATTATAAGTAATATAAATATAGTAATTCTTATAAGAGATATGTTGGTAATCTCAAGTCTGAAGTATTAATCATACAACTATCATAATTAAAAAAAAAATTATAGACACACAAGTAATGTCCTAATCGAGAGCTTCATATTCAAGCATGTTTAATAAATTTATTCTTTAATAAGCATTCATATATTTATTTAAGTATCTATGCACTTTAGTCTATGAAATCAATTACTTCCTCTTTATTAATGTTCAGTCTTGGTAAAGTAATCGCT
This sequence comes from Erythroxylum subrotundum, assembly GCA_027563845.1. Lineage (NCBI taxonomy): Eukaryota > Viridiplantae > Streptophyta > Magnoliopsida > Malpighiales > Erythroxylaceae > Erythroxylum > Erythroxylum subrotundum. Next base: position 7,933,048 of record JAOQMQ010000196.1, read on the forward strand.
AAGAATAATTTAGGAATAATACGTAAATATAATATAGATATCATAATTATGATTTTATTATAATTTCATTTATAAAAAATATGTTTATTCTATGAATTTTATCTCACGTTAATTAATATGATAAAAAATGAATTTTAATTACCTTTAAAAAAAATGAATTTTAATTATATCACAAAATCTACGTCAAATCAATTGATTATAGAAATACACCAACACTTATGCCATAGAACCCACCGGCTGTTCCTGGAATTATGGCAAGTGAATGAGATCTCACTTGAATAAGCATTGCCAATTTGCCATTAACAATCATCCATAGATTTTCCGAAGACGTGCTGAATATGTTTTTCTTTTGGGAAGTTTTTATCTGGAGGCAATCTGAAGTTGAAGTAACTCTGAACTAAAAGTCCGAACCCTGGGCCACGCATCTTTCTCATATGCAAGAGCCCTTTGGAACACTGGCCTCATGTAGGGGGAAGGAAGAGTTCATGTGAAAGAGGCGTAGGAAGCCTTGCTTCTTCGCGCTAAGGCCAACTCTCCAGCTCAGCTAGGCAAATACAGTGGCGAGGGAGAGTGCGATGAAGCCAAGCAATTAATGTTTGTCAAGAGCTAGATTTACTAGGATGTTAACGTCAATACAAGAGTACTGGTTGTCTATATGCAGTGAAGGATCCTTCTGTCGCAAACTTGTCGTCCATAGTGTTTAGTTCATAAATGTATGTACTGGTTAGGACATCTTGTAATGCTAATGGAAATGTCATCTTTTTAGTGTTACTGGTGCCTGGAAGTTCGTCGATGGAATACCAGAAGATAAATTAATACGTTCGGCTTAGAAAAGGACTTACATTTTTCTTATATATCTATAACCAGATATTTTCCACACCTATATACACCTGCCTCTTCGCTGGGAGGTGAAAAAGTGGAGGAAGAAAGGAATCAAGTATGTAATCTTTGTACCCCAAGTAACAAGACTTTTGAGTACCGAACATAAGGTCACAACTCTGAGAAGGGTTAATACATCAGCACAAAACTAAAGGGCCTGACCAAGTTAAAGAATCTATAATAGCGTTCTAGTTTCATAAAGATATGACAAGTTGAGCCACAAATTTGAATGAAGGTAAATTTCTTTGTTGTACTACCAAATTTAGTAACTCACCCGTTGGCCATTGCACTGCAGAGTGTACAATGTAAATTGATTTTAGTTCCTAAGTTTAACCAAAAGAACTGCACATCTCCCTGTCTAGCGTAAGTAGGAAAGCAGAAATTTCAACAGGTTCATTACCTATTCCTTCAGATCTTATAAAGGTAATTGGTGAAGACTACCGAGATGTGATTAATGAATTTCACATTAATTCATATGGACCCTTACATTACATGAACAAATAGTCACCGGGATAAGGAGTTCTTGTAGAAGTAACAAATTGACAATAGCCTATTAATATAAAATAATAGTCATTCAAATAATCTTAATGATTTGAGTTGAGCAAAATTGTAATGATCAGGTTTAGTTCCTTTTTACCAACATCATATACATAGATAACCTTGCAGAAGCTGTGGAACACGAGTGAAGTGCTGTTGCGAAATATTAATGTAATTGTGTATACATTTCTGTCCAGGTTAGTCCCAAGGGTACAAGGAATGACAGCTTATCGTGGGAAGTTGCTTTCACAGGGAGCAACTAAGCACCTATTAAGAAGGCAGTACATAGAACCAACATCAGTTAATATTATTTCATTTCTGGTATAAAACAGAATCACATGTAGCTCCCACCACCAGCCTGACACTCGGATAGCCAGATGTCTATATGTTTTATTATTTGCTGCCGTACTTTCTGAACAGCTTCAGGGGAACTACAGTTCTGGGCATTGCCTGAGGCGAAAATTGACAAGTTCACAAAAGCACAATGAAAACGTGAAAAAAGTGATGTTTTTAAGATCTAACAGAAAAACTCTAAGAGATTGTTTCTATAGCAGGGCTGCTTGTTGAACAGGATCATGATCTTGATTAGGTCATTTGAAGGTAAAAAGAATCTAGAAGCCAAAACAGTCATGTATATATAGTTTTAATGTTAATCCAAATTGTTTTCACCATACATATCACTTCTGTAATAACCACAAAAAACCATGCATACCTTCAAGGTTAGAAGGAGATTGGGGACATCCTCGCAGATCAGTTCCATGGCCGCAATTATGACAAGAAATTAGATAGGAAGGCACTGTAAAAATTTGAAAGACAGTCACTCTGTAAATAGAGAAAGTCAAGGTTGGAAAAGTTGGAATCCATATAAATACAGAAATAGTCCTCTTGTTCATTTTCTTTTGGCTTGGTTTTCCAAGTAAGGAATTTTTGAACTTACTATCAGGGGTTGAAATCTTTTTTGATGCATGACGCCAGGGATCTTGAGAACCGTTTGTGAAAACAACTTTTGAAGCTGCAGCCATTAACAGGTATTTGATAGTGACTCACAAAAGCAACAATATCAAGAATGTAAACATAATTGCATATAACCATTGGAAATATACTTAATAAATCCCATTGCCCGAGTTATTTGCTTATATTTTTCACATAAATCCTTCTGATGCGGTTCACCTAACTAATGATTCCTTCTTTCTGATGCATCTAAAAAATTTTACAATTTAGCTTAATGACAAGAGATAAGCTGATTCAAAAGTGGCTGCTGCTGGTTTAGGAATGTGTTAGTGCAAGAGACAGAGCAATTGTAATCGAAATACAACTAAAGAGAAATAAGTTGTAAGTTGAACATGGAAGATATTTTTAACTACTATGTTCGAACACAATTAGTTTGGTTATATTCACTAGAGGAGAAATAAACACTAATGTGCGGACCTGCAACTTTTGTAGCCCCATAGTATATGTTTGTTACATTAACTTGAGGATAAATATCCTCTCCAAAAACATTCATACAAAGGTCCAAGTGATATCTGCAACATGCAAGCAACAATTTTCAAATGGGCAAAGCAGAAAAGAACAAAAAAAGTACAGAGACAAAGCACTACTTTGATACAGAAGCACATAATGCAAGAAGCTACATTAAAGAATAAAAACATGCCTTGTGTCAACTTTTGAAGAGCGAATACTATCATTGGAGGGCGCCACTTGGAAATATGCAACTTCAGTACATGCTTGGAACCACCATAACCGATCTGAAGAATCTTCGGTTATAGAAGTTTCCTTCAAATGTTTTTGGTTATATGTTTCAACTTTGGCACCAACACTTCCAAGATAATACTCTTTTACATATTTGGCATATGCATCCTGCAATTTTTATGTGTGATCATTTTAAGTGTATTAAATAAGTAAAAGGATGAGATATCACAATTGAAATTTGACAAAATGTTATCATCATGCTTCACAAATAGTGTATCCATGAAAGCACTTGTAACGTCTAACTTGATAAGCTTTATAACCCAATATTTCAATTTCAGGCAAGTGGAGACGTAAGTAATGTGTGATGCTGGGATTTCGATGCCTAGTATTATCATTTATACAAGGATCAGGCATGTAACATGTCCAACAGGAGTTTCCGTACAATGTGCAGAAATTGAAATGTTAGTCACAATCTAGAATTGAGGTTTTAGCTATCTGGATATCTAGCAACTTCCAAGGAAGCTATAGACTGGGACAAAGATGTACCCAGTCAACAAAACTGCTTTGAACTTGATTGTAAAAGAGTAGTTTTAGCCATGCAGAAAGATGAGCAGAAGGTAAAGTAAGCTCAGCTTACCACCAGATCCTCTCCAGCCTTATTTGCTTGAACCAGAGGGGTGCAAAGCACATCTGGATTTCCGTACTGAAACTGCAAAATATGCATAAATATTTCATGAATTCAAAACTTCAAGTAGATAGGTGACAACAATGGAAAGAAACCAAACATACTGCCATAACTGCTGCATCTGCTAGAAAATAGAGAAAATCTCCATCGATCTCAAGCTGTAAAACAGATGAAAAAGTACAGATCAAACTGAGTTAAATAAACCCTTTTCTGGGGTATGGTTCATTTGTTCTGATTCAAGAAAATAAAGGAGAGAAGTTTTACCTCATCAGATCCAAATAATGTTTTTACCGCTTTTTTATTTGATGCAAGACGTTCTTCAACAAGATGAGTAGTTTCTTTCAGTGCAGCTTTACATTCAGGACCAGCTGACTCACCAATCTGGAAGAGGATAGCATAATTATGATCTTACAACAAGAACAAAAACAAAATCTTCAAGATGCAGAAGCACACATTTCATGTAATCCAACCCAAAGGAACAAGGTCATAGATTTAGCGTAATTATGATCTTACAACACGAACAAAAACAAAATCTTCAAGATGCAGAAGCACATATTTCATGTAATCCAACCCAAAGGAACAAGGTCATAGATTAGATATATATCAAATTCTTTACCTGCCTATCAAATTCAGTGAAATTGTAAACATCAAGAACAACAGCAGAACTTGCAAGGCTTCCACATGTTAAATGTGGAAATTTAAGACGAAACCACGCGCTTAGAGCTCCAGCATATGAGACACCGAAGAAGAACCACGGATTCTCAACATTTGTTCTGTTGAGCTTGTGGTTTAGGATTTCCTACAAAGAAAAAAATCTTCAACCAAAATGAAGAATGAGGCTAGTAGTAGCTGTTGCTATGCTCCTCAATAGAGTTGGAGAAGCAAGTTCGTCGAATTTCGTACGGATGAAAGAGCTGCTGTAACAAATGGGGTAAAATTCTAACTTGAAACTAAGTAAACCTGTTCCAAGGGTATATTTCTGTTTTGAAGAGTAAATGTGTTTTCTTGGGTTAACCAGAAAAATCACTCAACGCTCTAAGATCAGACCTTTCTCTCTTCGGTCTAGTTTCTGTCTTGCAACTAAAAAGAAGGCAGAAAAGGGAAGATAAGAACATACGCTTCAAATACAGAAACATATTCTCAAGACTAAATATCTACAGAGAAGCGCACTCGTTAACGCTAACCAGTAACTACAAATAATATCATCTTCTATATAGAAAACAAGAAATGCTTTTAACCATCAAATAAGTACTTGCCTGATAATGATGTCGGAAAACAGCCAAGTCAAACAACGCCTGCTTGGATGAAAGATATCTCAAGTTTTCAGTTGTTAAAGAATCGAATGGTACACTCTTTCCATAGTAACGGTGCTCAAGCGAAACCACAGCTGCTCCAAACTTCTTTGCCAAAACCTGTACGACCCAACGAAGTTTAACCAGAGAGTTTCCTTGCCATTATAAATAACCAAAATTTCCATCTTCTGAAAACCAAACCCAAAACGCACAAGCAGCTTATAAGTTAGGAACCTTGGGCTCATCAAACAATGCACGCCAACAATAAGAACATGTAAAAACTCGTCCAACTTTGCTTCCATTAATCAAACTAACCATTGAGAAATGCTCTCTGAATTTATCAACTAATTGACACCCAATATAAAACTCACACTCAAGTAATCATTGGCTATTCCGTCGCACGAATATTCGCCACAAATTTTCAGAAAGATAGGCCCATCAGGAGCTCTAAAGTGGTCAAGATACTCAAAATACCTCTGCTCGAACCGTCTATGATCCTGCAGACACCATAACTCTATAACTCACATCGCCAAACCTTAAACAGAATAGTTATAAAATCCCATTTCAGAGAGAAAGTTGGAGAAGGAAGCTACGTATGGACAGTAGTGATCGAGAGTTTGATTGAACCAGAGCTCGTCGGTAGTCAAGTACTTGTTGCTTCCCGACAAGCGTTGAAGCACCGCACGTTGCGACACAAAGCCATGAGACACCGTCGTGAGAAACGACAGAGATACCGTAAAGAGTACCAGACCGGCGACTAAGTTCATACTTACCAGCTATGCTTTCCCACTTGGCAGTGCTTCCTTGTTGTTTGAGGATGTCGTGTGTGGCCTCAAAATATTCCTGGGATAACCAGCTGGACTTTCATTAAGGAAGTGAAAGAGAGTTAATTAATGGGTAAAAGAGAATCAAAATCTCTCATACTTTTAGCAATTTCGTAAGAAAATCCTCTATTATGTAAAAACTGAAAAGTAAGTTTATTTATGTATTTTAATCAAATAAAATAAAATAACGTTTATTTTTATTTATAATCTGTATTTTATAAATAACTCTTATTTTTATTTATATATTTTATTTTTAAACAAAACTATTAATTTTTATCTATCATATTAATATCATGTTATTTATATATAAATTTTAAATATGTGACAAATTTTATTAATAAAATATATTTTTATTGATAAAGAATAATACATTAGTTAGTTTAATATTAGTTTTTTAATTAAAATTATATAATAATATTAATAAATAATAGGATTAATTAATTCTTTATTTTTATAAGAAGACAATTTCAATCATTTCCCTACTTAAAAGTTTGGCGAGCTATTACTTTCTTTATCAATAAGTAATTAACTTTTTATTCATTAATAAAATTTAATATAAACTTTTTGATATAACTAATAAGATATAAATATGCTAAATAAAAACTAATATCTATAATTTCATCTATTAATGTAATCAATTAAGCTAATTATTAACTATTTATAAAAGTATAGAGTCAAATCAAAAATAAAAATTTAATCATTTAATTTATTATTTTAATGAAAGATTAATTTATCATAATATGTCAATAAACCGAGTCGGAGGCAGCAACCATGATGGCCCGTGGCCCTGTCTATGGCCCGATGGGCCACACGTGGGTCGGATCAACCTAGCCCGTCATTTTTAAAAGAAAAATTTTCAAAACGACGTTGTTTTTGAAGTAACAGTTGGGCTCGTAGCCCACCCGACCTTGTCCCCTGGCCCAGTTTGGCCGACCATGGTCAACCTGACCCAAAATTGGACAAGGCGGGCCCTTTTTGACATCTCTAATATTAAATTATTCAATATATTTTATTAATAACTAATAAATATAATTTTTAATAAAATAATGAATTAAATATTTTAAATATAAGCAATGATATATAAATATAATAAATTAATCAATTTAATCGAAGTATATCTCTCTTCTAATTTGCCATCTTAATCATCTCAAGTAAAGTCACGTAATTATTCATATGGAATATTTACATATTCTAAAAAGTTGCCATGCTAGTTAAAGTTAAAGAAAATTATAGGACTTATTATGAACTTTTTAAAAAACGCCACACTGAGAGTCATGATTTATGCAATATTCTCTTTATATTTTTACAATTAGGTTGCTCTGTATAAACTTTTTCAAAAACATAGAAAGAAACTACAAGTCTTTAGAAAATAGTCTAAATATGCTTATGTTTTTTCTCAAGTAAAATATGATACTTGATATAATTTGTAATCTGTCGGGGACAAACAAGATCTTAAAATCTTTTATGGTCTGACATTTGGATCATAAACTTGATGAGCTTCTAAATGCGTGAGAAGTCAAATTCTGCTTTCAGAGATGACATTTCATAATTCAAAACCAGAAAAAAAAAAAAAAAAAAAACCTTCATTGACCAAAGCAGCAAAACAAAAGATCGGGTTTTATGAAATGCCATTTGCATAGTACACGGGCGCCTGGCTAGTGTGTAGATAGTGCTTCAAACTAATGACCATGCAACTCACAGTAGTCAATTGCATTCTTTTGCTTTTGGGGCAGAAAAACTTGGTCTTGTCCAGGGCCCTTTGAAACTAAGCTACACTACATCAACACACCTCCTCGAACACTAACAAGAACGTCATATTTCACTAGAAAAACGAGGGAAAGTTGAAACACTGACTACTATTTAATGAAAGCATAAAGAGACCCCTTTTCTCCTGTAGCCATCAACACTATCAGCTTGTTGATGGTAAATGCTAACAAAAGGATGATTGCTCCTGCGGAAAAAGAAGAAAGAATTGTCAACAGAGGTCTGCTGAAATTATAAGTTAATTGATTCAGCAGAATCAGTACCTAGAATGAACAGATTAATACTGTAGACAGTGGACTTGACTGCTAACATCAAAGTTTTGAGTAAAGAAATACCATCTAATTCCTTGTCCCTAGTAGATGCTTATTTCTGCTAATTGCCAAATGGTAGAACTGAACTACCATGTCGAGAACTTTAATCATCTGAACTTCTGTGATTATTTCTTTTGCTGGTTTGTAATTGACAATGATCTCCTAGTTGCAACTTCGTGATGTACAAAGGGAGAGGCCTCCACTAAATCAGGTAATTTAGATCCTAGAAAAAAATATGTTTTTTGTTGAAAAGATCAATTGCTGCTGTTTGATGCATCCCAGATTCCATCTCGTCACTTGTATATGTCGCGGAAATAAAACTAAATGCATATCATTTCTCGTACTTGGTATGTGAAAACTGAGATTTCTCGTAAAATCTCATAAAACTTTCTTTCCAAAATGATCTTATCCTTCTAGTCAATCATATATCATCCATGGGAATTCTTAATGTCTGAGTTTCACTCCCCACATAAGTATGTTGATTCCAGTAAACACAGGAAATGTCATTCTAGTTTTATAGATTATCTACATCTTTATCTGTAGTTAAAATGTTCTACTGAATTAAATTCCCACAGGACCAACTGTCACTTCAAATTTCATAGATTATTTAAGAAAATCTCTGAAATTCATAGATCATTGATGCATTCTTACAGCTGCACAAAGTAACGCAAAAGTTATTTCACCATCAAATGTTAGTATTATTTTGAAAATTTAATCAGAGCAAACTTAGGTAGACACTAGTTCTTTCAGTCTTCCACCAGCATATCGTTTTTATCTAATACTTGACTTCCGAAGGCTGAAGAGTCTTATTAGCTCCTAGTAGTCTATAAAGTAGTTAATAAACAAAAATTCAAGATCCACTTGGATGGAGACTCCATCGACTAACCTGATCGTTTTAAGCTTGCTCGTGTACCCGATGAGGCTTCATATTCAAATCAATCATTTTATTATCCATCTTGGCAACCCCATCAGAATTTCCATCAGACATTGGAACAGGAGAGGCCCGATGATTTTTCCGATTTTCTCCTATTGTCAGCTTAGATGAGTCATTTTGTCCTTTCATCGGTTCACCCCGGTCCATAGGCTGTAAACCTGGGTCTTCGAGTTTATCCCCTGGAAACTACAGAATATATAGAAGGGGAAGTAAACATGTTTCTGCATAAATGAAGGAAACGTAAGAGGCAATTCTTTCAAGGTCACAATTAGATACCTCAACTCTCTGCCTCAGTAGCAGATATCTTCCATGCGTTCTTTTACCACCAACATGAACAACCATATCACATTTCAAACAAAGAGATGTTCCATCTATCTCGCAGTAAAAGAAAGCTGCAACATTTTTCCAGGCAGAGAGCATAAGTTTGTGACAATCTTGCAAGAACACCAAATGATGGTTTCAGCTCAAAAAGAGAGTATTTATATATATGGCAATAAGGACTCATATACCAGGTGCATTTTCACATATGTCACAGCGAGGAACATCACTTGGAGTTGCCAAACCGACTCGTACATGCCGGCTAGCAAGTTTATTACACATGTGGACCTGCCAACCCCATTTGTGATCGTAATTCAAAGCCAAGAGAATCGATGGTGACCAAGGTAATCTAGACCAACATTGGGATTTCAAAAGACTCATCTTTTAACTTGCAAGGTATCAAAAAGTTTCAATCTTGAAGTAACAAATCACTCTTATTCTTCAAAATAGAGCAATAAACTTGATTAATAAGTGGAAGTCTTCTATTTAAAAGTGACACTCCATTAAAGCAAACCTTTCAAGTTCAATCCTTTTCGATATCAAAAAAAATGTAAAGACTGAAGTAATCAACTGTATAGTATCCAAAATAGCAGGAAGCAAACCTTCTCGTCACAGGTACGGCAAAGGGCAGCTTCATCGGCGGCGCAGAAGACAACGGCGGCAGCACTCTCACAAGCATCACAAAGGGTACGCATAGTTAGTACGCATAGTTCACTCCCACTCTCATTTCTCCAATCACCATACAAGAAGATTCATTCCCAGTTTCACAAAAAAAAAAAAGCAGACAGAAGCCTAATTAAATTAAGAGATATCACAAACACCAACGCTACCTACAGGAAACAATTCTAACGTGTCAATGATTGGACAGGTGATAGTTATGTTCTCTCTCTCTTAAGGTTGTTTCTTCGATTGTTTTTTGTTGGTATTGTCTGATGAGGTCCTGGACCTCCTGGTGTTGTTTGATTGTGACGACAGTTAAAGAGAGACTAAGATTGGCGAATGAAGATAAAATGGGGGTACTTACAAGTAGATTCCAGAAGGGATAATACACGACTTGTGGATTTAAGAAGCTCTCACAGTGACAGGACATTATAGTTGATGAAAGAGGGTGTTTTGGTTTCTGGGTCTGACTCCACATTTCTTCACCTATGGCCACAGGTTTCAAAAGCCAATGGTGAGGCGTGTTTGATAGTGGCCCTTGCTTTCTTCTTGGCCACCAGTTTGATATCTGACATGGGGTCCATCTCATTTACGGTCTTTAATCTTTATTGTTGCCTTTGCTTCAATCCCAGCCGTCCACAAAGTCTGTCGAAGGTAAATCTCCTGAAAAGTATCCGATCGTTAAAACCTTTGTTTACGTTTATGGTCTGGCTGTTCCTTCGCTGGCTTCAACTCCTTTAGCATGTAGGGTCAGGAGTCCAGATATGGGCTCGAAGCCGATATCAGAACCACCATTTTCGTGGGTTGGTGAAAGTGCGCTCTGAGCAGTTTTGCCAACTACTCTGATCCCGTAAAGCTTCGTGTAGAATCTAAATTTTTGCAATAACAAGTCTCCATCTAATATATCGATTATAATAATAATAAAAACAATCATTAGACTCTAGGTGTGTTGATAATATGTATACTCAATTATTATTTTTGTTTGTGTTTGTATGTTGATCTATCGATCATGTATAATTTTTGTCTCCATTTGTAGTTGTGTGTTCCCTAGACAAAGAGGAGATGGGTAGTGGAGATCAAGGAGTTGTGGCAGAAATAGTAGAAGCTCCAGCTCCAGCGGAGACCATAAACACTATAATTGGGGAATTTTGCCTTAACCAAAATTTGCATGACTATGGCGGCAGTTAATGACTTATTTTTTAGGAAGGTCACATCATGCACATATATTTCCTTGTTCCTCCTTAATGTGCCATGTCTAATTTGAACAGTGGTTCCACCAGTTTAATAATAAAACTTTCAAATATCTATTTATTAATTTCTCTTCACAAAGAATTGTCAATTGTGTTGATGTTGCGATCTCTGCTCATGTTATATAAGTATATATTATATAAATTACTATCAGTATTTCAATATAACAATAGCCTAATCTAGCTAAGAAAGCATGACTCAGCCTACACTTTTAAGGCTCAAGTGCTTGAACAATGTTAAGCTCATCTACACACCTAAATTTCATATATATAACCCAATTTGTGCATAAAATAATTTGAATCTTTCTTTCACTAATTCCTCACTGTCAATTAATGTTTTCTTATATTATGTATTATATTAAACATTGGTTGTTTATGGACAATCAAGCTTGTACGTACACAGTTATTCTAATCTACGAATTAAAGACATGGATTATGTTTGATGCTTTTGTTACGTTGTTAGATAAATATTCAATTGATTAATGGGTTTTCTTTTTGTTTCATTTCAACTTTAATCTCTCTCTCTTTCACTCTATTCAAAACATCTATTCTTCATGTTTTGAACAACAAAATGGATCCTTTAACATACTTTTGTGTAATGCTTAGGGGTCTAATGAGTTTTGGATTAACTTTTCTGTACTTTAGGTTTAAAAGGCAATGAGTAATCTGTCTTTGCTATATACCTCTCTTCAATTCCAATTTTCCAAGATTCATTGTTCACGAAAAATGCTTTTTGTTTGGATTGTTAAATACTACAGAGGAATCATAATTTAGGAGTACCTTGTTAGCATTCCATGGTTATTATCTCGTGGTACACGTAGAACTATTTGAAGAGCTACTAATTATGCCTTCATTTCCATGTTTGTTATTGTTAGGTTATCAGGATATAAATAAGTTTTATTAGTTTAAGCTTTGAAGGAATAAATAATAAGTAATTTGCCTTCTCTTCAATATTGTATAATAAGTTATAAAATAGACTAACATCAAATGAAATTTATATTTACAATGATGATTTTCCAAATGTAATGTACAATCCATGCTCAAAATTTTCAAAGTTTAATATATTGAAATTCTTTTCAAACATCTAAAATTGTATTAACACTAAAGCTAGATTCAATATAAAGCTTGTTAGATGTCCAATCTATGTAGTTATCAGGGACATATAATTAAAATTAAAAACATACATATTACACTTAAGATAAAAGTTGTGTAATGTTGTGTTTGACTCATATACACGGGGTGCAATCTTGGAGTGTTTCAATAAGAGCCTAGTGTTTTTATAGAAAGTAATCGGGTGAATACGATTTGGGAAACTAGCATAGCTGAACATGTGTTTAATTCTAGAAATCAGAAGTGAAGACACAGGCTAAAGACACAGGTGTATTAGTGTGGTGAAAAGAACTTTTGTAGGAGACATAGTCTAGGATACAAACATGTCATAGGCCATGTCTAACAGTCGTGCATTCATCGCAATAGTTTCTGGGACAGGGTATGGAAATGGGATGGTCCACAAAAAATTCGTGCTTTCCTATGGCTACTGGCTCGTGACAAACTTCCCTCCAATCAACAACGAACTCGCAGGCATCAATCAACGGATCCTTCATGCCAATATTGTGGGGACGTGGAATCGATTTTACATATAGTTCGAAACGGATGTCGAGCTCGGCAATTCTGGCGAGGTGTTCATAGTCACATTATCTCTGATGAGTTCTTCCGGACAGCTAAGAATCAATGGTTGCTGGATAACCTATGCCAGCATCAGATGTTACACGGTTTTGCTTGGTCGGTATTCTTTGGCACAGCATGCTGGTTCCTGTGGATTTAGCGTAACAAATCAATTTTTGATAATCATTTTTCCTGGCCGCGCAATTCCCAGGGAGTAGTTTTTCAGTATGTCCATCCGATCTTTCAGGCCAAAATGCTGGTGGAACGTGCTTTACTATGTCCACAACCTCGGGTTGAGATTCTAGTTAGCTGGAGTACCCCTCCTCCGGGATGGGTTCGTCTCAACACTAATGGTGCTTTTTGCGCGTCGACTTCGAGGGCTACTGCAGGTGGCCTCCTTAGGGACAGTACGGGGTCATGGCTAGGGGGCTTTGCGCATAATATTGGTTACTGTACTTCAGTTAGTGCAGAGCTTTG
>JAOQMQ010000196.1:7957840-7969623 GCA_027563845.1 Erythroxylum subrotundum
TTCATAGGATTATGAGTGTGATAGTAAGCAATTAAAATCACCTACTATCATCTATGAAGTTGAGATATTCATATCAATATCTTACAAATCATTCAACAATATGGCCCTCTGATATTCCCAATTAGCTGCATAAACCACCGCAATTGTTATTGGGAGATTATAAGCTATAAGAATGAACACACAATGTATTATCTGGTCTGTACAAAACCATTTAGAAAGATGGAGGTGAGTTGGATCAATAGAGACTATCAACCTCTGATTATGGTGCTCATAGTGGTTACTTAAAGTAATCCAATTAACTTGGAGAAACTTCAATCCTTTCAACAAACATTCTTCCTTTATTTTAGTCTCTACTACACCAACAAAATAAGGTTATCTAGTTCCAATATCTAGGAAAACAGTAAATATTTGTCATTTATGAGACATCTCCTCACTTTTTCTCTCACACACTCTGTCTGCATTCAATTGATCTGCCATTCCACATAATTCATATGTCAAACAGAGCTGAACTTGTGCAAGATTACCTTGTGACTTCCAGCAAGCACTACAAAAGGGACAGCATGCTTTTGAGCTGCAAGTGCGACCATATTCATGCCAACGGGTGCTATTACACCACCGTTGGCCATCACGGCATGAGCTCCTACAATAACCTTCATACTGAAAATTCAGGAAATGTGTGAGCCTCCCTTCGCCCAAGATAAAAGGCAAGGGAAAGAGGAGACTTTAGCATACCATGTTCACCCGGGAAATCATGGCAAAGACTGCAGAGTCGGTAATCAGAGTAGTCTGTAAACCTTTTTCCACCAGCCCCTTTGCAAAAGCATGCCCTTTATATCTAGTTGAAGAATAGCTAGCAGTGAGAACATTTCTAACAAAATAATAAAGTGAAATTCCCTATACAACTCAATATTTGTCATCTAGTACAAACCTTAGAGCACCCTCTGCAACAAAAACTCGGAATGATCTTTTCTTCTCCTTTGCGAAACAAAGAAAATTCGATACTGTTTTTGAACTGCCTAAAGTCAAAATCACTTCACTGAACATAGATTTAGCAAGTAGTTAGCACATCAAACAGCTCTTTGGGAACGCTACCTTCAAATTTGTTGAACCTTAGATCTAAGAACTTGAGCTGAGGCAACTACAGTACAACTCTCGGGAATTTCCCAGCAAACCTGTTGCTGCTTAGATCCAGCTCGAAATCAACCAAAAAAATCAACCAAAAACAACCAAAAAAATCAACCACGGACGGAGGTGAGCGCGGAGAAGAGGAGAGCATGGAGAAGAGGAGAATACCTTGACCAAAACCGTCGGAGAAGACAACGCCAGAGACGCACCAGCTCGACGGCGAACACGCAGCTCCACACGACAGCGAACAGAGACAGACGCGGCAGATGGAGGAGGAAGAACGACGAAGCAGTAAGTGCGGGGTTTTAATCCGGTTATCAAATAACCGGTTCGTCAGAAAACCGGCCGGTTCTCTGATAAACCGGCCGGTTTTCATATTCAAGGGTTATTAACTAAAACCGAACCGGACACATGGCCGGTTCAGACTATTTCCGGTCGGACCGGCCGGTCCGGTCCGGTTTTTAAACCCTTGATTTTTTAAGCTTTTTTCCGGTTTTTAAACCCTTGATTTTTTAAGCTTTTTTTCTACCAAACAATAGAATACCTAATAAATAAGAATAGATGGGTAACAGAATACCTGTTACCTCCAACCAAATAGGCTGTAAGTTATTTTTGCAATAACGGCCTACTCCCCTATATTTTAGCTAACCATTTGCCATTTTCCAACCAAATAGGCTGTAAGTTATTTTTGCAATAACCACCCACTCCCCTATATTTTAGCTAACCATTTGCCATTTTCTCCTTAACTTCCATATTATTGAATTCAACGTCAATTCCTTAACTTCCACCCCATTTAGTCATACTTTTGTTAACTACTTTCTACCGTTTTTTAAACTTCTATGTCCTACACTTCCACAAATTCAGCATATTTCTCCCACAATCCTAACTTTTTGTTGCCTATGAATTCTTCAACTAAACATGTATTGGGGTATACGACTAAAGGGAGATCCACTGAGTTGGTTGGAGCGCCTATCACCCATTTAAAGACATGCATTTCACAACACTTGATTATTTGCAATTTAGGGTAATGGTTTGGGTGGGCGAACGCAATTCTTTTGCCAAATTCCTAAAAAAAGGCTCCTGAAAAACATTTGATGATACTTTCAATCGATTCCCCATAAGAGGATTTTTAGGGTGCCCCTAATAGTTAGAGCTGCCACAATATAAACTAAATTATAACTTCTCATATCAGGCTAGGTCTCTCCAACTTCCATTTCTAATCTAACTTCATGGCCTTTTGGGCTACATGGACTTATTTATTTTAAGCTATCAACAATTACTCCCTGCATATGTTTGGTTAAGCCAACAAACATATGATATAGAAATTCTCTTAGTTTTCTACAAGCTGAACATTGGATTTCATCCCAATGGTCTTCAGGTTCCAAGATAAATTCATGAGTTAGGCCATATAACGATATCTATGAAGAGTCTCCTAAATATTAAAAAATCTTTTACAAATAAGAAATGTCATATCCAAAGATTACATTTACATTTTTCATATTTGAAATTTTTACTTCCCTATCTGTTACAAAAGATAGTAAATATCTTTAAATTTCATCCTTTTGCTATTCCCTTAAGATTTGACCATTTCTTCATTATAAAATCCCTCGTCATTTCTTCACTTTCCACCTCATCTTTTAAATAGTCTTTCATCCTTTTTTTTTTGGACTTCCATACTCTCATCTTGTGACTTTTGAAATCATGACTTCTTCCCGCCACACTTTTTCCTCTTTTTCAACAGAATTTTCTAAGCTAAATGTCACTGATGTATATTTCTAATTTCAAATTTTTCTTAAAAATCCCTATGATGTTTCCAACTCCACCTCTTTTATAGGTTGTTAAACTTGAAGTAATCTCCATTTCATTTAAGCCCCTTCCGCCTTTCTTAATGATTATGTAAAGAGTTCTCACACTTTAATTTTCTTTTAACCTGTTAAATCTAACATTTGAAAACCTATTTTTAGCACCATAAAATGTTGTACACATTTTGACTGAATATAATCTACCTCTTATTACTGGAACTCCTCCACTCATTAATTCTTCTCATCCATCACTCCCCTATTTGGGAGAAGTAAGTAAGTTAAAATTTCCCTCTGGAATTGGTTCATTTAGTAAGTTAAAATTTCCCTCTGGAATTGGTTCATTTCAAGCCCCCAAATCCTTAAAATGTGGTTAAAAAATGTATATCAATGGGCTAAATGGGTAGATAGGTTATACCCATTATATCATTCAGCTTGAAAGAGGTAAGGTCTCTTATAACTAATAGCCCTTCCAGGAATTTTATAAAGTATCAACCTAACCTTATATCTGTGATCTTGAAATTTTAGAGTCCTATATACAATTTCTTTATATTTCCTTTTTGGTCATGCTTCCATTTCATTGAAGGACATTTTCTTTTTAAAAGGGTTGTGGTATCGGGGATGATTTTGTTTGCTTTTAAATGTTCATCTTATTCTGGATTGGTAAACAACTACATTTCTTCAAAAAAAAAATCTTATATATGAAGAAGAACACGTCAAATTTATTTAGGTTTTACTAAACTAGTTTGTATTTTGCCCTATTAATAATAAACCCAACTTGGAATTCCTTTCCTTTTGTAAAGTGATAACTTCTAGTAAGTTCTTTGCTTTAGGCCCTATTTTCTTGGGTTTTCTTTATAGAAACTTAGGGAGATGCCTCTTCAGTCTCCCTTTGAAACATCTTAATCTGTGTGGTTTGTCTAGCTTTGGACTTTGGTTTATTTCCCTAAACTTAAGGAAAGAGAAGGTATGCCCTTTTTTGACCTAATTTTTTATTGTTTAATTTTCTTAACCTTCGATTATTTACCAGCTTCTATAGTAAATCTCTTCAGAAAATCTTTGATATTTTGTTATCGCTGAAGTCTCGGTTTATAGATAAGTTGAATCCTTTTGAAGACTTGTCTTAAAGGCCTTATTGGCTAAGAATCTTCAAGACTTCTAAATCTTTTTTTACTTATCCATTTACCAAAAGATTTTCCTCATCTATACTAATCTTAGAGTTTTCGTTGTTAGTAGTGATAAAGCCTTAAAACCTAGCCCTTCTGTTGTGGTCTTGAGTTTTGAAATATATCTCCCTTAAATTTGGAGTAGGTGACTCTTCCTATCTTTGAGAATTCCTTCGATGGTATGTTTTTTAGACTACCTAATAGGAGTTCCTTTTGAAGCAAATGCTATTGGTGATAAATTCCTCCAAGAAATTTTCAATCACTTTAATGTTTTGAATTGAAAATTCACTCATAGTGGTTAAAAAGCTTTCAGAGTTTAGTTCCTCGACCAGATTATGTACTTGTTAAAGGTATCCTACTTTACTCATATATTCTTGGCTCTTTAAAATTTTTCTAACTTAAATGTTTATAGACTTTGGAATCTTGGATGCTGAAAACAAAGAAGAAAACTAGTGATCCTCTTATAAAGACGTGGCCCCTAATCCTCCTCCTAAGAGGAAACTTAAAGAGAAGTCCCTAACAACTTTTAGTTTTGAAAAAGCTAAAATTCCAGTTCCAAAAGCTTCATCAAGGAAGTCTATTCGCTCCTCCTCCAAGTTGTTCAAAGAATCCATAATCACCAAACCTACAATTGAAGACACTCTTCCTTTACTAGGGACTTCCTCTACTCCTGAGAAGGCTATTGAAGAAGTTAGTGATAGTATGAAATGTCCTTTTATTACTTTTAGCTTCATTTTCACTATAAATTCCCACTATTCTCTCTCTTTTTTGTAGATGACACAATATCATACCTCTTTATTCCTTCTTTTCCTTTAGAACTAGAATATGAAGAAAAAACAAGGCTTATCCTAACCCAAAGGTCACTGAGGTTACTTCACTAAAGGTGGGAAAAGAATTCATTTATTTTATATGTTGATATGCTAATTTGTTAACGAATTCTTTTATTACTGGCAAACAAAGGATGTTTAGTCTACAACGACGAATTCAGAAGAAGTCTTTGTCCTAAACTTCTTAGATCTCTCTCTTATCTTTCCTTCCAATACTGCACAAACTATCAAATTTGAAGAACTATTAAGAGTCAAGAAGTTTTTTAGACTCACCATATAGTAGCAGATGCAGTCTTTAACTAAAATTCATCGTAGTTATTTTTTAAGTATGCTATCATATATTGGTTCTAAAAATTAGTCATCTGCTATTAGGAGACTGCTTAACAAAGTTGAGGAAGTCTTTGCTTTTTGTGAAAAATCTTACCATAATTGGGTTATATGCTTAAAAAAGTTGAGCCTCTCACATCAACATAAAATGGATTATGATGTAAAGGAAACTAAAGGTAAGAATCTTCTAAAAAAGTTCAAAAGCTGAGAAACAAATTTGATTCCTTAGAAAATGATGTTATTAAACATAAACGGGCTATCAATTTGATAAGAGAAAAATAAGAAGCCCTAAAATAAGATGGACAGAAGCCTAATTAGGAGTTTCATAAAGTCAAAAAGATGCTTATAAAGTTAGAGAAGACATTAGTGCTACAAAAAGAGGAAGTCAGCTTTTGGAAGCGACTAGTCCAACAAGTCGAGGACCAAGTGTCATGCATTAATCAATGGGGTGAAATTAGGTCCTTTGACTTAGACCAGTTGCGAACTTCCTTGCTTTGTTAACTTTTGGCTTGTTTCGAGTGGGTCTTTGGACTTTGATTTCTAATTATCAATCTAATGTTATTTTATTTCAAGAATTCACTCTCATTCCTTAATTGCCATACATTAAAAAAAGGATAAGTACATAAGGTTTTAAATACTTTCCATTAACAAAATGCTTATGAGGTTCGCTTTTCAAACTAGATAACCAATAGATGTTACCATTTAAAACTTTATAAATTCTAAATGTCCCTTCCTAATTTGGCAACCATTTACCCTATTCTCCATCTTTTTATTCTAGGTGGTATGATAAACTTCCACACTAGTTTCCCTTCCTAGAATTCTCGCCTATGAATTCTTTTATCATATAATTTTGCCACCTTTCCTTTTTAAATAATCATATTATTCAAAGCCTGAAGTCAGACTTCGTCTAAATCTTCTAATTCCATTAACATCTCTTTTAAAAACTCAAAAGTCCCTAAAGCATTTTATTTAGCTACTCTTAAGGATGGAACCACTACTTCTATAGGAAGAATCATAAGATGTTTCTTAGTTATGTTAATTTAAATTATCTCATTTGTTTTAGTTATATTTTGATACCTAAATAGGAAAATTAATGTTTGTTTTATTTTAAGATATGACAAGAGGAGATTGCATTAAATTGGAGTATTATTACTCAAAATCGCGAATTTTGAAAAAAGTGCTCATATTACTGCAGTGATTATGGTGAGATCATGCCTAATGCCAGATTCACTTTAAGAGTTGGAATTTAATTAGGAAACTTCTTTCCATCCCTATTATGTAAGGATTTGGATTTATTTTAAATAGGAATAAGATAGAAGAGACTAGGTTTAAGTAGGAAAACAAGAGAAAAACATGTCTACTATGCCTTCTCCATCATTCTTTTTTCACTTTCTTAGTAGTTTTCACTCAATCTTTCATCTTTTCTTCTATTTTTGGTGTTGGAGCTAAAGATACGTTTGGCTAAATCCAAGTATTCTAATTCAAGGGGATTGAAAACTCTATTGTGAGGCTTTGTGCTAAACTTGTATTCATGTTTTAATTCAAATATTACTTATTTTATGTTCTTATATTTCAAGAATAATTAATATTAGTTAATCTGATAAATTAATTTGATGTTGATTATTCTATAGTTATCTATGAATTCAGTGATCCGTAATTATCATGAAGGATTGGTACAAGTAGCAAATACATTATCGATGAATTTGCATATTTAACTTATGATAATCAAGAAAATTAAGTTGAATAGTTGTAGCTATCTCAATTATTTAATTTAGGGTCTAGTCTTTTTCACTAAGCTTATTGCTATCATTTAATTGATATGGAATGCTACTATACTCAATCAATTGATGGTAAGTTTTTAGTTTGAATGTTGTGTTTAAACCAATTAATTTAAGAAATTTTGAGACTTATTATGGTTGTCCTAATATGTTTCAAACTAATTGCTTAAATTGTGAAAATTATTCTTTTTAGACCAATGATTAATGTTACAATTGGAAGAGATCTTCCACTTGAATCGGAGTTAAGTACTCTTGAATTTCTCACTTTTATATTTAGTTGATTTATTATGATTCCTTGTTAAATTTAGTTTATTAGTTAATTAATCATAAACCCCTCATTTTGTTTTGATAATTGAAATTAATAAACTAGGTTTTAGCTCTCTTAGGATTTGACCTAGTTCCATGACTACTACAAGAAGTTAGAGAATCAAAATTAATTTTGAGGGCTTTGACAACCCGATCAAAATTTTGGCACCATTAGAAGGGAAATGTTTTACTTTCTTAGTGATGTTTTACTTTCTTAGTTTTTTTGAGTTATTTTACAGTTTAATACTAATGTCTTGTCTTGTATGACGCGTTCTTCTCAAACAGGTGCATTGTATTATAATTTAGAAATTGCGAGGACAATGCTTCGTTTAAGGAAAGAGACTAAGCAAAGAAGCAGTCATTCACCTCTAAAAGTGAAAGTTAAGATAGATCTAACAATTGGTGAAGAGTCTAATTTTCAAGAAGCTGAAGAAAAGATGGCAAATCCTAACACTAGAATGTTTAGGGAGTTAGCAACACCAAATTTGAATCAATAACCATTATATACACGATTTCCAAATGTTGAGGTAGATTTTGAATTAAAATCTGGTTTGATTCACCCTATATTTTATGGTCTTGCTAGTGAAGATCCACATAAACACCTGAAGGAATTTCATGTTGTCTACTTTGGAATAAAGCCACAAGGGGTGACAGAAGAATAAATTAATCTTAGCGTCTTTCCATTCTTATTGAAAGATAAGGCAAAAGAATTTGTTATATTATCTTCCCTTTAACTCAATGAAAACATGGAATGAGATGAAAAGGTTATTACTGGAGAAGTTCTTTCCTTCATCATGAGCAGCCAATATTAGAAAACAGATATGTGGGATAAGGCAATTCATTGGAGAAATATTGTACGAATATTAGGAAAGGCTTAAGGAGTTATGTGTCAGCTGCCCACACCATCAAATTTGTGACCAAATTTTGATTCAACACTTTTATGAAGGACTATTGCCAATGGATACAGGTACGGTTGATGCATCTAGTGGAGGAGCTTTGGTAAACAACTAAAGTCACTAGACAATTAATATCAAATATGACCAAAAATTCTCAACAGTTTGGGATAAGGATGGATTAAGTTGTTAAGCGTATGAACGAAGTAAGTAACACAAACCTTAAGGACAAAATTTTATATTTAACTTCTCTAGTTCGTCAAATGAATGTAGGTCAATTACAATCGACACAAGTGTGCAGAATATGCTCATTCTCTAGTTATCTTATAGGTATTTGTCCTATACTGCAATAAGACTCCCTTCAAGAAGCTAACGCAATAGAGGGATTTCCTAGTCAACCTCAATGAAAATATGACCCTTATTCCAATCATTATAATCCAGGATCATCCAAACTTTAGTTATGAAAATTAAAGAGGGCAATAAAGATATCAAGCTTGTAATTCAGTAGACAACCTCAAGCCCCTACATATGCTCAATCTCAATCTTTAAATTCAAGTATGTCATTGGATGAAATTGTTAAGACACTTGCCACTAATACTCAACAAATTCAACATGAAACAAGACTAAGTCTTCAAAACTTAGGAAATCAGATTACTCAATTAGCCACCTTTGTTAGTAAATTGGAAGTGCAAGCATTACGAAAATTATCTTCCCAAATGGTGTTGATTCCTAAAGAGACTAAGAGTGTAATGACTTTAAGAAGTGGTAAGGAAATTTAATATGGATCTTCCTTACCAATGAAGGTAAAAAAAAGCACGATGAAGAAGAAAAGAAAGATGAACCTCGAACTTAAGAATTAACAAAGGTAAAATATGATTTATATTTATCAATATCAACTAATGTACATATACCTCCTTTCTCAAGCAGGTTGGCTAGATTAAAAGAAGAGGAACATGAAAGATAAACCCTAGAAACCTTCAAAAAGGTGGAAATCAATATTCCACTTCTAAAAGCCATCAAACAATGATATATGTTTAAATTTTGATTCATTTGATACGCTACACTTAATGATTAATGCTTTAGAAATGCTTAAGATACTCACTTTAGCTCATATTTAGTTATAAGTGCATTTCGAAAGTGAAGGAGCTAAAGTGACCTAAAAGCATACTTATTGAGTCATCTCCTTGATATTCATACTCTATTGATTTCATGGAGCAAAAAGAAGAAGAGGATTAAAAGTAAGAGAAGACAATTAAATGTCAAGAAAGATATGACATATGCTAGAAATATAAAGAAGAAGATTATTAGAGCATGAAGAAGACAAGAAAATGAAAAGAAATGGAGAATGAACCATTAAAATGTCTCACGCCCATGTAAGATAGTGATTTATGACATAAATCGAAGATGATGCAAGGTGACCATATGCCATTTCATTGTGTGTGACGTGAGTGGAAGAAAGAATGGGAGGCTGAAGCAAAAATGTGAGTGCATGGGATTGCATGGTGTCTCAAGTGAGTGAGACACCACACACATACACACCACCTGTCCATTTAACATAGCTTTTTAAGTATAAAACAAAGGCATATGATGGATGGTGGACAGCTGCACATAGAGGGCTGGAGCATCACACTCACGGCATGGACAACACCAAAGACAACAACCGAAGGACATTTTGTCCTCTTCTATTTTGAAAGACACCTGTCCCATATCCCTTTTAAACCTAGCTGCCACATTTTAAACAACATTGGAAGGTATAAAGAAGAAAATGAGTGGACGACTAGGATAAAAAGGAAGAACCAAATATGTGTGATGTGCAGTTAAAGGAGAGGAATGTAACAATTGTCCCATTTTACATAAAAACCTAGCTGCCTGACTTGTTTTTCACGTAGCTTTGAAATAAAGAAATAAGGAAAGTGTCGGCTGTATGCTGGAGAAATGGAGGCAGAACCGTGAGTGAGTGGAAGGTGTAGACTGCTCACAAAATAAAGAAGAAGGCGATGGTGGACAATAATTTTATCATTTTGTCTTCAATTTTAATAAAAGAGGAAGTGGAGAAAAAAGTGAGCGAAGTCTGAGGTGTGAAGTGTGTAATAACATGTTTCCATACTAAGGGGTAGACCCTTAGACTATTGCACATGAGTAATATCATTGAGAATTTATGAAATACATTTCATTTACACGCATAATATTCGCATACACACATGAATCATGATTTAGAAATGTTATAAGGATAGTATATGCACTCAATTGATATATTTGGGGTTATGAAAGGTTTAAAATGGTTATGATATGATTATGTATTATTTATGTCTTGAATTTTTGTTTGATGGATTACAATTAGTGATTTGGAATTAATTGTTACAATTGTGAGATTGATGAATTAATACGTACATTTGGACACATGACAGTAGAAATAAGTGACACGTGGCCACTTTGAGTATTGCCCAAAATTCTACGCTTTGCCACTCCAATATTCTGTTGTCTTCATCTTGGTGCTGAAATCCATTTCTATTCCCACCTTGTTCTTGGAATTTTGCTTGCAATCTTAGAGAGCTAGGATAGATTGCTGATTGAGGTGGAGTTAGAGCTAAACAAGTAGTGAAAATCCTAATCTTTATAGCATGTTTTATAGAAATCTTATGATGAACGAATTGGGATGAATTATATGAGGTATTGATAATGAGGTTGAGCTGGAACTTAATGGATGAATTGGTTTGTTGGGACCCGATCTAGACACCGGACCCCAACCCAAAAAACGGAAAGCGGAAAATGAAAACGAAAGAATCCGAAGCGGAAACAAAGCGAAGATATCGAATCAAATGGATACGAAAAATGGAAGGAAACGAATCGATCAGAAATCATTTAGCGGAAGCAAAAACATAAGGCGAACGGAAACGAAAACGAAAGCGGAAGCAAACGAAAGAATCAAAAGCAGATCGAAAGCGAAACGAATGTCCGACATCCACGAAAAAAAACTTAAGAAAAGCGTCGCGTCGCGTTGGAAACCCCTAAGACTAAACCAATCCGAAAATCCGGTATAAATTTTTTTTTCACTCTTGATCATTTCATCTTTAAACAACACAACTTAGATCCAATACAATTTCCCTTTTTGGAAATTCATCCTCAATCAAAAATTATTTCTTCAAATTCTATCATAACTCATAACTCATCAATTTAATCAAACTCTTATTATTCTATTCTTTTTACCAAAAAGACACTTAAAACACATATTCATAAATACACAATCCAGCCACACCCAATTTAACAAAAATTGGGCAGCATAACGGCTGTATTTTGCAAAACCCAAAAAATCTGCAAATCAAAATCATACACTTCTATAATCACATTCAACTATAACAACCATCATCGGACCTCCTGTCCGGATTTCCAACATAACCAAACACAAATCTATACCTAAAGGACTTCAATACTTCTCAATCATCAACATAATCCAATAATATTCATAGTCAATCACAATTCAGATCCCATCTTCATACATAAATTTTGTAATTCAATTCAATACATCAATTCACAATTCACTTTTCTATTCCCTATACAAATC
>JAOQMQ010000196.1:7969723-7981412 GCA_027563845.1 Erythroxylum subrotundum
ATAAATATGAAAGAAGTGAAAAGGAATGAATAAGATGAAAAAAAAAATTATACCGGATTTGGGATTTGGAATGTCTTAGTGTTTCCAACGCGATGATTTTTTTTTTAGATACTCGATTTCGGACGTCGGATGCATATTCGATTTATTCCGCGAATTTGTTTCGTTTCTGTTTCCGTTTTCTGGTTGGGATCTGGTTCCTGAGATCGGGTCCCAACATCGCAATCCGTTTCTTCGGATTTGATTTGTTTGCTTTGATTCCGTTCTTTCGTTTATGCTTTCCGATTCGATTTGCATCGATTTTTGTTAAGAGGTTGGGTTCCGGAAACGCGTCCCAACAATGCCATTAAAATTTTGTAAACATTTATTTAGGAAGTTAATGAGATATGGATTTGTGTATGGAATTGAAACGTGAATTTGTGTATGGATATGGCATGTGAGTTGTATATGGATGAGATGAGTTGAATTCGAATGTAATGTATTGGAAGAAGTTTTCCATTTAAGTTGGTGAAATTTGTATATGAATTGTTGGTATATTGATATGTGTGTGAGATTTTTATGGAAAAGAAAGATAGGAATTATGAATGGACAAGAATGATGTTGTAATAAGGAAAATGAAGCAAGGATAGTTATGGTTTTCTGAAACGGGTTGGGTTCCAGAAATGGGTCCCAACAAGTTTGTTCTAAGGTATCCTCAGCTACCTAAGCCTCTGACTTAGGATTTCTTTTCCCAAGAGTTTAAAGCCAAGTATGTGATGGAAGCTTAAAGAAAGGAGAGGTGGAAGCAATTCTTGAATCTGAAGTAGAGAAGTCTATCCGTACTAAGTACGATAAGGAATTTAATCGACTCAGCTAGAATACACCTAAATCTGTACTTATTGAGGAGTTCCGGTGTCAACAATTTGAGGATGGTTTGAATGATTCAATCAAAGAGCATCTTGCAACATTTACTCTCTTGTAGCAAGTGAGTTATCATTAGTTGATATAAGCTGCTAATAAGATAGAAAAGTAGGAGATGGTTAAGAGAGAAAAAGTTTAGCAAAAAGGTTTTGCTAGAGGAGGTTAGTCCTCGGGTAAGAGAAGTCGGGAAGGTGCTTCCATTGCACAAGAATTCACTCAGAGATCTGTAGCAAGGAGAAGGCAACAAAACTTTCCTTTATCGACTAATTCTGGTAGGGGTTCCTCTGTGGGTCGAGATTCTGGTGCTTCGGAGTACCCTCTTTGCTCCAAACACCATTGGAATACTTATAGGACGGCTACAGGTGCATGCTTTCGAAGTGGCAACACTAAGCATTTGATAGCCAATTGTCCTATGAGACAGTCTCAGACATCACATGCTAGTAGAGAAGTTTCTCATGCGCCTACTGGGAATAGAGGACATGGTAGAGGATGTGGAAGTTCTAGTCAGTTTAGGCCTAATTTGAGTACTCACTCAGAAACTGTTGATCGACCTGCTGTACCGTCTGCTTCGACTCGGACTTATGCTTTGAAAGCTTGTAAGGACCAGGATACACCTGAGGTCATTGTTAGTACTGTTTCTCTCTTTAACTCTAAAATGCATGCTTTGATTAATCCTGGATGCACCCATTCTTATATCTATGTTGAGAAATTCCTAATAGAAAGATGCTTGTAGATCAGTTAGAGTATGATATTCATGTAACCAGTCATTTGGGTAGTAGTGTGTTGGCTAATCAGGTTTATAGAAACTATCTTATTATGATCCAAGGAAGTGAGTATGTAGCGGATATAATAAAATTTCCTTTTGATAAATTTGATTTGATTTTGGGTATGGATTGGTTATCCAAACATCAGCGGTGGTTGACTGTAGTGCTAAGACTATTGTGCTTAGGAAGCCTGATCAACCTGAAATGATATTGTATGGTATCCGCATTAGTTCTCTGGCTAATGTGGTATCTACTATGCAAGCTCGAAGGTGCCTTAGGAAGGGATGTGAAGCTTATCTGGCTTTTATGATTGATTATAAAAAGAGGAGTGTTAAATTGTGAGATATTCCAATGGTAAGCGAATTTATAGATGTTTTTCCTGAAGAGTTACCCAGACTTCCTCTTGAAAGGGAAGTGGAACTATCTATTGAAGTTATACCTAGCACTACTCCTATATCCAGAGCACTATACAGGATGGCTCCTACTAAATTAAAGGAGTTGAAGGTTCAGTTGTAGGAGCTACTAGATAAGGGGTTCATTCGACCCAATGTCTCACCTTAAGGAGCACCGGTTCTATTTGTTAAGAAAAAAGATGGTACTTTTCATATGTGCATTGATTACTGGCAACTGAACAAGGTCACAGTGAAGCATAAGTATCTGTTGCCAAGAATATAAGATATGCTTGATCAATTGAAAGATGCAAGAGTACTTCAAAGATAGATCTGTGATCAGGATACTATCAACTTCGGGTAAAGGATGTGGATGTTTCAAAGACTGCATTCAGGACCCGTTATAGGCACTATGAATTTCTGGTAATGCCATTTGAGCTAACTAATACTCCAGCCGTATTCATGGATTTGATGAATAGAGTGTTTAGGCCCTATTTAGACCAGTTTGTTGTGGTTTTCATAGATGATATCCTGGTCTATTCTAAGAACGAACACAATCATGCTCAGAATCTTCGAATTGTGCTACGAACCCTGCGAGAAAAACAGTTGTATGCTAAGCTAAACAAGTGTGATTTCAGGCTTCAGGAAGTATCTTTTCTTAGACATGTTGTCTCTTCTCAAGGGATTAGAATTGATACTATTAAGATTAAAGCACTTGTTAACTGGAAGCTGCTGCGAAATGTGACAGAAGTGAGGAGTTTTCTGGGTTTGGCTGGCTATTATCATCGGTTTATGAAGGGGTTCTCAGTGATAGCATCTCCTTTGAATAAACTGCTACATAAATGAGTGAAATATGAATGGTCTGCTGGATGTCAGACTAGTTTTGATCAACTTAAAAGAATGCTTACTGAATCTCCTGTGTTGGCTCAACCTACTTCTGGTAAGGAATATATTATGTTTAGTGATGCATCTAGAAACGGTTTGAGCTGTGTTTTAATGCAGGATGGAAAGGTAGTTGCATATGCCTCTAGGTAACTAAAGCATCACGAACAGAACTACCCTACATATGATCTTGAGCTTGCAGCAGCAGTGTGTGCCTTGAAAATTTGGCGGCACTACTTGTATGGTGAAAAGTGTAAGATCTTCACTGATCATAAAAGTTTGAAATACCTAATTACCCAGATGGAACTTAATCTGAGACAATGACGTTGGTTGGAATTGTTTAAAGATTATGATTGTATTGTGGATTGCCATCCAGGTAAGGCTAATGTCGTGGCTGATGCCTTAAGTCGAAAGACTATTTCGGCAATGTCAGTGCAACAGGGTGAATGGGGACTTGCATCTAATGGGGCTTTAATAGCTCAGTTGAAAGCTAGGCCTACCTTAAGACAAGAAATCTGTGATGCTCAAAAAGTTAATGATAAGTTACAACAACTTATCTTGGCAACTTGGGAAGGCAAACAACCTAATTTCTCTATGAAAGAAAACGGTGATTTGTATTATGAAGATCGATTGTGTGTTCCAGCTAGTGATGAATTAAAGAAAAAGCTATTATTTGAAGCCCATAACACTATCTTTACAATGCATCCTGGTGGAAGTAAGATGTATCAAGATTTGAAGCATCATTACTGGTGGTCGAGTATGAAATGTGATGCGGATTATGTATCCAAATGTTTTACATGTCAGTAGGTTAAAGTTGAGCATCAGGTTCCATTTGGATTGTTACATCCTATTTCGATTCGTCAATGGAAATGGGATAACATTACCATGGATTTTTCACTAGACTTCCTCTCACTCAAAGGAAGCATGATGCTGTATGGGTGATTGTGGATAAGTTCACTAAGTCTGCTCATTTTGTACTTGTTCGTCTTGATTATTCTTTGGTAGGCTTACAGATATATATGTGAATGAAATAGTAAGGTTGTATGGAGTGCCACTGTCTATTATTTCTGATTGTGATCCTCAATTTACTTCGAGATTCTGGAAAAGTCTACAAAAGGTTTTAAGTAATCAAGTGAAGTTCATTACTGCTTTCCAACCACAGACAGATGGACAATCTGAACGGGTTATTCAGGTGTTAGAAGATATGCTTCGGGGTTGTGTGTTAGAATTCTCGGGAAGTTAGGATAACTATCTTGCTTTGATGGAATTTGTTGATAATAATACTTATCAAACTAGTATTGGCATGGCACCTTATGAAGCCCTATATGGTAGGAAGTGTAGGACTTCGGTATATTGGACTGAATTATATGAAAACAAGATGATCGGGCCTAATATTGTGAAAGATACTGAGGAAAAAGTTCAAGTTATTCAACAAAGATTGAAAGCCGCTAGTGATAGACAGAAATCCTATGCTGATTTAAAAAGGAAAGATATTGAGTATCAGGTAGGAGATAAGGTATTTTTGAAACCGTGACCATGGAAAAACATACTTCGGTTTGGGAAGAAAGGTAAGCTTCGTCCACGATACATCGGTCCCTATAAGATTCCTAAGAGAGTCGGACCAGTAACTTACCAGTTAGCTCTTCCTGAATAATTAGCCAAGTTACACGATGTGTTTTATGTTTCTATGTTGAGAAGATATCAGTCAGATGATACACATAAAATTCCTGTGCAAGAAATTCAAGTCGAACTAGATTTGTCTTATGAGGAAGGGCCTATGTTTATCCTAGCCAGAGAAGTTCAACAACTCAGAAATAAGCAAATACCTTTGGTGAAAGTACTCTGACAACACCATGAACTCCAAGAAG
This sequence comes from Erythroxylum subrotundum, assembly GCA_027563845.1. NCBI lineage: Eukaryota > Viridiplantae > Streptophyta > Magnoliopsida > Malpighiales > Erythroxylaceae > Erythroxylum > Erythroxylum subrotundum. The sequence continues at coordinate 7,974,524 of JAOQMQ010000196.1, forward strand.
CAATATGGGAGCCAGAATATTCTGTTCTGATGCTTTTATGATTTGCTCTAATGCAAGAATATTCTGTTCTGATGCTTTTAATGGTCTGATTACTCTTTAATGTGAATAATTAAAGATTGCTTATGATATATTCTGATTCAGAACATGTGAATGCTAGACGACTGTTAAAAACAGTCGCCATTTTATATCATGTTTAGTTATTCCCCAATAAGCTTCATTCTTAGCACGGTAGTTTTGCCTCCGTGTAGATTCTGATAAGAAGATTTAAGACTGGGACAAAGACAGCCATAATGGCCAAAGAAGGATGTATTTTGTTTTGGAAAATGTTCAGTTTGTTATTAAGTTGTATTCAATATGATAAGACATTTTGTATTTTTGTGTATATGGTTTGTAATAACCTTAATTCAGGATGGATTTAGAAGTTAAGGCATGTATTTTGAAAAGTACAATGTGTATGTTGTATTATGTTTGTTAACTCAACCTATAATGAAATGTATTGTATGTTTGTCTGAGTTTCTTTTAAGGAAGTTTTGGAATGCTTTGGAATGATTTAGATATGCTTTGTGCGACATCTGTATATTCTCTAAGGGGGTATTCGGGTGTTACATGAACCAAGAGCTTCTTCATTTGGTATTCTTCAGTTGTCTAACATGTATGCGTGAAGGCTGGCTGGAGCAAAAGAGAGGAGCATGGACAACAGCTTCTTCAACATTTTCTCTTGGAATTTCAAGGAGAATAATCGAGACAGCTTTAGCTAGGACAACAGCTATTCTACTCCATCCTCTCTTTAATTTTCACACCAACGGATGCTACAAAGGCTGATTTTTGGAGCATAAAAGTGGAGATGGAATGCTAGCTTCCCAACCCAGGTTCAATAGGAATATCGATGCCAGGTCACGGTTAAGCTATTTTTGTCATTTTAAGGTTGTAATTTCTTTTCGAATTGTTGTGTTGTTAGTGTTGATTTGATCGAGTTTTGGGATAAATGATCGTAATACGTTATTTTGATTGTTCTATTTCAAACCTATTGCTAAAACATTGAATGTAACCCATAATCGTTACTTTTTATGTTTATGAGAAGCATCTAATGATCCCGTATCGTTAGGAAAAACATAACTTAGGTTAGATAACCCAAACGTGTGAGGTTACTGCTTACATTGATCGTTTTCTATTTCGTAATGCGGCTTCCAAATTAAATCTAGATATTGTATCTTAGGTTATTCGGTCGTTAGGTTTAATTAATAATCATATCTTGATTAAACAAAACTTAAGGAAAAAATGAGATTAGGAAAGCATTCTATTAGTCTCAATTCGATAGTTTGAAGAGAGTTGTAAAGACGTTAGGATGATGGAATATGCTTGATCATGTTTATGTCGAGATTGACCTTAAAACCGGACCTTACTCATATTTGACACATTAATCATTTTTTATTGCTTGGTTTAAGTTGTTTTCGATAGTTTACTTTGATTTATTTTCTAAATTGATTAAAATCCAAAACCCTCTTTTTATATTTGTCGTGCTTCAATTAATTTTGTTATAGACATTAACCAAAATTTCCTATGGATTCGATCCCAACTCACCACAAATTTTAGTGTGCAGAGTCAGGTAAATTTTGCAGTGCACTCGACACGCCCTATCAAGAAAATTCTGAAATATGCAAAGTTTTTGAAAGAACTATGCACAAATAAAAGGAAGTTTAAGGATAAGGAGAGAATAATTTTAAGTAAGAATGTATTAGTTATGATAAATAAAAAATTACTAAAAAAAATGGAAAGATCGACCTATGTTTACACTTCCATGTGTTATTGGTGATAAGAAAATTGAGTATGCCATACTACACTTAGGTGCATCTATTAAAGTCATGCCATACTCAATTTACTGAGCTTTAAATCTGAATTTTTTGCAAGAAACTATTTTGATTATTTAACTAGTTGATCATTTTTATGTGCATACTATTAATATTATTGAGGTTGTTTTAGTCAAAGTTAACGGTTTAGCATTCCTTATGGATTTGAAGATGGATGGAGATGGTGTTGAAATTTTAACTTCGATTTTATTGGGAATGTCATTTATGAAGACAACTAAGACAAAAAATTGATTTAGATGAGAATACTCTTTCCGTTAAGTTTGATGTTGGGATATTAAAGTTCAATATTTTTTAAGCAATGAAGTGCCTTAATGATTTTCAATCCATTTATCATATAAATATTGTACATTTATTTAAGTAGGATATTTTTAAAGAAGAAAGTTTTGACGATGAGTCGAACTTTAATGCTAAACTAGAAGTGAACGAGCAAGTTGATGAAACTTGTGAAGTTGTGGAATCATTAACAGCTTTGAAACTTTAAATGTTGAACTTACTATAATTCACATGAAAATGTTACCTTTTATTTTGCAGGCTATGAAGATAGAATTGAAGCCTTTACCTGATTACCTAAAGTATGTCTATTTGGTTCATGGAGAGTCATTACCTATGATCACCTTAAAAAATGTTGACTACAGGGCAAGATGAAAAAATTGTAACCACTTAAGGAGTACAAAACTTCAATTGGTTGGACTTTAGTGAAATAAAAGGCATTAGCTCGACAATTTGCATGCACTTGATTCTTTTAGAAGAGAATACTAAACCAATATGGGAACCTTAAAGAGGACTCAATCCAACGATGAAAGATGTGGTAATGAAAGATATTCTAGAATTTTTAGATACAAGTACATTTTATCCAATCTTGGATAGTAAATGAGTAAGTCCAGTGCATTTTGTGTGTAAGAAAACTGGTATGATAGTGATACAAAACCAAAATGATGAGTTGGTACCAATGGGGGATTAAACGACAATTGTGGAACAAAGAAATGACGGTGTCTACGTCTGGGAGGAGGCATTGACAAATTTAGGGATTTAATCTTGTTGAAACGACGTCGTTTTAGTTATATCATAAAAAGATGTCATTTCATTACTCTAAGTCACTTTCGTTAATTAAGGCTGACGTGTCTTATTAATTAGGGTTCCTAGACAAGTGACACTGTCAAGTCAGCAAAGATAATAGACGCTAACGTCCCACCAAAATTAAAAAATTGAAATTTTAGACATTTTATTGTCACTTTTTAAAGTTCAGACTATAATTACAAAATTGTCCAAAATTTGAATTTTTTTGTAATTAACCCTTTAAATAATAAAAGAAGTTCCATTATAATACCCCGGTAAAATAAAAAATTCAGTTTGTTTATGTTAGGACGGTGTTAGTTAAGATTCATAATTAGCACCAAATGATCAATAAGCTTCAGCGTTAGGGGAGCTAATTAGGTGGGTAGATGATTAAAATGAGGGCGAGTGCTGTAAAAATAGGCAGAAGAGACAAATATCAGCAACGGTCAAATAACTTAAAAGCGCGGGCAGTTTTAAATCGGAGGCTAATGATAGTAATTAACAACAATAATACAAATAATTAACAGGGTAGCTTAAAGAAAGCTACTGGGCGGCCAACACTAATGGATGCCATAACCACTCAAATATAGCTCTTTTCCCTTTATATTTGCTTATTTCTCGTTGCAACAACCAATATGCTCCAAGACGACGTGTCTTGCCTGCATGTAAGCCAAGAGGTGACCCGGAGAGAAGAGAGAGAACGCTATACTTTGCATTCTCTCCAATTCTCTATTGCTCTGTAACCCGCTGCTCGATCGGTTGTTTTGTTATATATTTTGTTGAAGACGAGATCGGGAGTGGAAGAGGTGAGAGAATCTTGCGTTCTATTATAACTTCTTGTTTCTAAGAACTTCTCGGTATCCAAACAGATAATGTGGAAGTAATGCATTATTGCTTGTTTGGTTGCATGCAATGGATCTGTTATTCTACATTTTAGCTCGATAATGAATTACATTTTCGGTTAATAATGTTTGAAAAAGAAATGGATTGAGCTCAGAAGATTCTGGATGTTGTTTCTCTAGAATTCTATTTTTGGGGTCAACCATGATTTTGTGTTGTTGTTCATAGAGCTGCTTTCGAAAACTTAAAACGGAACCGAAACAGCCAAATTACAACTTCTCAGTTAGGGGTTTATGCCCATGGAGGTAGTGGAGATTCTTGTGCAGGTCACAAACATTCCTTAAAAGAGATTCTAGTGAATTCTCAACTCCCAAGGTCAAGAAAGAAAAAGAAAATTTTAATAGAAGAAAGCTGATTCGTTTTCTGGGTTGAGATAATTTTTATTTGGAAACGTTGTAAGGTTAACATGTGAAGAATTCTTTGTCAGACTGTTAGTTTGGACCATTTTAGGATAACTCCAAATTAGCTTAAGTAATTAGACAAGTCACCCTCTCTTTGAATCGCGATTCCTTGTTTATGAATTGTCATATGTACTTGGTCATGAATCTTGATCCTGTTCTTGTTTCAAGTTTAATATTCAGAATTGGTGGATAAGCATATTCTGGGCAAGAACTGTGCTCTGTGTCGGTGAATTTAGCACTAATGCATGATTAGTTTGTTGATGTTAGATGATTGTGGGTGACACTGGGTGTTATGGCTTATTGGCCCTTGTGTCTTCTGGGACACCAACATACTTGTTTTATTATGAAATCTCGATCACAAAGCATTAACTGCAAATTAAAGAGAAAGTATTTATCATTTATTTATGGTCCATATGAGGATGACTTGCTTCCTTGTATGTGGGATATTCTCCAGTCTTGTTCGGAGAGCAGGTGAGAAAGGGAAGCCGCTTATGTGGAGGAGCCAATGCAGGGGGCAACAGGAGACGGGGAGAAAATTCTTGTTTCAGTTCGTCTACGACCTTTGAGTGCGAAGGAAGTTGCCAAAAATGATGTGTCTGATTGGGAATGTATCAATGATACCACCATCATGTATAGGAACAATCTTTCACTTTCGGAGAGGTCCATGTATCCAACTGCTTATAGCTTTGGTAAGAAAGTTTTCCTTTTTAATATTATATCTCTTTTTTACTTTTTTTCTTTGACAATCACATTTCAAGTGATCATTCCGTATCAAGATTTGCCAAATTTCGATCTGTCAATACTGAAAAGATTGATGTGGCTGCCACGTTCTACATTTTCAACTTTAACGGTGCATAATTTACTCTCTTCATGAGCAACTTCTTCTGGAAGTTGTTACAAATCTGAGGAACCTCTTTTCTTTTTTTCTGTTTCTCGTCTATTTCCTGATCTGGGTTATCTGTTATGTTAACTTCCCTTTGATTTTGTTCCATTCTTTTCTTTGTTGAATTTGTTGGCTGTAGACAGGGTATTTAGTCCTGATTGCTCCACAAGGCAGGTGTATGATCAAGGAGCAAAAGAAGTCGTTCTTTCGGGTGTCAGGGGTATAAATTGTAAGTACATATCTTTTATTAACTTGTTTTGTATCTTGGACTTTACAGCGAGCTCCACCTCTATACCCGCATTTCTCAAACTTCATCAGTCTAAATGGTACATTTCTTTCAGCAAGTGTATTTGCGTATGGACAAACCAACAGCGGAAAGACATTCACAATGAGTGGAATCACTGAATACAGTGTAGCAGACATAAACGAGTACATAGAGAAGGTAGTGGAATTATTATCCTTGTTATGTTAAATCAATAGTTTGTCTACTATTCCTTTTGTTTCCCTTGATTGATGACAAACTCTCGTGTATTTTCATTTTTCTAGCACAAGGAAAGAGAATTTGTCTTGAAGTTTTCTGCCATGGAGATCTACAATGAGTCTGTTAGAGATCTCCTTAGTACGGACACAACTCCTCTGCGACTTCTTGATGATCCAGAGGTGAGTCTCATTCTATGGTTGGTGAAGTAATGTTTTAGTTCTTCATTACATCTAACAATAACTACGTGAACAGAAAGGAACTGTTGTAGAGAAACTCTCTGAGGAAACTATACGGGACTGGAGTCATTTTAGAGAACTTCTATCTATATGTGAAGGTAAGTTGAGCCTTTCACTTTCTTGCGTTCTCTAGATGATTGGTGACTGCATGCTCAATCAGCCCCGGAACTTTTTACAGCTCAGAGACAAATAGGCGAAACTTCCTTAAATGAAACAAGCTCTAGATCACATCAGATTCTGAGGCTGGTGAGATTTAGTTATTTCATCATGATTTCTCATATCACCAGTATTCTTATTGTATTTGCATGTCAGGTAATTGAAAGTTCAGCACATGAGTTCTTAGGCAATGACAAATCAAGCACCCTTATAGCCACTGTGGTATGATTTATTGAGTTGATATCAATGGTTTAATTAGTAAAATGATAGATTCAACAGCTGTTTTGATCATTTTTCCGGATAGAATTTTGTTGACTTAGCAGGAAGTGAGCGTGCGTCCCAGACATTATCAGCTGGCATGAGGCTGAAAGAAGGTTGCCACATAAATCGTAGCTTATTGACATTGGGGAGTGTTATCCGAAAGTTAAGGTTAGCCCACTATTCTTGTCTCTTAATTTTCAAATTTCAATATTTCTCGAGGGCTGTGTGTGCTTGATTCTCAAAAAAGTTATTCTCTTTCCTCTTATTTACATTGTAGAACCTATTTTTGGTGATGAAAAACTTGTCAAAGACAAGGAACGCCGAGATTGAGTTAAATTACTCTGCTCCTAATTAGCTAATTTTTATGATAATTTCTTTCTTACTTTATTGCATATATAGGTAAAGAAAAATAAAAGTTCCACCTATTGTAGGATTTCAAGAAAGAGTCCTGTTCAAGCTATTTTAGGACTCTTAGAAAGATTTCTAATCAAGCTGTTTTTATTAACATAATGACAGAACTCAGAAATAAATTTACATATATAGTAAATATATATATAGACATGTGTTCTATTATTTGGGGGAGGGGGAAGCTGACAACCTCATGATTGGTTGTCAGCCTAACCGAATCTGTTATTCCTAACAGATTC
>JAOQMQ010000196.1:7981992-7994943 GCA_027563845.1 Erythroxylum subrotundum
GTGTGAGCCCTAGGCTGGAGGGACTGGACCTCGAAATCCAGATTATCATTGTATTCGGTTACTGAATCTATAGAAACTTACATATTTTCCATACCTATTTTCTGGAACCTATCACATAACTATAACATAAACTAGTGCAGAAATAATAGACTCTTACAAAAAATAAAATACTCTTCTAATAGACTCCTAATAAAACACTCCTCTTTGCAAGTAGTAGGTCCTTCCCACAATGCATCCATATCACTGTGTCAGTGGTCTCCGCCTAGCAACCATTTTACTGGGATATATGCTAAAGCATTTAAAGTTAAACTAAGAGTTTTGTGTTTGCTATGCTTATGTTGCATTTTGAAACTGTATGAATACTTGTCTTAATACTTGAGTGAGCAGTTTATAGTTTTCTGCAGTGTCACAACAAGAAATGTTGTAATTTAGAAAAACTAAATACTCAACCACAGTTCAGTGATAATCTTCTTCAGTATGCCAGTGAAACAAACTGGATCTCATATCTCCGTAATCCATCTTAATGGAGACCCATGATAGTGAATGTGGACTCACTAATGAATGCCTTGTCAATTTGCCACATGCTGGACGCATCAAAAGGATATGTATTGTGATACATAAGTGGCTAGGGGCATATTATAGTAGCTCAATTTTCTTAACCACAAGGACTTATTTTATTTTGCTTTTGTTTCTTCTCTGACAATGAAACCAAGAGGCAATTGGTAAAGTGAAAGCCTCTGATGAACTTATTTGATCAGTTGAAATTTTGAGCATTTTTTATTAGTTGTGAACTCACTTAAGTTCACATGTGAGCTTTAATTAATTTTCTTCTGTTTCAAAAGAGTGTCGTCTAGTATACACAAAAACATCTACACTGTATCTACAAATCTGTGCTAGAAACTATGTCCCTTGAGCATTAGCTTAGGCGTGCATTTGCAAAGATATCCGGATAATTGTTATGGTTGGCACCATCTTAACTTGGCACTATCTTTATTGAAGCCCGTTTTCTTAACTTTGTCTTGCAACCATTGCTTATGACTATGAACTCCTGCCTCCCTTAGAGTTTCAGAAGTCAGCCCCAGCTTGAATTTAATTGTTGGAACTGCTTCTAATAAATTTCTGTTTGGATGCAGCAAAGGAAGAAACGGACATATTCCTTTTAGAGATTCAAAGCTGACTCGCATCCTACAGTCTTCCTTGGGAGGCAATGCCAGGACGGCCATCATTTGTACCATGAGCCCTGCTCGAACCCATGTTGAGCAGTCTAGAAATACCCTCTGGTTTGCCAGTTGTGCTAAGGAAGTTTCAACTAACGCACAGGTCAACATAGTAATGTCAGATAAAGCTTTGGTGAAACAACTACAAAGAGAATTGGCTAGATTGGAAAACGAGTTAAGAAGTGCAGGATCGAATTCTGTTGCACCAGATTCCACCGCTTTGTTAAGAAAGAAAGACCTTCAGATTGAAAAGGTGATGAAATGAACCTTAAAATGGAAGTTATACAGCTATTAGATTTCTTAAGCAGTGGCCTATTCATGATGATATTAGCTTTAGCAAGAATTTGTACGAAACTCACATCATAATGTTTGGCAAGATGGCAAGTTCATTGAGCATCGAAACAAACTTTTCTTCTGAGTATAGTTAAAGACTTACCTCTTTCATATTTTACTTATATGTTGCATATATGCAATTCAAAAATCTACAAAAATAAAGATACTATATGAATCCCTACTGGGCACGCTGCCCAGAATTAGCAGTTCTGTATTAGTTCCTTGTTATTTACGACAAGTATGATAGCAGTTTAGCGGTGTGTCAAAGTGAACTGCTTTCTTGTCGGCTGAACCTTCAATTTTAATATTTTTCCCTATATGCAGCTAATGACGGAAGTTAGAGAACTTAGTCAACAATTGCATCGTGTTCAATCTCAGGTTCAGGATCTCTTAGTGGCAGCTAAAGAAGATACACCTTCAGCAGTAAGTATATCCACCTTATTTTTCATTTTTGACTTGAGAATTCCATCTTGACATGGTCTTGCAAATTCATCTCAAAGTTCTTGCATATGCAATTGATTCTTTTTGTCCTTTTTCAGGCAGATGCAGATTGTCACTATCCTAAACTTAGAGTATGTCATTCATGGAGATCTGAGAACTCATTGTCATATTCATCAGTTTCAGAGGATCCCCGGATCATAGACAATGGTGGTAGGTCTTTGACTGTATCTCAGTTCTCAGATGTGCATAGTTGTAGCAGTTCTGAAGGGCAATACATTCATTTAACTGATATGGAGGAGAAGTTTGCTGAAACAAATTCCTCTCCACAGCTTTCAATTAGAACAACTAGCTTTGGTCAAAATGATCTGCATGGGAACTATAATGAAGAACAGAACCATGATATTTCAGGCGATCTTTGTAAGGAAGTTAAGTGTATTGAGATGGAAGAGTCGAGCATGAACAGATGCGCAACTGTGACAGTGATGAATCCTAGCTCAGATGCATATGCAAACTCTAATCTTCCATCTGCTCTCTTAAAGAACGGCTACTCAGAATTGGAAAATTTTGAGGAAAACAGAAAAACTAAAGTAGAATCCCCCCAGGTGAAGGAACAGAAGGGGTTTACCGACTTCTCTTCTGCTTTTGTCATACCATCTCCAGAAAAACTATCACCATGCCTTGTACAAGAAGGTATATCTATCTATAAAAGGTTGAGCTTGATCAGAAGCAGAAGTTGCAAGGGGAGACTTATGAATAACATGCCTGCATGGTGGCTTGAGGAAGGCGAAAGGAATGATAGCACACCATCGATACACCATGAGAAAGATTTTGTTAGGAGACCTGAAGACCATCAAAGAAAATTTTCTTCTCTGAAGTATGATATTAGCGTAAATAGTGTACCAAGGAATGTTTCTCAGGCTTCTGTGACCAGTGCTGAAGACGATGATCTTAAAGTCGAGAACACAGAAACTCCAACAGATTGGGAGAGTACCAGCGTCAGTAACTCAGATGCAGACGTAATGTACATGGATCATCCAACGGTGAGTTCCCCTTTCACCGAATCTTTCTTGTGATAGCTTATATTATGTCTGTTAAATGCAAAAGGAGAATTAATGAATGAATTCCTTACTTTTTGTTTCTTATGAATTATTTATCGATTTCTTTTGATATGCGACATAGATATAATTGACACCCTATCCTTTGCCCATAGACGTATATAAGTTAATGTCACTACCAAATCCACAAGTGATAGTGAAAATATCAGCCGAATAATTATCTCACTTTCAACTTTATTAATTTGCTGGGGGGTGAGTGGGAAGGCGTTGGGGTGGTTTGAATTTGTGCGTTATGCCCCAATGTGTGCTTTGGTTGATCATTTAAAGTCAATACGTTTAATATTGACTCTTTTGGTTGGTAGGTACAAGAAGCAAAAACGAATTCTCCGGTAATGTCTACAAGAAGTGTAAAAGCTGTTGGATTGGATCCAATAGCAGATGACGCAGAAAGAGCTCCAAAGTGGTCTTCAGAGTTCAAGAGCCTCCAGAGGGAAATTATTGAGCTTTGGGATGCTTGCAATGTCTCACTTATACACAGGACCTACTTCTTTTTGCTGTTTAAAGGTGTCCCAGCAGACTCATTTTATATGGAGGTAGAGCTCAGGAGGCTATCCTTCCTGAAGGAAACATTTTCGCAGGGTAAACATACCATGGTTGATGGACGAATTCTGACATTCTCTTCCAGGTACATCATTGCAGACCTAAATATCACGCATATCACACTACATCAAGATAGCTTACTAGGCTTCCTCCTTTAACAGCAAGAGGTCTCTGGATCAAGAGAGACAGATGCTGTGCAAGGAAATGGAGAAGAGGCTCTCTAGAGAAGAGAGAGAGAACCTGTTCTTGAAGTGGGGAATTGATCTGAATTCAAACCATAGAAGGTTGCAGCTGACCCATCTCTTATGGACTAACACAACCAACATGGACCACATCTCTGAGAGTGCCAGTCTAGTTGCAAAGCTGGTTGGTTTTGAAGAGCAAGCAGAGACTTTGAAGGAGATGTTTGGGTTGCTCAATTTCACACCAAAATACCCAGGCTCAAAAAGATCTTCTTTATGGAGGCGCACGGTAATGTCTTTCTGGTAAGCCTGTGGATGAGCTCCTACCTTCGGAATCTTTTGTGGCTAATTAATGACTGTCGCCTTTCCGCACTGACTAGATAACCTCTCAAGATGTTTCTGCTTGCATGTTCTGATTTTTACTGCGCTTTCGAGGAAGTTTGTAAATTTGCTCATACTAGGATTAACATACTACTAATGTAAAACTTCCTGTGTCATCTTTTCTCTTCAGTGTAGATTTGGCCATCTATCGCCATTAATCAATTGCAAAGAGATGTACAATAAGAGAGTACCGATACTTGTGTCATTTTAGTATATGAAAGCTCTACGTGTTATCCATCAAATGTTGTTAAATGCCAGATGTATTTGATAAGGAATTCTCCTTCGGCAGAGGAATCTTCTAAAACTATTTCACAAAGGGCATTTTAGAATTTATATATTAATCTTCCTATTTAAGATACAACCAATTTATTATACCATTAATAGATTTGTCCTCCCATTCAACATAATTATTCGTGAATTTTTTATTTTGATAATTTAAAATATCCAAAAAAATTTGACAATATATCAAATATCATTATCTTAACCAATGTTGCGAATATCATATTAAACCTGATGCCGAGATTAATTCTAGTATGATATGGTACGGATACGGGACATATGGGACAATATTGAGTGTCATTTTTCATAATTTTGAAATTACAAATAGTCATTAAATGTTATAAAATTACAAAATAACCTTCCATATACTGTCTTATAGAGTATTTAAACTTGTTTCAACTTGATATGAAAAAATTGTAATAATATAAAATTGACATAATAATCATCTCTTTATTCCTATTATTATTACTCTAATCACAAAATATTTAAAATATTGCAATTAATTATATTAAATGTTATATAATAAGAACAATATAAATCCATAAGCGTAACAAAAGGAGTTCATTTAAAGGAACACAACAAAATAGAAGTGAAATTTGAAGCAAAAATATTTACAGTTAAAAGTTTTATATTTATATTGCATATATAGAATTTAACATATATATTAAATATAAGAAAAAATAAATGAAAAGAATAAAATGAAAAACCTGAAACTTCATTCATTGACATATTCGCTCAAATTCTATTGGTCCAAATTTTATTTGGTACAAAGTTTTAATTATTTAGGGCAATCTCATCATCACCATCATTCAAGTTCAATGAACATAATGACATATTAATACTTTTTCATTCAAGATTATCTTCCAAGTCATTCTTACTTATAAAATTTGGTGTATAAAAAATCCAATATGTTAAAAGATCGATATAATTTAGAAAAATTATATCTATAAAATTGTTCTATTAAGAGTCATAATAACCAAATAAAAATAAAGTACAAAAAATTATATTTAACTTAATCATAAGAATCACATACGGTTTCTCAAAACTTCAAGTTGTATCAAATAAATACTGAATCATTTAATCTCTTATGTTCCAATCATGTTTTTACAATGAATGAATTTAAATGTGTCCCAATTTCTTTCACATCCAATTATACTCGCATATTGACTAAGAATTAAATTGCAAACTTTTACAATTTTAGAACATCACTTTTAAAATTGGTCTCACAAAACAATTGTAAGACAAAATAAATAATTTTATAAATAAAATGAGTGGTGATTAATTTTAAATAAGCAACAAAAGTTAAAGAAAAAGTGCCTGAATTAGTTTTTTTTTCTTTGGCATATTTAAATGGACATTTAGAAATTATGCATGCATCGTTATATGCCTCCATTTGTAAACTAAGGAGATCCTATATCTCCTCGTATAAAATAATTGTTGTTCCTATTAACTTTTTCTTTCTCTGTAAAATTTGATCTAAAATAGACACTTAGATTAAAAAAATCCTAGCAACAAATGATATAAAGTTATTTTTACATCTTTTATTAATAACTAAAGATAAGATATGTACAAAGAAGGTTTTTTTTTTTCATATTAGCCTTGCTTGCTTCCTTCACCCTCTTATTAGTATCATAAAAGTAACTCATTGTTGCCTTCTCATCATAAGTACTTTTATAAAAGACTCACAAACTTGCATAATAAACTAACTTTGACACAAAAATTTATGATATTTAAGTATAATCCTAAAAGCCCCTATCTTAGCATTAGACTTGTCATACTGAGATACTATTTATTTATTACTGGTAAACATTTGTCCTCAATCTTTCTTTATTTAAACAAAATAAGAAATTATTTATAAATCTTTTAATGATAAGACAACATAAATTCCTATCATTAGTAAAATCATTTCTCATCAATTTCAAAACCCATGTATAATTATGAACGAACTTAGTCATTTTTCTCACTTTTGCACAGTTTTATCAATGATAGAAAAGTATATAACATCTTCTTAATTTTCAAACATCAAGTCAATATAATACGTAGTATAAGTAGTCCAATAAAAAGAATTATAACTACTTTACAACCTCTTTTCAGCTATTTTACAAGCAACATCATTGTCAGTATTAAATTGTATGATGTTTTTATGCCTAAATTTTATTGCCAACTTACATCAAAGATTTCTAATAGAGTATAAACATTTTTTACAAGGTCATATACATCTATAGACTTCAAAAACATCATCTCCTTACTAGAATAAACTAAAAAAGTTAATAATAAGCTCTTTTTTTTGTTTGTCCAACCTTTTTATATTATTGAACACTCATAAGTTGCCCAGTTGATAAAGCAAACACACACAAGAGAGGGGTGAATCATGTGTAAAAAATTTGCAAGGTATTTTAAATATTTAAAATCCGTCTTAAACAAAATGGATTGATAAATGGAAATGTCATATTAAACTTCGAAAGGAACTTGTTAACGTTTAAAAAGAAAGGATCATGTTTGTTATTTAAAATACGAAAGAAATCTATTAATCGAAAGGATCCTATTCGCGCTCAAAAAGAAAGGAGCATGTCAATCGATAGGAGCCTGTTAGAGCTTAAATAGAAATAAACATGTTAATTGATAGGAGCATGTTTACGCTTAAAGGGAAAATAACCTCTTGCTTTATAGAAACAGAAGGAGCCTATCGAAAAACTGAAAGAGTTTCTTGAAAACACAAACTTATAATGAGGAAATTTAAAGGTTAGGAAGAGAGAAAGAATGACACAGTAGATTTATACTGATTCGGCTAACAACCAAGCCTACGACCAGTCCCTAAGTATCCATCCTGAGTATTTCATTATAAGAATCTGAGTATTAAATTTGACGAGCCTCTCAAAGCTCACAAGTACATAGTTTTCAAGGTTCTCCACCCTTTGACACTCAAAATGTATAACAAGCCTCTAAAAGCTCAAAAAAATGTAAAATCAAAAATAAGTTCTCAAATAACAATTTCTCTCTTGATAGAGTAATTTCACTTTCTAAGGCATAATAAGAATGATATGACTCTTAAGAATATAGATTCTATTCAAATGTTTCAAAAGTTTGTGTATGTTTGTTACTTCACAAGTGTTATTGCTCTTCTTTAAATAGTCAATTTCTTCAACTAGCCATTGTTTCATCTTAATTCTGAGTTGACTTTAGATTTTCAGCATCATCAATGTTGAAACAAAAATTTCCAGACCTAATTGTTCAAAATGATAAGATCCTCTTGGATGTTAATAAGAAAAGTTTACTAAGAAGGTTCTTGCAAGAAAGGAAGTAATTTTCTTATGATTTTGTTTCCTTAAAAAAACATTGTTATCTATACAAGGAAATAAATCCAATTTGAAATTTGAAATATTATATAGTTATCATCAAAATCGTTAAATATAAACTTTAAGCTAACACAAGTCATTCATCTTTTACTTAAATAACCTTTTATTTCACTAATATAGCTACTTAGAAGATTATCTTTATAGCCATTAATGGAAGGAGCTTTATATTCTGAACTATAAAATTTAATAGCATCCCCCATAGATTGGTAATAATAAAATTAAGTAGCACTGAATGACTCACTTGCATCACACTACCATTTAACTATTACCATATCTATATTATAAGTTGCATCTTTAAATTATATACATTGAAGGTTGAGCTTTAGGAGTTGTTTGTAAAGCAAACAATGTAAAAAAGCATGTCTTTTTTTTCTCATATCAGTTGTATAATCCTTTCTTGCTTGGTAGAAATACCACCCTCAACATTATCAATGTCATTTTAACTACTGTAAAAAGAAATTCCACTACTAATTTTTTAGTTTAGTATTGGTCTTCTTTCTTTCTTATTATGATAGTCTTTAAGCAAAATTTTAATATATCATTTCACATTATGGCTAACTTTCTTGTAAGACTCTACATCATCTTTGATCCTAACTAAATATTTCTTTAACTTGGTAATTCTCCGACCTTTCAAATGTTGGTTCTTTAATACTAAGAACTAATCTAGCAAGTGCCCAACTTGGATCATTGAATTTTTTTAGAGAGGTTGAATTATCAAGAGTACTTAAATTTTCCTCCATTTATATGTATAAATAAATGCAATTAAATAAGTACAACAAACTAAACAAATAAGACATGCACCTCTTAATTATAAACTAGTAAATAAACGTGTCATTAAATGAATAAATAAATGTAAGTGTTTAAGCGAATGAGAATGGAGAACTTACAAGAGAAATATTGAGAGAAAAGTGCATACAGTTTGGAATAAGCTATTTAAATAATTTGAAAAATAAATTGCTACAACTTTTTCTATTCAGAAACTAGCTATTTTTATTATATGTAAGCTGTCTAAATTTAGTTTAAAGGAAATACATAAAAATTGAATAATTAGTTGTTGTTCACCATTGTTAAATGCCCTTAAATAATATTTAAGTACTTTCTTATTATGGATTTATCACAAAAATAGTTTAACTTGCTTTTGAAACTCATCATGATATTTGAAGATAATTGCAATGGATATAAACTAGACATACAATAATAACAGATAGATTGGTATTCACCTATTATAAATTATCACAGCCAACAAATATAATTTTTTATGTATAAAATGAACTTAGAAAGAAAGATGGGGAGGGGTGATTTTGTCATTCCTTAATTCCCATAGGTTTTGTTTGATAAAATTAGGTTAATTACCAAACTATGTTTTGTTAAGATTCACATAACTAAAAAAGAACTTGTTTTCATGAAATGCCAAAAAATTCAATACCTATAAAGAGTGTGCTAGTGGAAAAGGAAAGGGATTTCGATGAAAAAGCAAAAGAAGAGAGGAGTGTGAAGGAAGTAGTATGTGTATGGGGGGTTGTAGGGAAGGGGGGGAAGGGTGGAGACAATGGACTAAATTGAATATTATTATAGTAATTGTCGAAGTAGATAACGATAAGATTATGAAGTAGTGACAAATATAAAACGATTAAACATATAAACATAAAATGATTGCACATAAACATATTTTCATTCTCCTATATGACCAACTTCTCTTAAGTATGAACTCTAATTAAACGTACAAATGTAAAATAGTTACATATTACTCTACCAATCTACCAATTTCAACTTTTGTTTTATCTTTTTCCAATTTTTACAGTTGCATCTCCTAACAATAAAATATTGTGTGTCAAGATTAAGTCCTTTCCTTCTTCAGAAATTAATAAATCTATAGATAATAAACTATTGTTATAAATTACTACCTAAACCTACAACTGATCTTTTAACAGATTGTTTTCTATTTTGACATAGTAAAGATTGAATCTTTATTACAAATTCTTACAGATGGTAAAGACTATAGATAGTTCATACTTTTGTAGTAAGATTTTATTGTAGCCTCAAACATGTGAAAACCAACATCAATATACTTAGGCCTTTTATTTATCAATAACCTATTATAAAAATCAACATTTTAATATAATCAATATAGTAAGCGTAACTACATAAGCTTTATCATAACCTATCTAAATAACACTCTCTAAAACACAAAATAGTCAAAGATGTAGTCATAAACTCAAGAAGATAGTTCGTGAGATTGATGAAGTTTGTAACTTACAAAGCGAAGACCAAGTTAAGAACAAAAGAAAAATAAGGAGCATTGAGGTCATCATCAGCATTCAACCACGAGGGACAAATATTAGTAAAGCATCTTTTTCTTATGGTGACAATTACCTATATTGGAAAACCAAGATGAGATTTGATGGCCAAAAATGTTAATTTTTAGGAAAAATTTTCAAGTGGTCTGTTCATTCTTACTAAAATTATATATAATAAAAAATTTCTCAAACTAAAATAGGAATAATATCTTCAAAATAAGATATTAATTTCCTTGAATAGTAGGGTCGAACACATCTTATTTTGTGCATTGGTAAGAAATGAATTTAGTTTGGCACACTGTCAAAGCTACACATGATGGAACAAATCAAGTAAAAGAGAGCAAAGTTAACATATTAAAACATCAATATGGATTGTTTCAAGTTAAGTACAATGAAAGCATATCCAACATATGCACTAGATATATTGATATTATTAATGCTCTAAAAGGACTTAGAAAGACCTATACTAATGTAAAAAATGGTAAGAAAGTTGCCTAGGTCACTTCCAAAGGCGTGGAAAACTAAAGTGATGTATATACAATAAGCCAAGGATCTAGCAACGCTAGTATTGGAGAAACTTATTAGATCTCTTCTTATCGGTATAATAAGGTTCTAAAAGAAGTAAGAAGAAACAACACATCTAAAGAAAAAGAATTTAGCACTCAAAGCATTAAAGGAAGAATTAAGAGAAGAGGAAGAGACATTAACTAGTGAAAGCGGTGATGAAGACTGTAGCGCCCCCTTACTGCAGGGTATACACCGGGACGCCCGTAGGTCATTCCGATATATATCCTACGATAAGAGTGAGCTATGAAAAATCACTACTGTACTTCACATGGCATAATAATAATAAAACATCAGTACAAAAATCATAACTTTTTAAAACCAAAATTTTTCCCATTTCATTTAATCAAAATCAGAAGTTTATACATCTGTCATCGTTTACTGTCTGTACATCAATACATCAGCTCTATCTAGGTCATCCCAAAAGTCCCATCTGACTGACCTATGAGCCATGACTTCTCTCACCAACACAATCTACACGGCTAGAAAAGTCCCTCTGGAGCTAGAAGTCTACTCTCGGTCCTGAAAAAAATATGTTGCAATTTTGGGTGAGTTTACGAACTCAGTGAGGTAACCATCATCGATGGTTCACTCAATTCATGCAACAATCAAGCATAATCACAGGTATTTCATAATTTCACATCAATCAGAAGTATCACATGGTCCCACAATTAACACTTTTATTTTTACATAAGTATAAGGCATTTTTGCCTTTCACTCAATCAAAGAGATTAAACCAAATGCATATGAAATGTGCATATGACACTTTTCCAATTTATTATAGTGTTGTGACCGAGCGCCTAAACTGTCCCAATATGGGCACATTAATCGTTGAGCCTGAGGCTCTGAATCACTGTAGGGCATTAATCGTTGAGCCTGAGGCTCTGAATCACTGTAGGGCTTTAAGCCCGAATACAATCGTTGAGCTTTTAGCTCTCGGTGGCTGCTCCGGTCACAACTGTCATTATCTGATCATGCATTCATGAATGAAATGCATATGTGACAATTAAGCAGTATATACAGCACAATCAACACATGTGTCACAAGTTATCACATCACAAGCAAGTAGTTCTCAAATTCACATACAAGTAGCACTTCTATGCCATAGCTCCCCAGTACATCGGACCTTCTGTCCGGAATCCACAATCACAATCAATCTTAAACCCACTATTATTCACCACAAGATTATAAACAAATAATAATTGAGAGAACCGTCTAAGTCACTCACCAATAGCTTCCGAAGCTAATGCCTGGAAGTCTCAGCAACGTCTGTGGGTTGACGTTCCAAATGCGCCTCTATAACCAGTCAAACACACATATATTACACATTGTACAATCAGAAATGTATAATAATGCACATGTAGAAATTAAAATGTGTACAATGCATGTTCGTGACATTCCCGGTATTATTTCACAAATCACATCAGAAAATGTTCCCCTAAGTCTTAGGAATCCATAGACACCAAAATTACTCAATTCGGATCTCTATAGGTCCGGATATTGCCAAAACACTAAAGCATGATCAAACTTTTTCAATCGATCTTCTCACTTTGATCTAATCAATCTTTTTCAATTTAGTCTCAAAATCCATAAATTTTTATGGAGAGGTAGACAAATGTCTTATGAATTCGACGCTTCAACAATCAGGTCAATCGGGGGTCAGATAAAAAAGTTATACTAAAAAAAGTGGAGAGGTCGGGTCAGAAAAAACATGACCATTAGTCGACTAGTCGGAGACTGCTAGTCGACTAAGTTGACTACAGTGATCGACTAGAAACTCTAATCTTTCTTCTTCCAACATCCCAACTTCCACAACTCATAACTCCTTACTCATAACTCTAAATTGTACAAACTTGGTATCAATGGAAAGATCAAAGAAAGCTTTACAATATTCATGGGGACTCGAAAACTAATTCCACCTCTAAAGATGTCAAAATCTCAATTAAAGTTACTGTCCTGTAAATCTCCTCCTAACCAATCACTCAACTTTAAAACATCATAACTTCCTATTCCAATAGTCAAAAATTCCATACTTGATATCAATGAAAAGATCAGAAAACATGCTACAATTTTCATGAAGGACTTAGAAGCAAATTCCACCTCTAATTAGGTCAAATTCTCCCATGATTGTGGCTGCCCTGTTAAAGATTGTTAAATAAACATATCACTTAAACCATATCCATACTTTAAAAATCCATAACTTACAATTCTTACATCCAAAAATAGCATATTATACATCATTACAA
>JAOQMQ010000196.1:7995043-8010264 GCA_027563845.1 Erythroxylum subrotundum
AAGTGTCACTTGCCACATGTCACCATTTTACATGATCACTTAATTTCTTTCCACTTCCATTCTAATTTCTACCCCAAATTCTCCCCAAATTCCAATGGCTCAAATTAATAATTCCTAAAATCATTTTTTCTAAATTTCAATTGCCATTGGACAGTAATTTCTACTACCGGTAAATAATTATTCTGTTACTTGACATTTTTCCTAGTCCGGAAAAGTACCCCGAAAATTTCAGAAAAATTTCTAAAATTTTCCAATAACTCAAAACTCACAAAGACCCACTCCAATTAACTTTTTAAGCAAAAAAATCATATCTTTCACAAAAATTACATTTATGACCAAATATACTGGGAAATGTCATGAATATATGTACAGTCATGTGCATGCGCAAAAATTACTATTCATGTGTGTATATATAGGCCATATTATGCATGAACAAGTTGAGACAAGTTTAAACACTCATAACCCATTCCAAATTACTATTTTACCCTTTCCATCGGTGATGGGATGTTACAAAGACATTAGCTTAATCAATAGAAAATTTTCAAAAGAAAGGACTTCAAATAAGGTAAAGGTGATTTAAAGCGTAAATGCTCTTACGTTATTTGCTTAAAATGTAGAAAATCTAGCCACATGAAGTCACAATATCATCAACTCAAAGATAATGTAAAGTATGAAAAAAGTTATAAAAAAGAGAAGATGGATAAGAAGAAAGCACATAAAGCCTCAACTTGGGATGCCACAAGTGAATTAAAAAATGAGCATTTTGAAGAAGAGATTTGACATATGATGATAATGACTAGAAAACATGCTATAGGCTCAAAATAATTCCAATGATAGGCATGGAATAGGATATAACTATGAAGTGAAGCCAATTTTGGAGCCATGTTTATAAGAGGAAAATATTTGTATAGTGAAGAACCAGCTTAAGTATATTCATGCACATGCTACATCCATTAGGACTATTTCTAAATTCAAGCATCATGCTTTTATATATGGATCACAATCTAGGCATAGGGTTCAATACTCTTAAAGGAAAATAGGTATAACTTTTACAATAACATGCAAATCCATTCATATCCTTTTAGGCCTCAAAGAAGCATACATCAAGCTTTCATTCAGAGTAGGCAGTTCCATATAATCATGATAGGAAATTTCACTACCCTAGGAAAACATTTAATACCTTTTACATCTAAAGGAAGATTCCTCATTATATATAAACACATAGAATTCCAAATACATCATCTTCACTCATATAACATAGTATGTCATTTTTGTGGTAAGTATGAACATATTGATAGATTTGGTTTTATTAAACAAAGGATGGTAAGAGAACCCTCAAGGAAATGGGTTGAAAATAAGAAGAAGATTAACAACTAAGGACTAAGTTCATTTGGGTTCCTAAAATACATTGATTGTCTTGTTTGTAAGACTCTTAGGAAAAAGAAAGAGCAAACAGTATGTAATAGTGATTCTAGAATTATTTTTAAATAGTTTATACTTTTTATCATGATGAATCTAACCTTTTTGCCTTCAAGAAAGTCTTGAATATGTTTATGTAGAAGGCGAAAAAATAGTCCTTAAAAAGAACAAGAATTATTAAAGAATTTTCAAAAGAATCAATTATTAAACCAAGTGAGGATGATTAGAAGGATGGTATGCTTCTAATGGATTAAAAATTAAAGAAGAAACTTCATTTGAGTTTTATCAAATGTAATGTTCAATAAGAGGTCATTATTAGTTCATGATTTAGAAATATATGGAATCTTACATTTATGTTTCAATTTAAGTCTAAATCCTCAGTGATGAATGTTTGGGTTTGCACTATGAATAAAGAATTGAATTTCTTTATATATTATGGGCCTTAAACTTGGAGATTTCGTGCAAATAGGGATATTAAGTTAAAATTTATTGATAATTTTTATTAGTCTAGCTAATTCTAGAGGCTGGGACGAATGATGTTGTTAATGGGGGACTATCAGAAGTGAAAACAATTATGTTACCATTAGAAAGCCAAGATGGAACAAAGAATATTAATTTTAATTATTCTAGGAATGTAGAACAAATTACAAAGCCTGAGAGTAGTAGTAATTAGGGGGAGAAACTTTTGTTATAGATGTTCATTTAGCTTTAGCTAACCAATTTAAGGAGGTAAGAAATTCGATTGATCCTTTGAGGATGAAGCTTGGGATTTAAGAATCTAGTGGATTGCTAAAGAAGAAGGGAGAACAAGAATTAGAAAAAGATCTTAATCAGAAGGATTAGTGACTAGCAGGGAGGAGGAGTATACGGAGGTTGAATGTAATTTGAGGAGAAGGACTACCAAAAAAAGGGTAAGTCTAGAATTAGAGTAATTAAACTCAAGTTATAGAATTATGTCTCTTTTTATTTGGAATATTAAGGGAATGAATATGCCACATAAGAAGGAGGTTGTTAAGGACCTTGTTTTAGAGAAAAAAGCCTGTTATTTGGTTTAATAAAGATTAAAATAAAAGTTGCCAATTTTAAAGACAACTTTAATTTTTTCGGGGCTAATTGATTAACTATCTCGAACCATTTGAAGCACTACAATGGTAGGACTATAATAGCTTACAATAATGAATTTGTGCAAATCTCTAGCATAATATCCACATACAACTTATTCATTTCACCTATTCTATGGGGTGGACTTTCAATCTTTTTGATATATCTGTCATATATGCTACTAACCTTGAATTTTAGGCATCAAGTTTTTAAAGGAGCTGAAAGGAATCCAAAAGGCTATCCATAGAGCCTAGATCTTAGCAGAAGATCTTAATTGTGTGCTAAGTACTTCAGAATGTTAAAGTTAAATTTGCAAGAATAGCGAAGGAATTATGTCATGTTATCAATTAACTGGAAATGGTGGATTTATGATCTGTTGGAGATATGTTTACTTGGATTATTAAGCAGTAGGGAAATTGGCTCATTAGGAAAAAGTTTGATAGGGTTATGGTAAATCAGTATTAGATGTCATTTTATCCTAATTCTTTTGTAAGGTTTGGTCCTCCTTTGTACTCAAACCAAGCGATGATAGAGGTCTTGAACATTAATAATAGTAATCCTAAAAGCTCCCTTTAGATTACTGAATTTCCTTTTAACTAGAGATGGATTTGAAGTAGTTGTAAAGGATGCTTGGGATATAAAACTGAATGGTACCAAGTCCTTTCAATTAATGAGAAAACTATAGTTGGTCAAGGAAGGATTGAAAGGATTACTAATAAAGTCCAAACTTAATACTGAGTTGGCTCTAAACTCTGCTGAAAAGGCCCTTAGGAAATATTAAGCACAATGTTATGTAGATCCTAAGATCCTACTAATCAGATGCTTAAGCAAGCTGAAATCGCAAAGATGGAAGAATATAACAATGCCTTTTTTTAAGCATAATTTAGTAATGAAACATAAGGCTATAGTGCATTGAATTAGGGAGGGGGACACCAATACATGTTTTTCTTTATAACTCTATTCTAGTAAGGAGGAACAAAAATAAAATTTTACGCTTACAGAGGTAAGATGGAACTCTATACTCGGATAAAAAAGAAATTGAAGGGATTGCTTTGAATTACTACAAAATATTGATGGGATCTGAGAGCACTAGAGGTAATGATTAGATGGGCTTACACCGTTTCTTAAAGACAATTTTAATCATAGTGTTAAAGGGGAGTTGATCAAGCAAAGACTACCCAAGAGATAAACTATCCAAGAATAAAGGATGTCCTCTTCAATATGAATCCTTCTACCTCACTTTGCCCTGATGACTTTAATGCCTATTTTTTTCAAAGCACCTAGAGTGTGACGTTCCAAAATTCTTAAACCACAATTTAGCCGAATTCTTCTAAAATTATATTATTAATTACCAAAATTCTCATTAATCTAAAAAATGATTTTCAATAGTTATGAAAAATATATATACAAGCATAACCATCTAAACTTTGATATCTAAAAGTATATACAATAAAAAAATTGTACTCGATTTGATCTGTTAGCTCTACCTAGACTCCATAATGTAAATTACATGCACTAAGGTCATTGACAATCTCTCAAACTCCTAAAAGAATATACCGGTAAGAGATGAGCTACCTACTCAGTAAGTGTAACTTAAACATACCCTTAAAATCAAATAATTTAATATAATATTGAAATTAATCAAATGATAAATGTACATATAATACTAAAATACACAAGCAAATACTCAGTTTATCAAAACATTCAATAAACATCCAGAATTTTATTATTAGTAATTATTAATATTAATATTCTTTTAGTATTACCATTTACGTTTTACCCCTTTTTTACTGAATTAATTATGCCTTACTTAACCTACTAGGCTTACATTTAATTATCTATCTGCTCATCTCTACTCATTATAATCACTTACTAGGTAGAAACATAATCAGATGTGTAAATATCATCATAGGATACCTCAATTCCTCAATATAATCTAGTACCCCAATAACACTCCAATACCTAGCTATCAACACAGGATATCTCAGTTCTACCATAGTACTTAGTCAATGGCACAACACATCCCAAGGACCCATGATGCCCCGATACCTACTTTATGGACAGGTACCTAACCACAACTCACTCATATATCAACAACCGATCAATCTAGGACCATCAAATATACCTTAGGCAAGTCACATATTCACAACTTTAACAATCTATTATTAAATTATTGTAAACTAATCTCTATCTAATTTCATGAATGTGATTTATCTTATCCTAATATTCCTAATTATACATATGCATAACTAAGAATTTTAATTATCATATTTTTCAACTGAATTATCAGGCGATACATATCATAACATGTAACAAAATATAAACAATAAATATTTTGCACCTTATCAATTATTTATTTAATAAATAAACAAAATCCATATATTTCAGAAATCTACATATGCAATTATTAATAATTAATTCAATTAATTACTAATTCAAAACATGATTCACTATAAAATAATGTATTAGTAAAAAAATTCAAAATTTTATTAACCATACACTATTGTAAGGGTACACTTTAAGGTTATCTAGACATGATTTTTGGACTCAACTATTTGATTGTCCCAATCTACTCCCTAATCTGTCCTCCGAACTTAGGCATTTACAAAATTCTATTAGACTTTATTTAAGGAATTTTTTCAAACCTAGTTACACATAATAATCCAAAATTACCTGCTTTTTACTATTTTATTCTTAATTATTAAAATGTCCTTATTTTATCTAAACACCATAATTACTAAAATAATCTTAATTATTCAAAATTCCTATTTGATTCTCACATTCTTTTATTATTAAAAAAAATACCCTTATAGGTATTAAATTCTAATTTTACCCTCAAATGTTTACATTTCATATTTTACTCGTACATTAATCTTAGATTTTCCTAAATACCCAATTTTCTTCTTTTTCTTTTTTCTTTTTTTCCAAAAATTTTCTTCTTCTTCTCTACTCTAACATCACCTCTCCTCCTAACATCCTTCTTTTCTCATTTTTTCAGCCATTTTTTCAATTCTTCAAAATTGTGTCACAAACAATCACAAAGTAATTCCCACTAGAAACTAGTTTAGGATGATTGAAAATCACTAAAAAAAAAGAGATGGAATTTAGCTAGAAATTTTACTATATGAAGTTTTATGCCTTTTCAATAGATTCTTGGGTTATTAATCTTCATAATTTCCTATCTAATCTACTATCAAACAAACAAAATGAGGAAATATATGAGAAAAGCTTCACATGTAAGAGAAAGATGGAGTTTATGTACACTTACTAGATAGAAATATGGAGAAGAAGAATAAGAGAAAGTTATTTTTTGTTGGTTTTCTTACAACCTACCTACTGCTTATATCTATACTCTTCTTTTTAATTTTTTATAGGTTGGATTGGGTTTTTATTAAAATTTGGGTTTGTAGGCTTTATAGTTATCCTCTTTTAAAAGAATTCCATCCTCGAAATTAAATTACGTACATGAGAATCCAAATAAATGAGAATACTGACATCGATCTTCATCTTTTACTTCCCAAGTGTCCTCTCTTGGTTAATGATGATGACTTCACAAAACTCACACCATCGAAATCTTCGATCTTTTTAATTTCTTAATATGTCTGTCTAAGATTTCCATTGGTTCCTCTTTATAAGTCATATCCTTTGTAACCTCGATCTCAAGCCTTAATATAACATGGCTAGGATCCGATCAGTACCATCTCAACATCGACATATATAACATATCATAAATCTACGATAACTTCAGAGGTAAGGTTAATCTATAAGCTAATGGCCCTATAAGTTGTACAATCTCATATAGGCTGTTTTATCTAGGACTTAACTTCCCTCTCCTACCGAACCTTAAAATCCTCCTTTAAGGTGATACCCGAAGAAATATCATATCTCTAATATTGTACTCTATCTCTTGATGATGTTGATCAGCATAGCTTTTTTTATCAATCCTAATCTGCTTTCAAGCATTACTCCATCACCCATATTTTCTCCATTATCTCCTGAACCAACTCTGATCCTTCCAATAATCTGGCACCCTTTATATCCTAACATACCATATCTTTACACTGCCTGCCATATAATGCCTCAAATGGTTTCATATCAATGATAGAGCGATAATTGTTCTTATATGCAAACTCCATCAAAGGGAGATATCTGATGCAATCATCCTTAAAATTTAGCACACAAGCTCTTATCATATCCTCAAATGTCTGAATCATACACTTCGACTGCCTATCTGAATGAGGGTGATGCAGTATTCAAATTTAACCTAGTCTCTAACGTTGTTTATAAACTCATCAAGAATCAGGAAGTAAATCATGAATTTCAATCAAATACAATGGACATTGGAACCCGTGTAACCTGACAATCTCATTAATGTACAATTTGAGAAGCTTTTCCAAAGATTTTATCTGCTAATGAGTTAATTTAGTTAACCTATTTGTAATCACCTAAACTGAATCACGTTTATGTCTAGTCTTCGTTAACACTGCCACAAAATCCATCTAAATCTTATACCACTTCTATGGCAGAATAGCTAAGGGTCATAGTTTTCCTTTTGGTTCCTAATGCTCTTTTTTGACTTGCTGACAAGTCAAACACATCAACACAAACTCCGCCACATGTTTCTTCATCTATGGCCACTAGTAATAAGGTCTTACGTTTTGATACATTTTTTTAGTACCAGGATGCGTAGCATATGAAGCACCATAAGCTTCCCTTATAATATATTTTAATAATCCATCTGATTTTGACATACAAACTTTTCTCCCAATAACCAACACTTTATCCACTCTAACTGAAAAGTTAGTCTCCTTACATTGTTGCACTCTCTCTCACTCATCTGCATCAAATAAGAATCCTAAGATATTCCTTTCCGATTTTATCCCAAATTTGACTAAACCTATAATGTCACTAATAAATCATTCACAAAATAAATCTATAATTTTACGCCCAGAGCCCTCAACTCCACCAATGGTATCATACTATATTTGCTTAAACTAGCCATTACGTTTGAGCTTTTTTTACTTAAAGCATCCACTACTACTTTAGCCTTCCTAAGATGGTAATCAATAGTACACTCATAATCCTTTAATAGCTCGATCCATCTTCTTTGCCACAAGTTCAGCTTCTTCTAAATCAAGATATACTTGAGGCTCTTATGATACGTAAGGATTTGGAATGCCTACTTATACAAATAATGTCTCTATATCCTAAGAGCAAGCACAATTGCCGCTAACTCCAAATCATGGATGGGATAGTTCAACTTATACAATCTCATAACTGATAAGAAGCATACGCTATCACTTTCCCATGATGCATCAATACACACCTCAAACCTACCCTTAAAGCATTAGTGTATATCACAAACCTCCACCACTTGAAATTAGCACCAAAATTGAGCTAGAAGTCAATCTTTGCTTAAACTCCTTAAAACTCTCATGATGTTACTTAATCCATTGAAAATGAACTCGTTTCTTTAACAACTTGTTAATGAACTAGCTATCATAAAATTTTTTTTACAAATCTCTTATAACACCTAACATGTCCTAGAAAACTCCTTACCTCTGATGCATTTATAGGCAGCTCCCACTCCATAATTTCCTTTACCTTAGTAGGATTAGGTATCACTCCTCTCGGGACACCATATGTTTAAAAAAATTACCTGTTCCATCTAGAACTCACACTTGCTCTCAACTTGACATATATTTGTCTCTCCTCCAGAATTTGTAACACAGTCCTCAAATCCTCATGCTCCTCTTTACTCTCCAAATATGTCAATATATCATTAATGAACGCTATCTCAACCCGATCTGGATGCTCCTAAAAAGTTATGTTCATCAATGTCATGAATGCAACAAATGCATTAGTTAACCTAAAAGGCATCATTAGGAACTTATAGTGGTCATACCAAGTACAAAATGCTATCTTGGGAATACTTGACTCAGTTATCCTCAATTGTCAGTATCTCGATCTTAAGTCAATCTTAGAAATTATGACAACTTCTTTTAATTGATCGAAAAGATCATTTATCCTCGACAATATGTACTTGTTCTTCACTATCATCTTGTTTAACTGTTGATAATCAATGCAAAGTCTCATACTGCCATTCTTTTTCTTTACAAACAACATTACTGCTCCCCAAAGTGATGTACTTGACCAAATAAAGTTGTTTTCCAATAACTCCTTGAACTACTTTTTTAGCTCCTATAACTCAACATTAACCATCTTGTAAGGTGCAATAGAAATTGGTGAATCTCTAGGAATTGTCTCAATGGTGAAATCTATCTCCCTTTCTCCCTTTGAGGTGGTAAACTTGATAAATCATATAAGAATACCTCTGAAAATGTCATCACGATAGGATTATCCTCTAACACAGGAATCACATTTCTCATATTTGTAATATGATTTAGATATGCCTCACATCCACCTAATATTATTCATCTGGCAGTCATGGTTGAGATCATACATGCTAGAACTACTATGTGATCCCCCATAAATATCACCTTCAGTTTATTCGAACACTCTATCATCACCTCCTTTGCATAATAATCCATTATAGTTTGATGTTATGCTAACCAAACCATCCTGATATATCTATATAGTTTATTTGTCTCTAAACTCTTTTTTGAACTCTTGTTAGGTCATTTCTCATGACTCATAAGATCTCTTCACTAAATTTCACCAAGTCAATGTGTTGCCCTAAAATAATGAAACAATATACTGCAACCTTCTTTCTGTGGTACACTCTAAATGGTCTAAAACTAACCTTGTCTGCTCCTACCATGCCTTAGCTTCCTTAGGATCAGTAGTGCCTTGAAATTCCACTGCACCCATTTTACAGACTCACTCATAGTTACAATCCACCCTATAATCACTTTAGGCTGGAGTCGTAATAACAATCTCCTGCATCATCCGAAAGAACTGCACCACTTAATGTGGCACTAACATCTCTCCTCTCTAGCATCCCCCCGATTAGGCACATCTAGAGCATAGATCAAATTACTTAATTTCCTAGTTGACTCTAGGCCAACAATATCATATGTTGAAACCATCCTAGATAAGGAAAGAATATATTATTAGTTTTTCTAATTCACTCAATTTATCCCTAAAAACGTAAACCCACACTTATGCCACTTAAACGTGATGCTCTAAAATTCTTAAACCACAATTTACCCAAATTGTTCCACAATTAGATCGCTAATTATCAAATCCTCATTAGTCTAAAAAATAATGTTCATCAGTCATAAAAATTATCTATACAAGCATAACAATCCAAACTGTCACATTCAAAAGTATATACAATAAAACAACTGTACTTTGTTTGATCTGTTGGCCCTATCTAGACTTCACACTATCAATCATATGTATTAGAGTTATCGACATCTCTAACTCCTAAAAGAAATATAACGGTAAAAGATGAGATGCCTACTAGTAAAGGTAACTTGAGTATACCCTTAAAATCATGAGACCAAATATATATTAAAATTAGTCACATTTAAAATATACGTATAATACTAAAATACATAAGCAATACTCAACCTATCTAAACACTCAACAAACATCCAAAATTTTATCATTAGTCATGATTAACACTAATATTCTTTTATTATTATCATTTATGTTTTATCTCTTTATTTACTTAAATAATTGAGCCTTACTTAACCAAGTAGACTTACATTCAATAGTTTGTTGGCTCATCTTTAATTATCCTAATCACTCACTAGGTGAAAATAAAATCAGATGTATAAATATCAGTACAAGGTACCTTAATCCCTCAATCTAATTTGGTACCCTGGTACCACTTTAGTTCCTAACTATCAGAACAAGATATCCCTAGGAATTAAGATATGCCGATACCACTCTAGTACCTAGCCATAGTACCTGCTCTATAGATAGGTACTGAACCACATCTCGCTCATATCTTAACCCATCAACCTATGACCATAATATATAACCTATCCTAAGTAAGTCACAAATTCACAACTTTCATAATCTTTTCTCAAACTATTATAAACTAATCTCTACCTAATTGCAAGAACATGATTTATCTTACACTAATATTCTTAATTATTCATATACATAACTGAGAATTTTAATTATCATATTTTCTTCTGAATTATTAGGCAATACACATCATAACACATAAAAATATATAAACATTAAACATTTTGTACCTTGTCAATTATTTATTTAATAAATAAACAAAATTTATATATTTTAGAAATCCACATATGCAATTATTATTAATTAATTTAATTAATGACTAATTCAAAACATGATTCATCATAAAACAATTTATTAACAAAAAAATTCAAAATTTTATAAACCGTACACTATTATAATAGTGCAGTTTAAGGTTATCCTTATATGATTTTTGGACTCAACTATTTGATTGGTCCAATCTACTCCCTAATATGTCCTTCGGACCTAAAAATTTACAAAATTCTATTATACTTTGTTTAGAAAAATTTTTCAAAACCAATTACACTTAATAATCTAAAATTACCCCCTTTTATCACATTATTCTTAAGTATTAAAATATACTTACTTTATCTAACCACCATACTTACTGAACTGCTATCAATTATTAAGCATTCCTATTTTACTCTCACATTCTTTTATTATTAAAAAATTCCCTTTTAGGTATTAAATTCCAATTTTATCCTTAAATATTTACATTTTCTATTTTGCCCTTACATTAATCCTAAAATTTTCTAAATACCCAAATTTCTTCCTTTTCTTTTTCTTTTTGTTCCAAAATTTATCTTCTTCTTCTCTACTCCATTGTTACCTTCACCTTACCTCCTAACCTCCTTATTTTTCTCATTTTTAGCCAATTTTTTTTTTGTTCAATGTCTTCAAAATTGTTATCATAAACAATCACAACATAATTCCAACTAGAAGCTAGTTTAGGATGACTAAAAATCACTAATAAAAGGGATGAGATTTAGTTGAAAATCTTACCTATATGAAATTATATGGCTTTCCAATAGATTTTTAGGTTGTTAATTTCCACAATTTCCTCTATAATCTTCTATAAAACAAACAAAATGAGAAAATACATGAGAAAAGCTTCACATACTAGAGAAAAATGGTGTTTGTGTATACTTATCAGCTAGAAATATGGAGAAGAAGAATAAAAGAAAGCTATTTTTGTTGGTTTTCTTCCAACTTACCTACTACATTTATATCTTTATTCTTTTTTATTTTAAATAAGTTAGGTTGGGTTTTCATAAAAGTTTGGGCTTATAGGCCTTATATTGAGCATACTGGGAAGCTAGTAGAGAAAACTATATATGAATTTCTTTCTAGCAGGTGAATGCTTAGGGAAATGAATAAGGCTTACATTTGCTTGATCCCTAAAGTTAAAAACTTGAAATCTATGAATGATTTCAAACCAATCTCTTGATGTAACATTGTATATAAGATTATCTCCATATTTTTGGTGAATAGACTCAAAATTGTTGTGAATACTTAGATAAATTGTGCTCGAGGAACCTTCCTCTGGTATATATTAATGAGGTATAAAATTCTTATGGTGTACGAATTATTTAAGGATTACGACTCTAAAAGCTCTATCAAATGTTATACACTGAAGATTGATTTCTTCAAGGCCTTTAATACCCTTAATTAGAGTTTTTGTCTAAGACCCTCAGGTTTTTTAGCTTCCTAGAGTTATTTGTTGAATGGATCTAGGCTTGCTATTCCACTACTTCCTTTTACTATATTTAAGGGAGTTAGAGGGATTAGACAAGGGGATCTACTATTCTCTTATTTATTTACCTTAGTTATGAAGGTACTTTTTAGGATGTTATATAGAGCTACTTTAGAAGAACCTAGATTTTTCTTCCACCATAAATGTAAAGAATTAGAGATTACTTACTTGGCCTTTGTAGATGACCTTATTTTATTCAGTGGAGTAGATCCTCTCTGTCTGTCTCTCTCTCTCTCACTCACTCAATATTTTGATGAAAGCACTCAACTGATTTTCAGATTGGTCTAATTTGAGTATCAACACTCAAAAAAGAAAATTATACATTTCTTAAGATGTTAGGTGTCCAAATCAATTTTACTCCATACTAGGGCTACCAGTTCATCATATTCCATTAAGGTATATTGGTGTTCCAATATCGAAGAAGCTAAAATATACAAATTGTTTACATTTGTTGGAAGCTATCAAGGGTAAGATAAATACTTGGAAAAATAGATGTCTTTTATACGCGAGGAGATTGAAACTTATAATCTCAGTGTTGAGGAATCTACATATCCACTAAAGTGTAAACTTGTTCCTCCCCAAAAGAATTACTATAAATAGGCTTCCTAAATATTGTATTAGACATTCTATTAATAATAATCTTATATTCATTTAGTTTTAAGTTTTCTTTATGAGTGGATTCTTGTGTTTCTTCAAATTAAGCATATTGCTTAGTTTTTTTATTTCTTATTGCGTCAGGTGGTATTTGAGCCTGTTGAATCACCACCTCCATAGCTATTGAAGATAAGAGAAAAATAATCCACATTACAAATAACCCTAGGTCGAAGGATCAGGGGGAAGCACTTAGGGAGATAGAGCATCGAATAATCCAATTGATTGAGGATTGTTTGGAGTTGTGTTTTAGGGGGTTCTTAGAGCTTAATGCCTTTAACCCTATTTCCAATAGGGATAAGGACAATGACAGAGATTTTGTTAGGGAAGAATGAGCCCTGAGGTGCCATATTCAAGAAGAATAATGATTTTTAGGATCTTGTTGAGTTACCTAAAGGAGCAAAACTCATAGGCTACAAATGAGTATTGAAGACAAAGAAAGGCTTATTGGGCAACATTGAGAGATACAAGGCAAGACTCGTTGCTAAAGTATTAACTCAAAAAGAAGGAATGCCTTTTATTTCTAGAAAAGATTTACTTCATATAATTTTGGCATTGGTTGCTCACTTTGAAACAAAACTGCATCAAATGGAAGTGAAAATGACTTTCTTAAATGGTAACCTAAAGGAAGAGGTTTACATGAAACAACCAGAAGGATTCTCCTTTAATAATGTGAGCATTTAGTTTGCAAACTTAAAAGATTCATATATGGATTGAAATAAGCATGCCGCCGGTGGTATTTCAAATTCCATAATATTATCTCATCATTTGGTTTTGAAGAAAATATCATGGATCAATGTATATACCAGAAGGTTATAGGAGTAAAATTTGTTTTCCTGTATTATATGTAGATGACATATTACTTACAACCAATGGTAGGGTTTGTTACATGATGTCAAACAATTTCTCTCTAAGAATTTTGAAATGAAAGATATGGGTTGTGCGTCTTATGTCATTGGCATTAAGATCCATCAAGATAGATTCTGCGATACCTTCAGAGTGACCCAGGATTAGATCATTGTAGAGTTGCAAAGAAAGTATTGATGTATCTTCAAGGGACCAAAGATTATATGCTTGTATACAGACAAACCGACAATCTGGAGGTAATAAGATACTCAGATTCAGATTTTGCTAGGTATGATGATTAACAGAAATCAACATCAGGCTATATCTTTATGCTTCCTATAGAACCATATCTTGGAGGAGTGTCAAACAGTCTTTGAATGCTACTTCCACCACAGAGGCTGAGTTTGTTTCTTATTTTGAGGCTACATCACATAATGTATAACTAAAGAGTTTCATATATGGGCTTAGATCTATGGATTCCATTTTTGCACCATTGAGAATATATAGTGAAACTTTAGCTGCTACTTTTCTAGCTAAAAAAGATAAGAGTGGTAGTTGGAGTAAACACATCTACATTAAGTTTTTATCTATAAGGGAACGTGTTAAGGAAAAGAAAGTAGTCATTGAACACATTAGCACTGAATTGATGATAGCTGATCCTTTAATAAAAGGCATGTCACTAATAAAATTCAAGGATCATGTTATAAGAATAAGATTGAGTTCCATCATATAGTTTTCGTTGTATGGACAATGATGTTTTTATGAAACTCTTATAACATTTTCTCAAATGTGAGAAACGTTCATATTCTAGTTTAATACCCATAAATGATGGTCCAACAATATGTAGTTAATAAGTATGAATATCTTGGTTTTATAGCAACTGAAAGAGTGCTTGATGGAAGTCATTGTTATATGTTTTTTTACTCAAAATTTTTGAGATCCTTTAGCTTCTTTTCTCTTATGAAAAATATACATTATCAAATTAGGAATTGAGAGCTTATAAGAATTCCAAAATTGTAGACTCTTTAAGCAAATACAACAATGATCGGAGGTATTTCGTTTTCTTCTGTATTTAGTTTATATGTTATTCTAATGTATATTACTGGTAAATTGACTTCCACAAAATACTTAATATCCACCGTAAATCAAGTGAACCTGAACGAACTTTTAAATTTTAGTGATTATTGGTATCTGGAGAAGGGCAGGATTGAGTTTTGGGAAATGGCTCTGGGTTTGAGTTAGTTGGGTGAGTAGCACTGGGTAGGGGTGTTCATGGTAGGGTAACCTTACCCGTTTATACGTAACCTGAACCTGAACCTGAATGTTAGGTTCGACAATTTCACGAACCTGAACCTGAACCTAAAGAACCTACAGGATCGGTTAACCTATTTTCAGGTTCGGTTCTCAGGGTAACTAGAACCTATTCATATCAATATATATGATAAAAAATTATTAAAAAATTGGTGAAAACAAATACAAATTATTCATAAAA
>JAOQMQ010000196.1:8036440-8047419 GCA_027563845.1 Erythroxylum subrotundum
GATTTTTCGTTTACGTTTTCGCGCTTTTCGTTTCTGTTTTTCGGTTGAGATCCGGTTTCGAGATCGGGTCCCAACACCTATATCTTCATTTATAGCCTATATGATAATGAACTGAGTGACGTTAACGAGGACATCATTTACAATCCTAGTAATAACCTCCATATTAACATCATCATCAAAACAGTCAACACAAACTTAAACATTAACATTTTGTTCTAAATATGGTAAATTGGATCCATGATCAACATAGATCTCTATCATCTTATGTTTGCAATTAGCTTACATATCTCCATCATATAAGCATCACTTTTTTCACCTCTATAAATCATTTTTTAGACTACCTCTTGCCACCCTATACATAAAACTTATTTTCCTTGGGTCCTTTCTTCATGTATGCTTACCGGATGTCGGAGTTGTATGAGGTGAAAATCTCATGTATGGTTCTGTGGGTCCTTCAACATCTTCTATGAGCATTCTCTCAAGGTCCCAATAACAAACCTATCAAATTCAATGGTTCAACTTTTAACATCTTCATCCACATATTCAGCATCTTCCTTGTAGATAAACTTCCTTCTATAAAATATAATTAGTTTCCCATCTCATCCATCCATCTCTGGTTACCTATATATAAAAATCAATGTTACATTAAGGACAAAGGCATTAAATAAAATACAAACACTTCATTAATGAGGCATAAACACAAGAATGCATGATGGAAAATGAAATCAAATTTAATTACACTTGACATTAAAAAAGACAAAAAAAATTTGAATAATTAATTCCCTTTATGATTAAAAAGCAAAATAGGAAGCATATTACATACTTGTCATTAAGAGTATGGCACCCTCGTAAAAGTAAAACTATAATAATCATACGTCTTCACTGAACTTTGCTTTCATAAATTTTCTGGTTATTAAAAAAGAAGATAAGTATATATAATTTGTTAGCATCCATCTAAACAATTAACAGATAGATGAATCCTTTTTAACCTTCAAATATAATGCATAACAAAGCAGTCCAGTGATGAATTTGGTTAACTAAAATTGACTAACATAAAAGATATGTTAATGGTTATTTTTGCCTTCTGAAGTTGAAAAAAGCTTGGGATTTCTCATAGACAATAGTTTCATGCCTCAAACTATAACCGCACTTGATATCTATTAAATAAATTAAACCTTTATTTATATAAAAACACTTATTGCCTTTATCAAGAAACAAGCTTAGTTGATCTCAAAATGAGGGATTTTTTTGCACAATTTATATTCCTTCCATAGGTTTTTTATATATATTCTATAAAGAAAAAAAGAAGAAGAATTTGTTCATACCCTTGTTTTAGATCTCACAGACGAATTGATAGGTAAGTTATGTGATCTTAGTAATTAAAAGGGTAAGCTAAGAGAATATTTTATTGAATTGCAATAATATTCTCTATCTTATATGTAATTTAAGTTCCTACATCCCACTCCAGGAGAATTTACCTGCCATTTATTTTGACAAATGCTAACTTTTAATGCAGATCTATAACCATCAGTGATAACGTATATACCGTAAAAGGGTAACTTAGATACATAAGCTAATTAACTAATAAACTCTTGCAATAAATGATTAAAATGACTATTATCATTATGATGGTTGCATCTGTTACTACGTAGATGTTTTTATTTTTAATATAAAGTAAAAACATTCATAATAAAATTCTTTGATAAGTCGTAATATTGAACTTACACAAGGACTTAATTCTATAATGAAGAGTGATATATCCTTAGAACATGCATGTCAAGAAGAACAAATGTACATGAAATGTTGTTTTTAATAGTATTAAGAGAAAGAAAAAGGGATTGAAAAAGAGATGTTGACAATATCGTGAATTCATCATTCAAAAAAATAATTTTATAAATAAAACAGTGATGAATAAGCGAAAAGAGGATCTGGATATACCTTAAAATGTGGAAAAGAAACATTGACAGTAGTGAGAAAGGAGGCAAGCAAATTTTTAGATGCACAAAATGTGTGTTTTGGGGGTTGGAGAAAAGCGAATTTTTAATGAAAAGGGAAATGGATCATGGGTCTTGTCTTACTCTCCCAATATTCATTAGTCTTGCCATACTAGATACAAAGAAACTTATTCTTTTTATACAGTATAAACAGAGGCAAGGTAAGGGAAAATAGGGTTCATAGGTGGTTTATTTTTTAAAAAAGGTATGTCATGGTTCAGTCATGAGTTATAAGTTATGAGTCAGTTTAATGGATAATAGGTCAGTCTATAAAGATGTCCACATGTTCACAGTATTTCTATATGGATTTTCATATGTCAGTTCAAAATTGACTTTATTAGCCACATCGATAAAAAAAAATAGAACCAATGTTTTAACCTAAATTGTAAGAGTTTTCAAAGGCCAAAAACTTAATTGAAAATTTTTAAAAGTTTGACACTAAAATGAAAAAATTCCAAAAGTTTTGACACATTAGAATCTGGTATCCCTATATTAAAGGTATAATTGACTTTGAAATGTGGTACAAGAATAAAAGAAATGAAGAATTTCAATGGTATGTTGACAATGATTAGACTGGTTATATGTAGGATTGTAGAAATACTTTAAGTTATATTCTCTCTTTAGTTCAGGTCAATTTTCACGGAATTCTAAACAAAAGGTGGTAGCTCAGTTAACTATAGAGGTTGAATGTATTTTTTTTTTGTTAAATCAGAAAATTTTATACAAATCTAAATGAATGTACAACGTTAGAGATTACTCAATCATTGGTCTCTTAAGGCGCTAATAACAAACTATCCTATCCATATGCACTTATTGAATAAAGGGGCTTGGTTTCACACGGGGACATACTAAATAAAAACGGAGATGCTCCAAAACCTCTTACATCTCACCCTCACTTCCAGAACAATTCATCACAACCTTAGCCATATTAGAGCAAATCGAGACATTTAGTTTAGAAAATAAATGATTTATTTGGGAAAAGAGTTGTTGAAATTACTATTATTTTATGTGATAATACATCTACTATAATACTTACAAAGAATCACGTATGATATAGCAGAATTAAGCATATAAAGGTTAAATTTCATTTTAATAGAGAAGCAGAGAAAGATCATGAAGATAAGTTGTTGTATTGCAAGTTTGAATTATAAATTGTTGATATTCTAACTAAAGCACTTTCAAGGAGCATATTTAAATATTTAAGAAGCAAGCTATTAGTATCAAAGAAATAGGCTTAGTAAAATAGCTTAAGTCTAGCCCGATCCTACCTGAAGTCAATAGACTTAATTCGAGTTGATATGACTTCAAGTAGGCTCATATCTTTTTTTTTTTCAATTTTCAGCTTTAGATTGGGTCGGGTTATGAAACCTAACTATAAATGACATGACATTGATTTTTTGGCCTAAACAAAATGTTATCATCTCATTATCAATAAATGACAATGTGATAAAAATCTCCTCCTTCTTCATTTGTGAAAAGTTTTTTTCCTCTTCTTTAGCATTCTCTATGAGTCTCTCTACATCTCTCTCTCTCTCTCTCTCTCTCATTTTCTCCCTACATTTCTCTAACTTTGAGTTATTATAGTAATCAATTATTCTGCGTTGCATTAAGCTATCTTTACCTTAGATGTTGTCTTTATCAATTGCAATAAGCTCTCTCTACCCTAGATGTTGTCTTTATCAATCTCTCATGCTCAATTAGGTAATTATTCTTCTTATTTAATTAAATTTGAGTTGGTTAATGATTAGAGCTGAGAATTGTTGTTTGGAAAAATATGGCTAAGAGAGGTAATTATGAGATCCACTTGGAAAGAAAATGTTTTTATTTACAACTTTCAAATAAGAAATTTTATAGTCCTTTTACTTGCTTCTCTATGGTTTTGGTGAATGGTTATATCAAGTTGGAATAACATGATGATTTACTTGATTTTTTTTGGAGTTCCATTCTCTATAAATGCTTATATTTCTTTTTATTCTTTTATAATGAAATTAAAGATGGATCATTTAACTTTGGTTTTTTCTTTTTCTTTTTCTTTTTACTTTAGGTGAAGCAAAAGGAATTGCTCCAATTTGTGCAAGGTGCAATAAATGATTAGAACTTAGTGATAAACTCCTAAGGTAATTGTTGAGAGTTAGGTTATCTTATCTTTACTATGACCCATTTCTTATCCTTATTCTATGAACTTGATTTTGAAATTTAATTTGTGTTCCTATGTTTTATGTTTTCCCTATTATATATATTTGAGTTATGATGGAGGATGATGAAGTGGAGGAAAGATATATTTTCTTGTCAATTCGTCTAGAAACCCAAACGGCATAAAAGTCTTCTTTTTTAATATTGCTTGTTGTATTCATTAAATTGCACTAGTTTGCTTATCCTTTTCTTAAGTCTATTTAACTTGATTTTTAGGATCCATAATGGAGCTTTGTTTGTTCTTTAAGGCCTCAGGTTTGGGGCTTAACAAGAAATAAATGTTGTTTACCTATTTTAGTTGACTTTAATGCTCTATTTATTATTGGACTGAACATGCAAATATATAGACTTATTTGTTTTTCTTTTTCCTATTTTATTTCATTCATCTTAAGGGATATTTCTAAAATGAGTTTCATTTAATTATCTCCTTAACCCATCTAAATTAGGCCTAATAACCTGATGGTAAAAGAAAAACAATGCAAACATCTATGAAGTGAAGAATGATTCTTCAATAGCAAGATGATTAGATGACCATAATATTCAATTTTTGGCAATTTTAGGTCAAAAGGATTATCTAGGATTACAAAAATAGGAGGATAGGGGAAAAAGCATAATAAATAATGCATTGTTCACTTTGTTTGAATATTTTTCATCCCTGAATTATTTCATGGGGCATACTTTTAACAACTGAAAACTATCAACTTCTAACCACCATTCCTAGGATACAAAGGGTAAGTTTGAAATCAAAATGTTACAATTTCAATCATTATTTCCATTAATGCATGTTGTTATAGGAATAGAATGACCTACTTTATATAATTTCTTCACATAATAATAAAACAAGACCATAATCATATTTAGTATTTACCTCATTCAAAATCAACTAACAAAAATGATTTTGATATTAATCTTAATTGAAATATGACAGATTGATTGCTCAATAATGATGTAGCTAAAATAGCTAAGAAAGAAATATCACTTGTCTAGTTAGTGGTAACTGATCAACTCCACCTAGATAGTATAGGAGCATTTACCAATAATTTTACAGGAGCATAAACTAAAATGTGTATGTAGCTACCATTTTATAATTATCTGAATAAAGAAAGACTGTAAGGGAATATTATGTTTTTTTCCCAACGTTTGATGAATACATACGATAGTTTGTTTTTCAAGTTATGAACCTCTTAAAAAGAATGAAATGCTAAATGCTACTCTATTAATGACTCGTACATTGGTTATTTAGTAAATAGATTACATTAGAGGAGGTTGTTAATAATTATTATTCTTATTCTGAGTTGGCTAGAACTTGCAATATATGGTATCTTGTTTGTTTAAAGATTACATTTTATAAATCCATATATTAAAGCATATCATGTTTATTTGGTTGATTGATATCAATATTATCATATATTTTCACAATTTTTCATCCATGATCATTTTATTCTTTCAACCTTATTATATGTGTATACATTTTCAAACATCCATGTTCATCATATTTTGTTTATGATTGTTTAAGATGGATGAACATAATCTTTCAACAACATAAGCAAAAAAAAAAAGGAGTTTTAACCAGTACCTTGTAATATACTAAGTGAAAAAATAGTTCAAGCTAAAGGAACTGGATTTTGTAGTTAAAGAAGCGATGTTTGGAACCACCACTTCATCAAGTAGACCAAGTAGTGTAGTTGAAAAAGTTAAATGTAAGTATTTTCACAAGATATTAGTTAGGAGTTAAAAAGGTGGAATACCTCATTTGAAGAGATATATGGACTCCTGCAACAGAAGGAAAATGGTATTAGGGGGGTCAAATCTTTTTTCATCCCTAACCTAATGAAAGAGAAGAGTGAAATGACTACCATAACTTATGACTACCACACGACTTATGACTCAACAGATTAAAGCATTCTCTAGCCAAGAAAATTATTTTCAATGAATATCCACTCTCTATTGTCGATAGTCAAAACTTCAAAATGTTTGCCAATTCATTCCTATTGACCTTCAAGATCTCAACTCATAATACCATGAAGAAAGACAAATTCAAGATTTATAAAGACAAAAATAAATTGATATTAATGACATTATCAAGTAATCACAAGTAAGTTTTTATCACATTAGATATGTAGACAACTGATAACCAAAACAAGGGTTGTATGACAATGATAACATATTATTTTATGCAGTCAACTCCTTAGGTAAAAGATATTCTTTAATTTTTATCATTTGTTCATTGATTATGTTATAATTGATATTTGTTTATGTTTTTAAACGGTAGGTTTATTTATACACTGATATCACATACAAGTGAAAAGTTGACAACGATATTAGTTGAATGCCCAATATATTGGAACGCTAACATTAAGCTCTCAATCATAACTTTAGAAAATTGCAGCATAAATGATGGTATGATCGAAAAAGTGAAGAAAAAGTTATGGTTTGATATAACATGGGAGCTTCCTAATGCATAGGAGATTATTCCATATGCGTTGTTTCACATATATAATGAATTTGATTGTGAAGGACGAGTTAGAGGTAATAAAGAAAGTAGAAGCAATCTAAAATATCATAGT
This sequence comes from Erythroxylum subrotundum, assembly GCA_027563845.1. Lineage (NCBI taxonomy): Eukaryota > Viridiplantae > Streptophyta > Magnoliopsida > Malpighiales > Erythroxylaceae > Erythroxylum > Erythroxylum subrotundum. Next base: position 8,043,195 of record JAOQMQ010000196.1, read on the forward strand.
ATGTTAGAGTGCGATGCCTAAAAGAGTTCAAATTTTCGGAGAAATTGCACAGAAATAACACATTTCATGCATAAAGAAGTTGGTTTTGTATTTTCCATCCAAATAAAATTCAACATTCAAGATGCTAGAGTTAGCATCCAACTATATTAAGACATTCATCATGTTAAGACAAAAAGATTTTCAATAGACTTACTTGTTGACAAAAGAGCAATAGGAGTTTGCTAAAGCAATTTGTGCAAAGTTGGCAGTGTTTCATAATGTTACTAGGATATTTTTAGGGGAAAAATATCCAACTTCATACATTTACTTTAGCCACATATGTGAGATTAAGATAGCATTATCTGGTTGGATTTTTTTTTATTCTAATGAGGTGATTTAGACCATAGCAAAAGAGATAATGAAGAATGGTCCATGTACTTGTCACAATATAAAAAACATAATATAATAAATGATTGTTAAAATTATAAATGTGGAAAAACTTATAAAGTATAGAGCCTACGTTAAATATTTTCAACACCGAACTAATTTCAGACACACATCAAGACTTGCACAATCTTAGGATGAAATCAACTATGAAGAGGACTCACTATCCAACTACCAGTATTAAAAATAGACTCCAAAGCAATAATGGATACTATAATTGCTTAGAGATCTTAAGCAAATGCTTACTTGATTGGATATTCACCTCCATGTGGCTTCCAACACGATAATATGTCAAATTGAGATAGTGCGATAGAGGGAGTGAGAAAGACTGGAATACATTTATTCACTAAAGCCAATAAACAATTGGTGTTTGAAGCAAATATACAAATTGAAGATAGAATACCTTACACTGCATACCAGTCTCCGGTAAATCAATCAACTAATATACTTGCAAAAAATACAACAAAAGAACACAAAATGAAATTGCTCCCGACCATAATATATGGAGCGATATCAATGCATGCACGAGAATCAACAACAGTTGCACACTCTACGCTCCTTCCATCAACCATGAATTGAATTGATGCCAATCACCAGGAGTCCTAATCTGCTTTGGATTGACCAGCTCTGGAAGAGAGGATGATGCCAACAATGAGCCCATACAACGCCAACGCCTCAGCGAAGATGAGAATAAGAATCATCCCGACAAAGAGCTTTGGCTGCTGTGCATTAGCTCTGCAAAGATGTACATATAAAACTGGTCTCATCTTCACAGGATGACAATTTATCCATGATTGAAAGAAGTCCAGGACAAGTAACATAGACAATGAAGAAAAATCATTCCTAAATCAGGTGCCACAAGTAATATTTAGAAAACTCCAAAAGTACAGACCAAATTAATCATCATGATGATATATGTTTTTCTGTAGAATCTAGTCATGGGATAACTCATAAGCAAATCCTCCTTTTCCATGCTAGAGTTTTTTCCTTTTCTAAACTGTACAGTTTCTGCTTAAAAAACTCGTCCTTGACATGTTTTCTGTTAATTATTTTTACGAAATTTTTTTTTTATTCATCATAATGCCGTCTAAATAGATTCAATACATAAAGTTGTTCAGGAAATAAAATAGAATAGAATCTACTGACTTATTCTCTTACTAAAAATAGGCTTATTAAACTAATAAATTTTCTAAATAAAATGACCATTACTTAAATAAAATAACTACTTGAATTACTTCCTTATGAAGATGATCTTCTCGTATATTTATTTCTTAAGAGTACATCTTGCATATCAATACTCCCTCCCTGCTCGAACTCAGGGTAACTGCAAATATCTTAGCCCTCCTTCACGCTCTCCCTCCATCCTCTTCTTCGGATTCTACCAATTTTACCCAGAATAGCCTTTTACACTTGTGTCCTCTAGAGGACTCGTCATAATTCTGTCACTGCTTTAGCTACTAACTTCCGTACTGAATGTTGCCCTAGAATTTTCATTTTCTACGATTGTCCCTCCAGTGGCTGTTTTCAAACTGCTCCCAACAGGTCTTGCCTTATGATTGCTCCCCAAAACAGCTCGACTACTCGTCAATTTCTTATCATAAGTGCAGGTCAGATTCATAGCAGCTCCTAAGCTATTCGGTTGCTACAATTCTTCTACTAATCGCAGCCCTTCCACAAGACCAGCAGTTAATAGGCTTATCTGTTGCTAGGTAGCAAGTTCTATGATCTAGGCCAACAAGGATTAAAACTTTCTCATAATCCTACACCGTTCCTATCTGCTTCAGGTTGGCCAATTCCCCCATGGACCAAAACTCAGGTGACATTGCTCCGTAAATGTCCCCCAATCCATAGTCGCCTCCTCTTGCTTCAACTTGTTAAACCACAGTTGTGCCTCCCTATTAAGATGGAATGTTTCAAGCCCCACCCTCTATCCTTAAGGTGTTCGCTAATTTTCAAAGAATTGTTCACAATTATGGGTTCAACTCAATGGATCATCATCAGTACCATCATTCTAATTTAGAATACCTACGAACAGTAGTCTCTTTAGTTGGCCCAATGCGTCTTTCCTCCCTTTGGTCTCCACAGGTATGACTATTACTCCCCACCTCATTGTTCTTACCACGTCCCTTCAGCTCTCATAAAATCTCCTCCAATTGCGAGTTGAACATTTTGCTGGATTACTGGAAGTACTCCACCACAGACAGCCTTTGCTCGATGTTTGTCAAGAATAGAACTGTATTTTAAGCCAAATAAAACTGCTTCATGGAACCAATTTAAATTGTTTATAGCTTTAGCCACACAGAGAACTGTTGACATGTAAGTTTTAGGACAAAATAATTATAGACAAGATATATGATCAATAGCCTTGAAATAGTATAATATTCCCTTCCACACTGTTGAATATCAGACAAAAATAGGCCAACTAAAAAGACTTTGTACTTCGCAATGATGCAGTACACAATGCAAAAGAGTTTCATCACATTGTGCCACCATCATCAAACCAGGTTCCCCACACGATAAAATCACCATCAATCAACTTTAGACATGCGAGACAAAACAAAGGCAACCCACCAAAGTTGAACTCACAAATCCTACTTCACCACTCTTGCTGTTGCATCCCTATTAAAACGAATCACTACCATTTCCCATCACCAAAAGCAAACCAAAGAAAAAGAAAATGAGTTTCGATCAAAGTACAGAACAAATTACGGATTAGTGAGTACCTAACACCAGCATCACCGACAATGCCAATGGCCATACCAGCAGATAAACCAGCCAGCCCACGAGCAAGTCGAGAGGAAAGATGAGCGTAGCCATCAAAAAGATAATACGATTTCGCTTTTGGGTTAATTCCAGTACTGATAATCACAGCAATAATCAAACCATAAATACCAAGAACACCAGCCATAACAACGGGCACAATTGATTTCATTACAAGCTCCTGTCTCATCACTGTAGGGTTTTAATCCCTTTAAAATCAAACAGGATATATTCATATCAAATCATCAAGAATTAAATAAAAGCGGAAACATATCTGAATCTATTGTAAAATCTGCACTGGAGTTTTGCGGTTTGTCTTCCAAATTAGAGCGTAACTTTTCTAAAATTTTCTCTAACTCTCTGTTTTCTCTCTGATGATGGGATGTCATAAAAGAATTAAGCGTATGTTTAATTTGGGGACCATAACCACTTATATTAGAGTAAAACCTAATCTAATTTCTAGTTAGGCTCATCATAAAACTAGAAATTATAAACCCGATTTTTACACATATAAAGCCCACATTTAAAATAGATGCATGAAGCCCCAAATATCATAAACATATTAGACCACTTTAATTAATTGGGCTCAACTTTATATGATAGCCTTTATATACAATTATACACATATAAGCCCACATGTTTGAATAAAAATCCTTACAATCTCCCACTTGGGCTCTATGTGTTACCTTAAAATTGTATATTAACCTTGTGAGTACTCAGAATTTTGCTATCATTCTTGTATGCATCTCCAGACAATCCGGTCCATCAATCATACCAACATAGGATCAAAACGTCTTTCGCTACAATTAACATAACTAAAACCATCAATAGTCACGTATGCTGATATAACCAAATGACATGGATCAAGCATGGATGTGTAGCATGGAAATTATAAACAACGTGATCTTAGCATGCTTATTTCCAACTGGTCCAACCATATGCTTTAGTGAGATCAATTTTAAATAAGTTCAGAGACAAAATAAACCAAATATCTTAAAGCTGAAAATAACCTCGAACAACTTAACCAAAAGTTGTATCCAAA
>JAOQMQ010000196.1:8054597-8069664 GCA_027563845.1 Erythroxylum subrotundum
CTCTCTCTAATGGATCTCCTTAATGGCATAGGTTCTTGAGGTTGTAGAGTTTGTTCTTCTGGAACAAGTTGTTGAACATGGGGAGGAGTTTCTATGACATTGTCTTGATCCAGAATTGCTTCTTGAATAATGTTAGTAATGGAAACCTGACCCTAATCATTGTCAACAGCAATTAGAGGAATTTCAACTTGTTCCTCTTAAAAAACAAAGTCCTTAATCCTTTCTCACCCCGCAAACTCAACATCCTCAAAAAATCGGGCATTTCTTGTCTCAAAAATTGCCTTAGTAGTGGGATCATAAAACTTGTAACCCCTGGATCTTTCAAAATATCCAATAAAGTAACAACTGATAGTCCTTGAGTCCAGTTTCTTTTCATTTGGCCTATAAGGCCTTGCCTCAGCTGGACATCCCCAAATGTGCAAGTGCTTTAAACTAGGCTTCTTGCCTGTCCAAAGTTCATAAGGGGTCTTATCAGTTGCTTTAGTTGGAACTCTATTGAGTATATATGCTGCGGTCTTTAGTGCTTCTCCCCAGAGTGATTCTGGTAAGGTAGAATGACTAATCATACTCCTCACTATATCCTTAAGCGTTCTGTTTCGTCTATCAGCAACACCATTCATGCCAGGCGAACCTGGCATAGTGTACTGTGGGACGATACCGCATTCCTCTAGGAATTTAGCAAACGGTCCTGGACGTTGTTCACCTAATCCGTCATATCTGCTATAGTACTTGCCACCACGGTCATATCTGACGCTTTTAATCCTTTTGTTGAGTTGGGTCTCAACTTCAGCCTTAAAGTTTTTTAACACGTCCAAAGACTGTGATTTGTCATGAATGAGATAAAGGTAGCCATATCGCGAGAAGTCGTCTATGAACGTTATAAAATACGGTTGACCATTCCAAGACACCGTAGGGAATGGCCTACAAATATCCGTATGGATAAGTTCTAAGACGTCTGAAGCCCAATTGGCACCCAATCTCCTGATATTTGTTTATTTCCCCTTAATGCAACTAACACAAATAGAAAAATCTGTAAATTCAAGGGGATCGATAATTCCTTTGGACACAAGTCTCTCAATTCTCCTTTCGAATATGTGACCTAATCTCTTGTGCCACAACGAGGCAGAATTCTCTCTGGTTAATTTACGCTTTAAACTTCGTGTACCACATATAAGGCTTCATTAAATGAAGCATTAATGTTAAGCATATATAGATTATCATAACCTGATAAAGAACTAGTACCAACCAAATTTGAATTTTGAAAGAGACTAAATATCAAATTCTGTCTAAAAGACGGTACAACGAAAGTCTCAACTAAATCCAAATAAAATCCAGTTCTTAACAACAATCTAAAAGTCCCTATTGCTTCGACTTATACCGACTTGCCGTCTCCTACATAGATATATCTTTCACCATCACTTGGTTTTCTGCAACTCAGGTAACCCTACATAGACACACTAATGTGAGTTTTTGCACCAGAATCTAACCACCTTGTATGTCTAGGTACCCAAGTCAAATTAACCTCAGAACAAACCAAAGTAAGAAGCATACCTTTCTTTGCACGCCATACGTGATAATTGGTACACTGCATCTTTACATGACCTTCAGCATCACAGAAGAAACAACCTCTTGGTTTTTCTTCCTTATGTTGTTTCTTTTGTGTTGCTGGAACCGCAGCTTCCTTATTTTTCTTTCTTTAGTTCCTTTTGTCCTTAGATGTTGTGGCTAAGTGAGCACTTTCTGCCTTATCATACTTCAACCTTTCCTCTTCTTGGACACAGTGTGAGATAAGCTCATTAAGAGACCATGTCTCCTTTTGACAGTTACAACTCACTTTGAATTGATTGTACTGTGCCAGAAGAGATATCAAAACCAAATGCACTAACAAGTCTTCGGATAATTTCAACTTAAGTGCTTTCAATTTTGAAGCAATGTGAGACATTTTCATAATGTACTCTCTTATGTTTCCTTTTCCTATATACCTTATTGAGATAAGCTTTGCCAAAAGTGTACTTGTTTCAGCCTTTTCATTTTTGGCAAATCTTTTCTCAAGATCCTCAAGGAAACCCTTAGCCGTAGTAATCTGATAGGACATAGTGCCCCGAAAAGCTTCTGGAATGGCACGTTTCATGATCATCAAGCTCATACGATTCGATCTCTCCCACTTTTCCATCTCCCTCTTTTGATCAGAGGTACTCTCACCAGTAAGTGGATCAGGTTGATCGACTCGTAAAGTAAGATCTAAGTCCATAACTCCGAGAACAATCAAAACGTTCTCCTGCCATGACTTAAAATTGGTTCCATTAAGCATAGGAATTGAATTAACACTAGCAGAGGTATTTGCAGCAAAACCAGGAACTGAACAGAGAACAAACACAAACAAAATTTAATTACTCACATAACAATACTATAATATGCCAAATTAATTATATACAGATAATGGTAGGGCCTCATCACAAGATACCTTGCACAACATTAATATTTAGTCATTGGACAGAAATACTAGCTTGTAAGTGGTACTTGGTGTAGTGATCAAACACTGGCAATAAGGTATGTCAAATAATAAACCTTTCTTTGGACCGATTTAATGTTCACATATTATATTGAATAACTGCCACACATTTGCCACCACAAGTGTATATGCAATTCGGGCCAAATATAAACTTTCCTTTGGACCAGTCCATATTCGTATGAATAACATACACACAAAACTTTTTAACATTATAAGTTAAATCAATTTCACAAGAGAGGTTGCTTTGGCAACATGTTGCTTCAATTAATTTAATTTCAAATGCTATATATTTCTTAAAATACCCAAATCTGAAATTAATACTAAATTTTACATAAGCTGTATGAAAGCATCATAGCTCTAATTTCTTGATGTTATGAAACTGACAATCCTGTCAGCTCAAATCAAGAATTGGGTCAAAATTTTACAAATCAAACCAGAATTATAAATTTTGGACCCAAAACTCATTCCTCATAATATGAATTTGTAACATGCATACTAACAAGTATAAATCTAAAACTTTTCGATGGTTAATGTATAAAACCAAATAAATCCATAACCATTGTGACTTTATTACAAAACAGGAAGACTTCGTTGGTTATTGGATGAAGAAAAGTCTTTGAAAGCATTCTGGAAATTTGATTCAATAACGTATACAATAGTTTTTATCCAACGGGTCAAGATTTAGTCTTTATCCAATGAGCAAAATTTGATTCTTTGTCTAATGGGTAAAACTCCAATCTTTATCCAATGGGGAAAACTTCGTCTTTAACCAGAAAATAAATAGGTTATTATCCAACGGACAAAACTGAATCCAAAACACCAGAAACGTTATTTAAAACTATCAGAAGTTTTATCTTGCAAATCAAGGAGTTATCACCGAATACATATACGAAAATCAAGATCTCAAAACCATAGACAACTATGAGACTATCACCGAAATCGTACATTCAATAACGAGATATACAGAAAAGAATCGAAAGGAACTCTAATATGGAAGACAAAAAGAAAACCAAATAACCATTTTTGATGACCTAGTTATGAACTTGCTCTGATACTACTTGTAGGGTTTTAATCCCTTTAAAATCAAACAGGATCTATTCATATCAAATCATCAAGAATCAAATAAAAGCAGAAGCATACCTGAATCCATTGTAAAATCTGCACTGGAGTTTTGTGGTTTGTCTTCCAAATTATAGCGTAGCTTTTCTAGAGTTTTCTCTAACTCTCCATTTTCTCTCTAATGATGGAATATCATAAAATAATTAAGCGTACGTTTAATTTAGGGACCATAACCACTTATATTAGGGTAAAACCTAATCTAATTTCTAGTTTGGTCCATCATAAAACTAGAAATTATACGGTTTATACACATATAAAGCCCACACTTAAAATAGATGCATGAAGCTCAAAATACCATAAATATATTAGACCACTTTAATTAATTGGGCTTAACTTTATATGATAGCCTTTATATACAATTATACACATATAAGCCCACATGTTTGATTAAAAATCCTTACAATCACACCCATCAATGCAACACCCACTCCACTCTTTGTCGTACCATAGGCAGCTCCCATACCTGAACCCATAAAATCTAGTTAAAACGAATCGAGCTTGATTGCACCGAAATTGGTGGTTTGAGAAATTGAAGAAGGCTTTGAATTAGTTTTAGGTTTTACACGAGAAAACCAGGGCTGTAGCCGCTCCAAGGAAGCCAAAGAATAGTGTTGTCTCATCCCCGCCAAATGAAGAAGATGCCATTTTGCGATGATAGCTTGATTATTTTTGTTTATTAGTAACCCTATGATTATTTAATGGAATGGAACGAAAGAAATAGAACAGTTAACGATGTAATATAACGTGAATGAATTTAATATTACAAAATTATTCTTCGGAAGGACGAAAGAGTTTGTAAAGTGTTATAATGAAATATAATTAAAAAAGAGTTTATAATATAATAAAATAAAATATTGTTTACGATTTTATATTTTATCCTAAACTCTTCCAATTAAAAATAACTTATTTTTACTGTTTAGAATGAAATAAGATATAGTGTGATGAGTACCGTACCGTACCGTACCAGCCAAAAAACGAAATGGTACAGAATAAATAGGTACCGACAGATATCGAAGTTTTTACCTAATACCAACAAATACCGGCCGGTACCATAAGGTCTGAAAACTCTAAGGACTTATTTGTAAAGTTGCTCCTTTTCTTAAAAACCCCTTGCTCTGCTTCTTTCTCATTCTTCATCTCTTACTCTCCAATCTCTCTCTCTCGTTCTCCTCTCCAGTGGCTCTCTCTGGTCGGCGACAACTGGTTTCTCTTCCTCCATACCACCACCACACGCCCGCCCACCTCTGTGGTCTCCAAGCGTTGCCGCTCACAGACTCACTGTCACCACGATCGAACCATTTTCAACCTCCACCGCACGCGCACCACCGTCCACCATCTGCTCTCCACCAGCATCGACCACTGCCTGCCACCACCACTTATAGAGTTGAAAGTCACCAGATCTGGAAAAGATCCATATTTAAACCCGGCCCAAGTCACCCGACTTGAAATTCTGAGTTGACAAATTTTTGGGTGTATTTTTTATTGTTTTTTTTGCTTAATTACATTTGTGAATATTGACATTGTGAATGGGTTGATTGAAATTGAATTGTTGGAAGATGGAAATAAATTTTGTGGATTTGTAATTTGTGTTGGGTTGGAAATTTGGAGTTGGATGAATGATGATTTGAGATGAAAATTTGGAAGTTGAATGAATGATGATTTAGTTTGGAAGTTTGGAAATTTAAATGAAGATTGATGCACATTTTTAATTTTAATGGAATTGGATATTTTGAATGGAGTTGATGATGTTGGTTATGAATCATGATTTGGTTCATTCGGTTATGCATGAATTGAGATTTTTAATTTTAAGCATATCATACCATTTGCATTTGTAACTTGTAAGTAATCACAAACTATCATCAATTCATCGTACAAAAGAAACATGACTTTTAGGCATTGTAAGAGTAATTATGAATATGATTCTTTCAAATCCATGCCTATATTAGAATTTGGAAATTTATATAATTAAAATGAATACACTTTAATAATTTCTTCTTCTTTTTATGTTAATGAAACTTAACTAAAATTTCCTCCATCTTCTTTAATAAAGAATTAATAAGATAAACAATTGATAATAATTTTCCTCAATTTCAAATATTAAATTTAAAGCATTCGCCTGAAGAGGTATTTGAAGTTTTGACATTCAATTTGTCTTTTCCTTGGAGGACTATTGTAAATTATATGAAATAATGGTTGTATTCTTTCACTTCTAAAAAAGGATAACTTACAATTTATATGTTATCTTTAATAAACTAAAGTCCTTGTTACTTGTATATATTATACAAGATATCTCAACTTCTTTATTAATTTCCAAAATGAAATCTAAATAAATTTAATACTTTGGAATATAGTCAAGCTCCATCTTTTTTTCTTCTTCTGATTGTTGATACCAAACTTGAGCTTCTATAAGATGACATTAAAGTGATTGAGTCAATGTCATAGGCTTGTGGATTAGGCATAACTTAATGCTATCAATTGAAAAATCATGCTTTCATTGTCGTGAGAAATTGATATGTATTTCTTCAGTGAATTGTATGTCATTAAAGTATGATAAAGCTTAACATTCAACCTACCATGCATACAGTTTAATCATAAGTTAATAAATCTTGTTACTTCAATAATATATGACAGAACTAATTTGCTTTTACAACTTGTAAAGTCCTGCTAGCAAGTGTATGGTTTATTTATTGGCTACAAGTTTCACTTTTGTAAACTTGAATGTATCTTCAATTCTCACAAATATTTGTCCAATTAATGAACACAAACATATGCTCTCATTCTCAAGTATCTTCAATTCTCACAAATATTTGTCCAATTAATGAACACAAACATATGCTCTCATTCTCAAGAAACCAAGTCCTACCTTAGCTAGTAATATATATATTTATAAATGTTCATCTAGGGAGATAATCATACAAAATGAGTTATATTACATATGATGGACCTGTGTATTGTGTAATTGTGTATGTTAAAAACTTGAATTGTTGGTTTATGACTTATTGATGAATTTTGTTAGATAAAACTGGATTGTTTTGGATGAAATTGAATTGTGTATGATTTTGATATATGTCTTAATTTATTGTTATAGATTAATGGAAGGAAGTTTAAGTACTCCTGATGAGGAAGATACAATGATCCAGCTTGGATTCATGCTACATTGGTCCCGGGTATGAAGAACCATACAATTTGCTTATTTTGTAACAAACATTTGAAAGGTGGAGGAATCACCCGATTGAAGAAGCATTTAACTGGGGTTAAAAGAGATGTAGAACCTTGTAAAAAAGTAAGTCATGATGTGAAGTGACAAATGAAAACATTGCTTGAAGAATATCAACATGAGAAATGTAACACCCACATACCCCCTGGGAGGATATGTAGATACTACACAAAACAGAACCAAATTAATCCAAAACATACCAAACAGTCCCTTATATGCATTCCCATAAACTCAAGCAAACATACATTACATATCTTTAGATGTTGTTATAAACAAAACATATCAAGCATACTGTACTATTCCAAATACATGCCATAAGTTCCAAATCCATCTTATATTAAGGTTATTACAAACCATTAAGCAAAACACAAAATACAACATGTGTCATTACATTAAAATACAACTTAAACTTAAACACAAATATACATCTTCCAAAACAAAACTCATCCTTCTTTGGCCACTACGGTTGTCTTTGTCCCAGTCTTTAAACCTTCTTATCAGAACCTACACAGAAGCAAAACTATCGTACTAAACATAAAGCTTAGTAGGGAAGCAAACAAGATATAATTTGGTGACTATTTCTAACAGTCATCTAGCATTCACATGCACTGAATTATGTCAAATCACATACAACCTTTAATTATTCAAATTAAAGAACAATCCAACATTATTTGTATCGGAACAAAATATAACATATCAGAACATGATATACTTGCTTCAGAAAAAAACTTACAAATATCCGAATAGAATACTATAATATCAAAACAGAATTTTAAAGTATCAGAACAGAACTTGATTATATCATAACAAAATTTAGTTGTATCATAATTGAACTTAGCTTATATTAGAATTAAACATTTATCAGAACACAAAACAAGTTAGCTTGCTAATCCTTTTTACAGATGTGGGTAACAGGTCCAGAATAGAAGATACCCATGTTTAGTATCTAAAACAGAAGAGACTTAAGTCTTTAAAACAGAAGACACAGAAGTGTCTAAAATCAGAAGACACCGGAGTGTCTGGCACAGAAGACACCTTAGTGTCTAATTACAGGAGTCACTACAGACCCTTCTAGGATTATCTATGTACCCAAGACTAAAACTTAACAATTTTAAAACAATCCATTTCAGATTTCAAAATCATAAGCAAATAATGAAGTGTATAACATATGTCTTTATTTCATTTATCTCAAAATGAACATATTCACTCCCTTTTAATCAAACTCAATATGCCTTTTAAACATAAGCATTTGCACTAATATATCAATGAAACATAAGGCATATGTCTCCTTTGCATGTATCACATATGTCCTACATTGAAGCTACCAATTGTCATACTTCCATTAAGTCATTTGTCACTTAATGAATGTTGCCAAATGCCACAATTCAATCAGGTCACTTGTCACTCAACCAATGTTGCCCAATATCATCGCATTAGCTATGTCAAATGTCACTAACTCATAGGCTTAGTTATTCTAATTTTCCATGTACCAACTTGACTTGCCACTTGACAATTATCCTAGTCCAAATGTACATTTTAATACCTCAATTCTCTAATGGTATCAATTAATTCTAAATCATTAAGTATGATCCATTAAACCAAAATTTAAACATATACAACTTACAATCATGTCACAATTTTAACACCTATCATAATTACCTTCATAAATATGTAACATTTCAACTATGGTACAGTTTGGAGCCTTACAAGAAAGATACAAGGGAAGGTTGAATTTTGAAATTAATAGTTGAAGTTTATTTGCTGGTTTTCGTGGTGATTGTGGAAATATATTGAAGGTGGTAGTGGTAATGGTACTGGTAGTGTTCTATCGCAGGCCCAAGAAGAAGTGAATGTTACACCTGGACTTGATATGAGGAAAAGAAGGCAAGTGACTAGTTTTTTTGTACCACAAGCAACTCCTGGATCCAAACCTTCAATTCGTAGTTCAATGCAATCAAGAGACGCAGCTCACAATTTCGATATGGCAGTAGCTAGATGGTGGTACGATACAAGTTCATTATTCAATACTTTTTGATCATATTATTATCAATCTATGGTGGATGCAATAGTCTTTTATGGTCTGGAATACAAAGCTCCTCCGATTGATGACTTAAGAGCTAAACTTTTAAGTTGTTCAGTTACTGAAATTAAAATTTATTTGGCTGAAAGAAGAGTGAATTGGGCTACTTACGGGTTTCAACCATGTGTGACAGTTGGAAAAATAGGATATAAGAGCCTATTATTAATTTTTTGGTTTATTCTGCAAATGACTCAATGTTTTTGAAGTCTATTGATGCATCTGGCTATATTAGAAATACTGATATTTTATTTGAGATACTTGATGAATTTATGAATGAAGTGAGGCCAGAAAACATTGTTCAATTCATTACTAACAATGATTCAACTTATAAGGCGGCAGAAAGAAGGTTACAAGAATACGTATAATTTTGTTTTGGAATCCTTATGCTGCGCATTGCATTGACCTAATGCTAGAGAATATAACAGATCCTAGGTATTTTTCAATTATTGATGAGACTATGCAGAAAGCTAAAAAGGTGACCAAGTTCATATATAATTGTGCATGGGTGTTGAATTTAATGAGAAAGGAATTTACCAATGGTAGGAATTTGTGTTGTCCTAGTATGACAAGATTTGCAACGAATTCTTATCACTTCAGTCTTTTGTTTCGATGAAGAAAGAGTTAAGACAAATAATTTCAAGTGATAAGTGGATTGCATCTCAGCATGCTAGGTCTAATGCTGGATTGGAGATTTCTAGCATTATACTAGAAGATAAAGAATTTTGTCTCAATGTCAATTTGTTATCCGAGTTTGTGAGTCTTTGATGAGGGTGCTTCGATTGGCTGATAGTGAAGAAAAGCCAACAATGAGTTATTTTTTGGATGCCATGGAAAGGGCGAAGGAAGCAATCAAGGCTAATATGAAACATAGGTCTTCTTTATATACACCGTATCTTGCAATCATCAATGAGAGATGAGAAAGACAACTTTCTTCTTCGTTTTTTACAACTGGGGCGTTTTTGAATCCTAGTGTATATTTTAGACCGGATTTTTACAAAGAAAGTTGAAGTTAGTAAAGGAACGTTATTCATTATTACAACAATTGTTGGCCACGAAATGATGCAAGATCTCTTAAGCTCACAAATTGAGCTTTATAAGTAGTCTTCTGGAGATTTTGGATTGTCGATTGCTATTCGACAAAGAGCAAAACTTTCTCCAGGTATTAGTTATTTCCTTTTTCTTATTTTTTGAAATTAATTATCATTTTATTTTGTTTGTAACGCTACTTTTGTTATCTTACAACTTACAGTTTCTTGGTGAGATCAATTCAGAAGTGGTGTTCTAGAATTGCAAAGGTTTGTAATTCAGATTTTAAGTCAATGTGTGAGTGTAACAAGTTGTAAACGGAACTAGAGTACATTTGAATTCAGCCATTCTAAGAAAAGGAATATATTGGAGCACAAGAGATTCAATTACTTGGTATTCATTCATTACAATTTAAAGCTTCGAGAAATGTATGCTATTATCATTTTTAATTTTGATGTATTTTCTTATAATTTTCTAATAATTAAATTTTATTGTTTATTAGAACTCTTAATAGCACAAGTAGTTCAACATCCAATTTCTAGTGATAATATGGCGGATTGGGTTTCTGAGGAGCCAGATTTGATAGATGCAAATGACTTGGAAGATAATCTTGGTTGGAAAAGCATCAACACGTCATTTGGTGCATTGAATTTGAATGATAATAATCATGAGGCTCCTCCTAATGATGATGATTTTTGTACCAAATGATAACTGAGGTCAGTATTGTTATAGCAGGTATCCTCCCATAGATGATTGAATGAAGTTTCAAGTTTTTGTTTTTTTCTCTTCTTTAAATTTTACTTATATTTGATGTATATGTTAAGTTCTATATATGTAATATAATTGTAAATGTTTTTCTTACAAGTTTCACTTTTACTTGATAGGTTCCTTATCACGAACTTTTGTCGTAAATTGTAATAGTTTGAGAGTTAAGGATATTTATTATTCTTTTTATTGGATGTTTTGATGTAATTATTATTTATTATATGATGAAATTGTAATATTTTAAATACTCTATATTGTTCTTAATTTTATATTTGTATGATGATGATTGTCCTTTTCATTTAATTATGATTATTATTTATATGTGAAATATTTAAAAATTATTATTACTTCATATTAATTGTGGATATTATTTATTATTATAATTTTTGAAAACATGGTTGATATAAACTTATAAATTATACAATACAATTGTACAATATAACAGTAGACTATTTTACAATTTCTTAAAAAATTTAGGAATTATTTTATAAATTTAAAATATTACCCGAAACGATATCCGGTACTATACCAAAACTAAATCCAATACTAAATCCAGTACATTATTCGCAACATTGATAAGATATAATATTCTATTATATTTTATTATAAACTCTCGTCTTAAATAATAAAATAATATTACATTTTATTTTATTTGTTTAATAACCAACCAACCAACCATCCAAACATAATAACCTCTATCTCGTTCTCGGATAATAGTATGACTCGGAGACTCGCCGGTTTCATACTCTTGACTCTTCTTACAAGGACGTCAAGTCTAGATTTTCGGCGAAGACTTGCTGGACGAAGATGAAATTAATGGGATAGATGGACCTTAATTGCTCTGTTTTTCCAAGACGCAAAATTTGGGCTCCCACCATATCGAGCCAAACTTGAACCAAGTTGGAAACAAATCTTGAATCGCTTAGGCACACGTTTGCTTACCAAATTGGCAAGTTTGAGCAAATAGTATACAGATCATCCAGTTTTGGTAGCTGTTTTCCAGGTTTCGGATGACCAGGCTTTATATGTGGAAGAGTATGGATCTTTTCATGTTAATCCATTTGATTGGTATTTCAGCTTCAAATTCTGCCCTAGGTGAAGACTAAAACTAGAATGCGTCTAAAGCTATCGTCTAACATGGTAAAAATATTTCCTTAAACTTTGGTAGTACGAAACTATCAGGATGCACAAATCACTAATATATAAATGGAAACACAGCACGTCGATTACGAGGGTAGTTCTTCAACCTCTGCAGATACCACCTATGTGTTTCTGCTGCTGCAAATGTAAGATTAGCCACCTGCAACAACAATTAGAAAGGGATTTTTGTGAAAACAACATCTATAGAATTAAGTTAGGGGAATCATTCCAACACTTAAACAAGGCCAAGGTAGCTATGGTGTTGGCATTACCACAAAAACAAAGGACAACCACACAATGAAGTTGGTGCCTCCACTTGCAACCAACAAACCAACATAAATTACCTGAAAGAAGCGTTACAAGAAATGAGAATGTCAAGTAATGATGCTGATATACTTGCAGAACAAAAATATTGCCCCCGTCGTCAATTCAAAAAATGCAGCTTTGTGAGAGAGGAACAGAGAAAGTTGAGATACCATCTCAGCCAAATAGTGCGGACTTGAAACTATTTCAAACCAATCACCATAAGGAATCATATACTTGTCTGTTTGGTCTCCATGTTTCCTCAAAGAGCCCTGAACAAAAGCCAACAAACAGACAATAATTTTGTTATGAAATAGAGACATGCCCAAACAGAAAATACAAAATAAAATCTGCTAAGCGAATGGAAACTAAAAAGTTGAAGGAACAGTTTTAAAAGGTCAATGGAAAACAAGTCTGGGATTGAAATCAGTAAACACAAGTCATTGCAACTGAACCCCAAAAATTGACTGATTCAACAACTTCGTGTGTGTGTGAGCGAGTGCGCGCGAGCGTGCATATGTGCATGTTTTTGTGTGTGTGTGTGTGTGTGTGTCTCTGTGTGTCTTTGTCTGTGTATATGTGTGTGTGTTTGTATGTGAGTGTGAGAGAGAGAGAGAATGTTTCTACCAAAATTGAATGACATCGATATTGATGCAGCCAACCCCAAGCAAATATAGCAGCACCAACCCACTGAAACCACCCAAGCTTTGTCATGGGTTTCATATGTGTCCACCAACAGAATTCAATTAATGACTTCTCTTGGCTTCTAACATTTAACTTAATTGCCTCCTCAGCTGCAAAGTTGAGAGCCTCCAACACACAACAGTGACAGAGTGACAAAGGAGCTCCTGTATAGAAGCTGCCCCATGAAAGTACAAATACAAAATTCAGCTCAATGAAACTTTGGTGTCCGGAAGAGTTTAACAAACAAATTCCTTTGCTAATTGACGAAAGAATAGGAGCAGCAAAAAGCAACCAGGACGTGATAACATAATCGAGATAAGATATCATCAAAAACTCACAAAAGGCCTGTGAGGTAGCCAAAAATATGCATCCGAGCTGAAGAGCTGTACTTAAAGACATAAACTGTCTCATAAAGGCGCCTCAAGACATGTATTTCCATCAACAAAACCAAAAACACAGATATCCAAATCATGTATCTCTGTTCAGTAGTGAGCAAATGAGAAGCATCAGTAGCAGTGCCGAAGTAATCCAACGAATCCAGCGGAGCCATTTTTGATGCGTAGTGCCAAGTTATGACCAGCAAAAAGGTCGTCCACATCACACCCAACACGTAGAAGTGCAAAAACAATCTTTGCGGAACCGTGAACGTCTACACCGGCAAATAAACAATAAACGCATACATACATCTCCATAATCAGCTCGAAAACTTAAATTCCCAATCATATAATAAGTTCAAACTCGGTATCAATACTCCAAACAAGCCAGGTGACTAGATAACGGTCTAAAAGCTACCCAAAATAGAATACGTATATTCAAATCCCAAAGCATAATCTAGCATTTCAGAAGTCGTTTGAAGATCTACCTTGGTTGAAGTTTGCATAATCTTGCCTCTCTTAGCAAATCCCATTAAAAGGTTATGAAAATAACTTAGTTGCGTAGAAGGGAGAGAAGCCACTAGTACAGGTGCAATTCCGGCGATCCACGCCATCCCCAGAAGCCAATCAAGCCTTATCTCCATTAAATTTATGTCAAATTCAGACTCCTAACAACCCCTGAAACGTCAAACCCAACTCTTATCAGAGTTGTTGCTTGGATTGTCAACAAGCAGTAGACAGACATCAAATACTTGGACGCCTCGAAATCAAGCCATTGTGGACGTGATTTCTGGTAAGAATAAAAGTCTATTCAAGAGCCCAATGCTCAGCCCATGTAGTTTGGTTCGCCGACATAAGTTTCAAGCGCACCTTGGGCTTTCGTGATTTTCATTCAACCATCTAACTCGGCTAGTCCCGAAAAAGGAAAAGCAACATATAACTTGAGAAACAAAAGCTTTGACCTAATAATGCCATGGTTGAACTTGAAGGAACATTTCTTAAAGTTTTATTTATTTGTCTGTCCCGAGATGGCTCAAGTCGCGTTGGTAAGCTCTAACATTTCATATTAGAAATCCTATAAGATTTCGGATCTGAAATCTTATAGGATTTCTAATATGAAATGTATGTTTATTTTGTACATTACTTTAAGTTGAATTTGAATTGAATATATAAAGTTGCTTAATGAAATTATTTAAAATATTTAGTTAACAAATTACTGTGTGATTTTAATAATTTACTTAATATGTATACAAATAATAATTCTCTTATTATAATGTATTTATTAATTTAAAATATATTAAGAGTTTAATGAAATTAATTCTGCTTAATATCCATTTGAATAATGAGATGGATGATTTCAACACAGATTATTATAAATTTCACACATAGGTATATAAAAGGCCAGGGTATCTAATTATGGCATATAAAGTTAATTTTACTAACTACCATTTTGAGGGAGTGGACAAAAGTTTGAAAGCTAGCTTAAGGTTTAATACACTGTGATTAGCTTTTGGGTGATAAGAGGGTCAATCACATGATTAATTCTCCTACTTTCATCATTTTGTAAAACTCAAATTTCTCGAGGTGCACAAGTTGATGGGGGTGGTTGTTTGCAAAGCCTAAAAGCTGACCGTTATCATAAATTTCCAATTGATTATGCTTACTAAGGATTTTGTAATAATAGTGGTCGGGTCGGCCGTATCTGGCCTGGGCTTGGTCACGACGACCCATGGCCGATCGGTCGGCTCATCAAAGATGTCAAGCCCAAGTTCGGTCCAAGCTTATCATAGCCCGTTAGCAGGAGAAAACCTTCCATGCAGAAATAGGAGTCTACGTGAAGACCTAAC
>JAOQMQ010000196.1:8086029-8098044 GCA_027563845.1 Erythroxylum subrotundum
TTTCATGAATCTTTACTTCTTTAGGCTTAATATAAAGAGTTAAAGACATTATTTATGTTGCATTGCCTCATGAAGGACTTAGCACTGCTAATTTTGTTGATAAAACTACTAAAGGATTAATTTCTTACAAACTAATATCTTCATTTATTGTTACAGATAAATATAAGGAAGTTCAAGTACTCATGACCAGATAAATATAAGGAAGTTCAAGTACTCATGATCAAACTACTTCAGGAAGATATAATGATCCAGCTTGGGCTCATGTTGCATTCGTCCCAGGTATGAAGAATCATACAATTTGCTTGCTTTGTAACAAGTATTTGAAAGGTAGAGGAATTAACCGATTGAAGAAGCATTTATCTGGGGTTAAAGAAGATGTAGAACTCTGTAAAAAGTAAGCCATTATGTGAAGTGACAAATGAAAATATAACTTGAAGAATATCAACATGAGAAAGATTAAAGGGAAATGTTAAATTTTGAAATTGGTAGTGGGAGTTCGTTTGCTGGTTTTCGTGGTGGTTGTGAAAATGTTGAAGGTGGTAGTGATAGTGTTCCATCTCAAGCCCAAGAAGAAGTGAATGTTACACCTAGACCTGATGTGAGGAAAAGAAGAAGACAGGTGTCTAGTTTTTTTGCACCATTAACAACTCCTGGAGCCTAACCTTCAATTCATAGTGCAATGCAATCAAACTCACAATGTCAATATGACAGTAGCTAGATGGTGGTATGGTACAGGTTCATCATTCAATAATTCTCAGTCTTATTATTATCAACCTATGATGGATGTTATAGCCTCTTATAGTCTGGGATACAAAACTCCTTATATTGATGACTTAAGAGGTAAACTTTTAAGTTGTTCAGTTTCTAAAATTAGAAGTTATTTTAGCAGAAAGAAGAGTGAATTGGGGTACTTTTCGGTGGTGTGATGGTTGGACAAATAGGAGACGAGAGCCTATTGTTAATTTTTTGGTTTATTCTGCAAATAACTCAATATTTTTAAAGTCTATTGATGCATCTGGCCTGATTAGAAATACTAAGTTTGAGATATTTGATGAAGTTGTGAATGAAGTAGGGTCAGAAAACAATGTTCAGTTCATTACTGACAATGATGTCGCTTATAAAGCAACAGGAAGAAGGTTACAGAATAAGTATAATTCTTTTTTTTTTTGGACTCCTTGTGTTGCACATTGCATTGAACTAATGCTGGAGGTTATAGGGGATCCTAGGTATTTTCCTATTATTGATGAGACTATGCAAAAAGCTAAAAAGGTGACCAAGTCCATCTATAATCGTGCATAGGTGTTGAATTTAATGATAAAGGAATTTACCAATGGCAAGAATTTATGTCATCCTGCTGTGACGAGATTTGCAACAAATTTCTTATCACTTGAGTCTTTTGTTACAATAAAGAAAGAGTTAAAACAAATGTTTACTAGTAATAAGTGGGCTGCATCTCAGCATGTTAGGTCTAATGCTGGAGTGGAGGTTTCCAGAATTATACTGGAAGATAGAGAATTTTGGTCTTAATGCCAATTTTTTATCCATGTTTATGAGCCTTTGGTGAAGGTGCTTCGCTTAACTGATAGAGAAGCAAAGGCAACAATTGGATATTTTTATGATGCCATGGAAAGGGCCAAAGAAGCAATCAAGGCTAATCTGAAACATAGGTCTTCTTTGTACACACCATATCTTGCAATCATCATGAGAAGTGGGAAAGACAACTTTCTTCTCCATTGTTTGCAGATGGGGTGTTTTTAAATCCTAGTCTATATTCCAGACCGGATTTTACAAAGAAAGTTGAAGTTATTAGATGAATGCTATTCACTATTACAATAATTGTTGGTCATGAAATGATGCAAGATCTCTTAAGCTCGTAGATGGAGCTTTATAAGCAATGTGGTGGGGATTTTGGATTGTTGATTGTTATTCGACAAAGAAGAAAACTTTCTGCATGTATTAACTGTTTCTTTTTTCTTATTTGTTGAAAATCAATTATCACTTTATTTTGTTTGTAACACTACTTTTGTTATCTTACAACTTACAGTTGGTGGGATCAATTCGAAAGTGGTGTTCCAAAATTGCAAAGGTTTGTAGTTCATATTTTAATTCAATGTATTAGTGCAACAGGTGTGAACAGAGATGAAGCACGTTTGAATTCATCCATTCCAATAAAAGGAAAAAATTGGAGTACAAGAGATTGAATGACTTGTTATTCGTTCATTACAATTTAAAGCTTCGGGAAAGGTATGCTATTATCATTATTAATTTCGATATAATTTCTTATAATTTTCTAATAATTAAATTTTATTATTTACTAGGATTTTTAATAACACAAGTATTTCAACATATCCAATTTCTATTGATAATATCGATCTTTTGGTGGATTGGGTTTATGAGGAATCAGATTTGATAGATGTGAATGACTTGGAAGATAATCTTGGTTAGGAAAGCATTGACATGTCATTTGTTGCATTGAATTTGAATGATGATGATAATAAGACTCCTCTCAATGATGAAGATTTTGTACCAAATGATAGCAAGTATCCTCCCATAAACAATTGAATGAAGTCCCATGTTTTTGTTTTTTCTCTTCTTTAAATTTTACTTATATTTGATGTATATGTTACATTCTATAAATGTAATATAACTGTAAATGTTTTTGTTATAGTTTTCACTTCTAGTTGGTTTGTTCCTCATCACGAACTCTTGTTGTAGATTGTAATAATTTGAGAGTTAAGGATATTTATTATTCTTTTTATTGGATATGTTGATGTAATTATTATTTATTATATGATGAAATTGTAATATTTTAAATAATTTGTATTGTTCTTAATGTTATATTTTAATGATAATAATTGTCTTTTTTAATATTAATTGTGATTATTATTTATATGTGAAATATCTTAAAATTATTCTTATTTCATATTAATTGTAGTTATTATTTATTATTATGATTTTTAGAAACATGATTGATGTAAACTTATAAAATATGCAGTACAACAGTACAATATGACAATGAACTATTTTACAATATTTTAAAAAATTCAGTGGTTATTTCACAAATTTAAAAAATTATCCAAAACTGTACCCAGTATTAACCGGTATCGGTATAGTACTGTATCAGAACCCATTTCAATACTAAATCCGATACATTATTCGTCTTGTAGTGGTAGGGACCAAAGGTAGAGGGGATGAGTTCAATGTTGACGTTCGCAGCATGATTTGTAACCAAGGCCGACGACCACCATTCTTCGTGTACTACTCGTCATCCACATCCAGCCATTCACCGCCTAGCTTCATCAGCTACATTCAATCTCACAATTGTCGATATATCAAACTGGCCAGTCCATATATATAAAGTCATGGAATGGTGTCGTGATAAAAATATATGAAGCCTGAAATGAAATCATTAACCAAGAACTCAGGAAGCCAGTGGTTAATAATTCCAGAAAGCTTATGATTGAAAAAAAAGTTGTAGAAACATCTTCTTCCTTGAATTATATGCATTAAAGGGTTTCAAATTTTTGATAGATTTACAGAGTAAGAAAGTAATGACTTAATCCCATTTTAAATTGCAAGTAAAAGAGAGAGAACTAACTTCCACAAAAGAGGCTGAGAAAAGCTGAAGATCAGAAGTATTTTCTGGGGTGTGAAGTATATCATTTTAAATGAATATCAAACAAATAAATACGTCAAAAAATTCACTGTTAATTTATCTAGAACCGTGATTTTTAATTGCAATTTAGAATCACGTTTAAATTTTTAATTATTACAAGTCTTATCTTTCTACTAAAAACTTTAAATAATAATTTTGTATTGATTATAATTAAATATTTATAAAAGAGCATGTCAAAAGGGGAAGGAAAGTAAAGAGCCAGATATTTATCAACCAAATTTGGCATCTACAAACATGTGGAGATTCTAATGTCACTCATATATCATGTTTGCGTAAAGTCGTCAGAGTCTTACTTAGAGCCACAGACCCATGCGCCCTTCTCATTCCACACACTTCAATCCAGCTGTATAGTACATGGCATGAACTATTGGTCAATTGCTTCTTTAAAATCAGATCCTTCTTCAATAATACGTTCGTTTGGAGACACTTATCATCCCAGTCCACTGAATTTGGCATTTTCTTGCCTTCTTTTTGCCTCTTCTCTTTCCCATTTTCTTGCTTATAAGTTACTGTTGCCGTTTTAAGCAATCACCACTGATGGCCAATGACCACCCCATCTATGGTCTTCTAAGACCATGCAGGATCAATTTCAAATCGGAATAGTGACTTCTCATACTTAATTCTCTTAGTTGTTGTTTTTCATAATGTATATTTTTTGTATATCCAAAAACTCTTGTGTGGTTTTGACGTTCCAGGATAATTAGACAAGTTTTTGGTTTCCCTTTGACACGAAGTTTTAGATTAAAAATTTATTTATTTATGTATTTATTATGTTTTACTTTTATTAGGACTATAAGGACGTTTTTATCCTTGTTATTAGGTTCTAGGTCATTATAACTCATATAAATACTTCTTCATTGTATTACGGAAGGACCTTTGCCTATTTTCAATTAAAATACCATATTTCTCTTAAAGTTTTCATCTATTATTTGAGTTCTTTGTAGATCTTGGATTAGATCTACGTTTTCTGTACTTTTGGATTAGAGTACTGTGTTTTCACGCTGCGTCAGGTGGTATTAGAGGCTTGAAAACCCAAGGTTTGTTCGTATGACAATGGCCAACACCAATGACAACATTAGTGGGTTATCCGAAATTTGGGAGTCAACTCGCAATATGAAACAGCAGTTGGTGATAATTCAGGACTAATTGCAAGCGTTGTTGCGAGGAGACAACACAAGAAGAATTAAGGAACTAGTTGTTAGGGAAAGTGACCCTACGAGACATCCTCAGATTCAAAATCTCGTGTCATAGAATCATGAAAATAGTTCCAGTGATGAGGAAGAAGTCATCTAACCAAGACGAAGAGGAGACTATGAATATAAACTTAAGATAGATATCTCATCTTTTAGCGGAGATCTGACTATTAAAGGCTTTCTTGATTGGTTAGTGAAGGTAGAGAGATTCTTCGATTATACGGAGATTATAGAGAATATGAAAGTGAAGTTGGTGGCCTACCGTCTAAATGGGGGAGCTTCCGTATGGTGGGAGTAGTTGTGGGAGTCAAGAAGGAGAGAAGACGAAATCCGGTTTCTTCATGTAGGATGATGAAGCAGTTGCTTAGAGGGAGATTCTTACAGCCAGATTATGAGCAGTATATTTTCAACGCGTATCAGCAGTGTCATCAAGGCGGTCGTAACGTCTATAAATATACAACAGAGTTTTTGAGGTTGGCAGCCCGCAACTAGTTGTTTGAATTGCAACCTCAACAAGCCTCACGCTATTTGAGAGGGTTGAGATCAAATATAAGGGAGAAGATAGGAATCCAGATGGTCCTTATAGTGCAAGATGTGAGAAATTTAGCTATGAAAGCTGAATCTATATTGAATGAGAAGTAACAGGAGTTTAAGCGCTATACAGGTGAGAAGAGTCTAGGCGATAAAGGAAAGGAGGTTGTTAGTGCAACCCCTACGAGGAGTAGTGTTGGCAAGGGAAGCACTAATGGCGGAAGCTCAAACAAAGTAACTCCAACAACTTCCAAACCCTCCAATCCGTACACTAAACTAGCTCCATCAAACTATTACAGGTGCGGCGAGCCAGGACACAAATCTAATGAATGTCCAAAAAGGAGAGTTGTAAACATGGTGGAACAACAAGAAGATGAAGATGAAGCGAAGTGTGCAAGCCCGAAGGTGATGGTTAGGAACAGCAGGGAGAAAGGATGTGGAGACGCATGTGTGTGTCGTCAGAAGACTGATGATATCCCGCAAGGAGCATAGTGATTTGCAAAGACATAAGCTCTTTTGTACGAGGTGTTTCGTGTTAGGAAATTTGTGTGAGTTGATCATTGATGGAGGGAGTCAGGAAAATATTATAAGTGCAGCTACTGTGAAGAAGTTAAAGTTGACTATCAAGCCATATCTAGATCCTTATAGCATTAGGTGGATCAAAGAAGTTGGACAGATTCTAGTTAAAGAACGGTGTAAAGTGACTTCCTCCATTGGAAAGTATCAGGATGAGCACTACTGTGACGTAGTTGAGATGGATGCATATTAGATCCTGTTGGGAAGATCATGATAGTTTGATATATATACGATGCATTTGGGAAGAAAAAATACATACCATTTAGTAAAAGATGGCGTAAAGTACTTTAGTACTTATCAGTGGCGTAAAGTCTCAAGGAAAGATCCAGAAGCCTTTATTACAGGTAGAGAATAATCGAGACAAATTTATTGGTGAGATGAAGGAAATAAAAGAGGTGCATATGTTAATGGTTAAAAGGGAAGAGCTAGTAAAAAGCAAACCCAAGCTTGTGGTACCTCAAGAAGTGCAATCTATATTGGAAGAGTTTGCATATGTGACTCTAGAGGATTTACCAGAGGGATTACCACCTATGCGCGATATCCAGCACCATATTGACTTGGTTCCGGAGCTAGCTTGCCTAATCTCCCTCATTACAGGATGAGCCCAAAAGAGAATGAGATTCTATGGGAGAAAGTAGAGGAGTTGATAAGTAAAGGCCATATTCGGGAGAATATAAGTCTATGTGCAGTGCCAGTATTACTTACGCTAAAGAAGGATGGGAGTTGGAGGATGTGCGTTGATAGTAGAGCGATCAACAAAATCACTATTGGCTATAAATTTCCCATTCCGAGACTTGATGATATGTTGAATTAGCTTAGTGGAGCCATTATTTTCTCTAAAATTGATTTTCGGAGTGGATAACATTAAATAAGAATAAGGCCTAGAGATGAGTGGAAGACAACCTTCAAGACAAGAGATGACTTATATGAGTGGTTGGTCATGCCTTTCGGATTATCCAACGCACCTAACACTTTTATGTGTCTTATGAACCAGGTATTGCGATCTTTCGTCGGTAAGTTTGTGATTGTTTATTTTGATGATATTCTTATCTATAGTAGATATATTGAAGAACATGTGGGACATTTTAAGGCATGTATTTGAGGCCTTAAGAGAAAATCAATTATATGTCAACTTGAAGAAATGCCTATTTATGTTGGAGAATTTGCTATTCCTCGGATATGCTTTGGGAAAAGATGGCATCTGAGTGGATGAAGATAAGGTAAAGGCCATTAGAAATTGGCCTACACCGAGAATCGTTGGAGATGTGAGGAGTTTTCATAATTTGGCGACGTTCTATGGGAGATTTATTAAGAATTTCAGCAACATTGTAGCTCCTATTACGAACTGTCTAAAGAAAGGAAAGTTTAGAAGGGAAGAAGAGCAAGAACAAAGCTTCGCCCTTATCAAAGAGAAACTGTGTACAACACCAGTCATAGCCTTATTAGACTTTAAGAAGTTATTTGAAGTGGAGTGTGATACAAGTGGAATAGGTATCGCGGCAGTATTATCCCAAGAGAAAAGGCTTGTGGCATACTTTAGTGAAAAACTAAGCGAGGCAAGGCAAAAATGGGCTACCTATGATAAGGAGTTCTACGCTATTGTGAGGGCTTTGAAGATATGGGAGCACTACTTAATTAGAAAGGAGTTTATTCTTTATACCGATCACTAAGCATTGAAGTATTTGGGAAGTCAAAAGTAGTTGAGGACCAAGATGCATGCTATATGGTCAACTTATATTGACAAGTTCACCTATAAACTTATCCATAAAGCTGGGAGAAACAATGTAGTGGCAGACGCGTTGAGTTGACGAGTAGCCATGATCAGAACGCTAACAGTTGAGATTGAAGGTTTCTAATACTTGAAAGACTTATATGTTGACGATGAAGACTTCAAAGGAATATGGCAAACTTGTCAAGGAGAGAAGCCATATAAAGACTACCACATTCATGATGGTTTCCTTATGAGAGGTAACCAATTATGCTTCTGGTGGACATCAATGAAGGGGAAGGTAATTAGAGACTTACACAAAGGAGGGTTAGCTGGACACTTAGGCAGAGACAAGACACTTGAGGAGGTACATAAAAGGAATTTTTGGCCTAAATTGAGGAGAAACGTTGTTTCTATTATTTCTAGATGCCAGATTTGCCAAACTTATAACGGTCATGTATCAAACGTGGGTTTATACATGCCATTACCTGTGCCTGACAGTATTTGGGAAGAGCTTTCCATGGACTTTGTACTGAGTTTACCAAGAATGCAAAGGGGCATGGATTCAGTTTTCGTGGTGGTCGACAGATTCTCTAAGATGACGCACTTTTTACCATGTAAGAAGATAACAGATGTAATATCCATTGCTAAATTGTTCTTCCAAGAGGTGGTGAGGATCCATGATCAATTACCTCTAATAGAGACATTAAGTTTCTGAGTCATTTCTAGAGAACTTTGTGGGGTATGTTTGATTCATCCTTAAAGTATAGTAGCACAGCTCACCCACAGATTGATGGATAGACTGAAGTGGTGAATAGGACTCTGGGTAATTTAGTGCTATGTATTTGTTGTGATAAGCCTAAGAATTGGGATTTTCTTATCGCACAAGCTGAGTTTGCCTACAACAATGCTATCCATAACTCTATCGGTCGATCTTCATTCTCCATGGTTTACACTAAGGTACCAAATCATGCATTAGACCTTATTCAGTTACCTAAAAATATTAAATTATTCAGTTACCTAAAAATATTAACATCCATGCGAGTGCAATCAAGTTTGCTAAAGAAATCCAAGAAATACAAGTTGAGGTAAGGAACGACTTGAAAAAGTTAATGCGAAGTATAAGGCTAATGTGGACCCACATAAGAAGAATCAATTGTTTGAGGTGAGAGATGAAGTAATGATGTTTATGAACAAGAAGTAAATTACTGAACATCACTACAAGTTGAAGGCCAAGAAGAATGGTCCATTCCAGATCATGAAGAAAATTAATGACAATGCATATGTTATTCAGTTACCTTTGTGGATGGGTAATATCAACCTAACCTTTAATGTTGCGAATATTTACCCGTACTTACCGGAGTGCAAGTTAGGTTATCCAGAGCGTAACTCGAGGTCGAGTTCTTTATAAGTGGAGGGGACTGACGCGGAACTTTAGATAAAAAAAATCATTTATTTAATTTGTTTTACTTTTATTAGAATTAGAAGGACATTTTTATCCTTGATATTAGTTTCTAGGTCATTATAACTCATATAAATACTTTTTTATTGTATTGTGAAAGGACCTTTGCTTATTTTCAATCAAAATACTCTATTTCTCTTAAAGTTTTCGTCTATCTTTTGAGTTCTTTCTAAATCTTGGATTAGATTTGCATTTTCTATACTCTTAGATTAGAATATTGCGTTTCCGCGCTGCGTCACTCTTTTGAGAATTAAACAATTCTTTTTGTATTAATCTTTTATATATATGATATTAAAAGAATTAATCTTTTATATATATGATATTTGGTCACTCAATTCATCGCAAACTGAAATGCTTATTGGTCATTTGTAAACTTAAACAACCCTTCTGGATGGATTTGATCATCCTATGCAGCAATAGTATTGTTCGTAATGTTCCTACAATCTATTAATTTGTCTCTGTTTTTTTTTTCATTTATCCAAATCATAGTTGTTTTTACTTTTTAAATATACAGAGATATTAAGCAGATCTAAGATTTTAAATTACTCCTTGGGAATTATACTACAAATGCAGATTATTGCAATAATTGTAAAAGCAAATGCAATTGTGTATGTAAACCTAATTACAGCAGATTGTTAGATATAGATTTACAGTTAAGCGTAGTTTTATAAGAATCGAAGTTTTAACGTAGTCATAGTTAATTAATATCGAAATTAATTAATATTGACGGTGTGAGTGGTGGGGTCATCACAATCAGAGGAGGGCCGGGCTGGCTCTAGAATATGCATTTGTCTTTTGCTTTGTTTATGTTCTACGTAAAGTTTCTCCCAACCATCATCTGACACGTAGTTTAAATCGTATACAAAACTTCTCTTGCAGGTCTTGAAAATCTAATTCCATGACTTTCGTAGTCAAAGGGATTACCTTTACTTACTCTTGACCATTTGGTAACAAGCGTTGTGATTTGTGAATCAAGGAAAGTAAGTTCACTATGTAAAAAAATCGACCTTGTAAAAAATAGATTTATGACCATTTTTCAATTATTTACCAAAGGCTACTAAATAAAATAATATACCAAATTTCTATTAGTCAAAATCTAAAAATTTTACATAATTATTCCGTTCAAATGACCAAAATACCCCAATAAAGTGGTCCCCGTATGTTTGCATGTGGAAGAGAGCGTGATGTTAACGTGCCTTTGTCCATTAAATTGAGAATTTATATTTTACGAAACTGCTTCATTGCATTAAGCAAAGACATACCACTGAAAATTATAGAATTTATTTATACATCAATATTCATAATGTCGTTTTATGCCATTTATTAGTAGGCTGAAAATATAGATAATCAGTATAAATTGTTTTGGGCGCATTATTAAATATTAGCACGAGATATATGAGGGTGTTTTAGGTCATCTGAAGTTGAACCGTAAGAGAATGAAAGGACCCGTCAACGGTGTGAGATAGGAGCGACGCGCGGCTTGCTCGGGCGGTGTTTTGGCCAGCCTTCGTCATGTTTCGCCGTGGTACATGGGTGGAAAGGTTGAAAGCGAAAACTGAGAGAAATAGGCGAGTCATTATTATCTGCTGGGACGCAGAGGCGGACGCTGACGAGAACTTCAAGTTAAAACTTCTTTTTGTATATTGGATATAAAAGACACAAAATCTGTTATAATTAAATTTAAATGTTTATTTAATTTTTTTTTAAATTGAACAACTTTTTAAAATTATTTTAAACTTTTATTTAAAAATAATAAAGCATATACAATCTAATTTTTAATGTGACAATCCACCTTTTAAATCTAACTTAAATTAATTGACAATATTAATTAGTAGAAAAGTTATGATAATGATATGTGTGCTTCACTGTTATTTTTAATAAAAATATAAAATTACAAATTTTTTGAAAAAATTTAAAATTCATACTATCGAAATTTTTTTTTATTGATCTCCAAAATCAAAATTACATTTATCCTTGTACTAAAACGTTTTAGCTTCTATATCTTGCAATAAAGCTCTTTAGATTAGTGGAATTCATTATATAATTAACAATATTATTATTATTGTCAGTATTATTACATACTATATTTAAATTTTGAAAGAAAATTTAAATTTAAATTAAAATATAATTTAATATTCTTAGTAGTGGAGTCAAATGATTCCACATTTTTCATATATTATTTAAATCAGCTCAAATAAATGTACTTTACCCAAAAATGCATATTTTATTTTTTAAGGATCTATCAAGCTAAAGAATTTTTTTAAAAAATCAAAGTAGATATTGTAACTTATTTATGCTTTATTGCCTTTAATAAAAATAAAAATATAAAAATTGATACTCTACTAGATAATGTTTGTATTAAATTATAATTTAGTTAATGATGGTCCTTATAAAAATTCACGTATTAATATAAAATTAGTTCATTACATTTCATAAAAAAATTCTTCTAAAATTTTTACAACTATTTTTAATTATTTCAACTAAATCTTAAATTGCATGAATTAAACATAAACGTTACATGTAAATAAAAATATTTTTAGTTATATAAGCTTAATATTAGTATTTAATGATTTTTAGTCGATTTATTGTTTTTTAAAATTATTTTATAAATAAGATGGCATGAATTAATTTTCTTTACTTCTCTAAGTTCCGTATGAACTCCTTATTTTTTAATTAATGAATATAAAGATATTAGCGTGACCAGTAACATAAGAAACATTCATATTCACCATTTTGTAAAAATATTTGCTTCTACTAAACCTAATTCTAGACTGTGGTCCCTCTTATTCTATAATCAACCATACTAATGCTAATACAATAATAAAACAGTTCGCCTAATGCTACTTTCACTAGTACATACATAAGCTCC
>JAOQMQ010000196.1:8153416-8169060 GCA_027563845.1 Erythroxylum subrotundum
TTACATTTAATTTGCATATACTTAAATTTTAACCGTAAGATAATTAATTAATTTAAAAATATAATGTATGATATAAAGTTATTAATATAAGAGTATAATTACAAAAATAGAAACAAGATGATAAAACAAAACATGTCTTTGTTTTTAATTACTAATCTCAACCAAATAGGTTTTTGTTTACGGTTTTTATATTACAAATCTCAGTCAAACAAGTTTTTGTTTTTTTAAGAAAAACAGAACAAAAAAACAGAAAACAAAAACTAAAAACTACAACAGAAAAATAGAAGTGAAACCAAACGACCCCTAAGTTTTTTACACGTGTATAAATACAAATACAAATACAAATTAAAATTTTTCGTTAGAATTTTCCAAGTTAGATTTTCAATTTTTTTATCAAGTTAGATTTTTATTTTTTTTAATAAACTCACATATATTAATGGCATATAGGATCCACCATTCTCCATTTTAACAATGATTAAAAAACATAATCAATTCAACCAGTTTAACTGTAAAAATCTTAAAATTTTTAATTTTTCAGTTCAATTTTTAAATTTCTATTTCTTATTTATTTTAATAACTCTTTTTGTTAAAAATCGATAAGTTATTAATTAATCGGTTAATTTTTATAAATTAATAAATTCTTATAAACTAAAATAAATCAATTAATTTTCTTTTAACAATTTATTTTATTAATTAAATATTAACTTTTTAATGAGTAAGAATAATTTTTTTAATAATTTAATTTTATTTAAGTTTTTATTAATTTTATAATAATTTTATGGTAGTGTAATACTGTTTAAACTTTTAACCATTAAACTTATTTCTTCGTCAATCTAGAATGGAAGAGTTGGATTTGTTGTTGAAGTACGTTTCTTTTTGGACCTTTTGCTCTCACTAGAATTAGAGAAGGCAAGAATTGGATTCTAATTTCAATTTAGATCATTTAGAACATATGTCTATTTATAATAGGGTTTGGACAATTTTAATTAAAATTTAATATTATAACTAATTCTAATTGAATGTCAATAATAGTAAATAAGATCCAATATTTAATATCAATACTTATTTATCAAACATCTTATATTTTATCCTAAAGTTTTTTAAATTTTATAATTAAACCCATTTTTTTTAAAAATCAATCAATTAAGTCCAACTTGATTAAATTATCTCTTCTTTCTCTTACTGTACTTTGTATATGATCTATTAGGTTTTTAAATATGTTGACAATAGATAGGTAGATAGATAGATAGATACATATATACATACCTTAGATTAAATAATTACATTTCTTTAATTTATCATTATTACTCTAATTAAATAATTTATATCTATAGAGCAAGATTAACGCCTTGCAACATATCATAATCACTTAGAAATTAGAAATGTCAAAGTGATTTTAACTAACATTTTTGTGCATGATTTTTCATATAATTCAGTCATTTCATCATATAATGTTTCGATTAGACAAGACTATATAATTAATATCTATTATATTTGAGTTCAATTATAGTAGTTTTCTATCAATAATAATTTATTCAGTTAATAACAATTGAAAATTATTTTTCAAAGTATCATTCTTAGCTAAAGATTTGTCGAATCATCACTAATTAAAAACAACATAACATTATCCTCAATTACTTTGAGTTGATGAATCCTACATTTCACTCAACTATCTATATATAATTTATGTCATATCTAATAACTATCAGTTGACCTAAATTTGACTATGATAAGTCATAAGTATGTGTTAAAATATACCAATTTATTAAATTTTTATATTTCAAATTTTAAAATTTTATTCAATTTTTAACTACCTTTATGATAGTCTAATATTGATTTAATCTTTTAAACTTTAAGCCTGTTGTCTTACTGAAATTTTGGATCCAGTTTTCAAAACATTAAAATTTTTAATGAACTGATTGATAATATACTACTGTCGGATTATATACGAGGAGTGCTTATTAGTTAATATGGCTTCTTTATCTTTGCACATGTAGCCTTGTCACATGGTTAGATTCATAAAATTAGTTTATGGAACTTTTTATATATATATATATAAAAAGGAAGACGAGACAGTTACAAAATGGGTCGGGGAAAATAGGCTCCCGACTGATCCTCAGCAAGGAGAATATGACACCTTATGGGTGGAGCTTCTAAATAAGTAACTCCCAGAGCAAAATGGGTGGCGTAGTGCGCTAGCCAGTCCGCACAGCGGTTGGCCTCACGATAAGTATGGTGATGGATAACGGTCCAGTTACGGGAGAGCAGCTCGTTGATGCCCTGAACGACGGGGTTGAGAGCCTGGGCTCTATTTGCAGCGGATGAAATCAAGTGGAGCGCCGTGGTGGAATCCACTTCCAAAACAAATATGCGGTATCCGAGTGTCTAGGCTAGTGAAAGCCCAGTAAAAATCCCGTTTATGGAACTTTTTTGGTAATGTGCTTTGAATGGTGTTCATGTTGAATATGATCCAAGGGTGATAAGTTTCCAAAATCTTTTAGAGATTTTTCGGTCTAGTCATGATTCAGGACAGGTTTTAGGGCAAGTTGCTGAAGCGACAACCAATACAGGTAATGATCTTTTGAGCAGCATTTACATTTCCCTGTTTTTTTTGCTGGGACTTCAGCAGTTAAGTTTGTTGTATATGCAGGCCTATTATTTTTATGAATGGAACCGAGAAGTCCAGATTGAATTAATGTATTTAGCAGAGAATAATTAAGGTCCAAGGAGCACTAACCATTCAAATCCAACCACTTGGGATCTTTCATCTCTTAGGACCCGAACATCAGGTTTGAGCAGTTAAATTATATTCGACCTTTATTTTCTTCTCGAATGTGTTGCCTTGCATTAAGAGACTCTTCACAGCTTATAATTATAGGTTTTCGTTGGTTGTTATGGGGCAGCTTTTGTTTAAGGTTTGCTGTGGATTGTGAAACATAAGTTTGAGCCTGGTCAGTTTGTGAAGTTGATACTTTGGGTTCAAAGCTCATAGTTTGATTTCTGCAAGTCTTAAACTTTGAGAGACAAACAACAGAAACTGAGTATTCACTACCAAAAATAGGGCGTTTAACGACAGAACTTACCGACGGAAAATATTTGTATTCCGTCGGTAATGTAAAATAGCGACGGAAATTACCGACGGCCTAAGACGTCGTTAAAACGGCTGTCGGTAAATTTACCGACGGACCTAAATTTGTCGGTAAATTTACCGACGAACCTAAATTTACCGCCGGTAAATTTACCGACGGAATCCGTCGGTAGTAGTCGATCATTTTATCGACGGAAATAAAATTCCGTCGGTAAATAAAATTAAATTTTTAAAAAAAATGTTCCCATCATCGTTGACGAGGTGTTCTTCAAAACTTTTCCTTTTATCTTTAGCAGAACTAGTCACAAATTTCTCAACTTCTTTGAACCTCTACAAGAGAGGAGGCCTCCTCTAGTCTGTTCACTGTTTGTTTAACGCTTCTATATTTCTGATTCCCCTGAAACGCAATTGAAACTAAAGCCTGTAAACTAACACAGAGATGAGGAGAGCTCAAAGAAAGATTGAAGATACAAACTAACCAGGATTCAGTAGAGTATTCAAAGAGTTTCCTTATACTGGATCTTATGGGCTTTCTTCAACAATACTTGTTTCTTTTTTAACAACAAAAAGTATTCAACATATAAATTAATACTATATATGACAATCAAAAACCCACCAAAAAAGAGTAATAAATAAATCGAAGGAAAAAAAAAGCAAGAAAGAAGAGGAACTCACCAGATGGGAGAGGAAGTCACTGAAGGAGGAAGAACCAGAGTGGGGGGAAGGAGTGTTCGAGGGTTTTAAAAGTGATTTACCGACGGAAATTAGCGACGGACATGTCTGTCGGAAATTTTAAATTTTATTATACCACCTTTGATTCCCGCCTTTAAATTTTAAATTTCCCTCCGATTTTAACGACGGAAATAAGTTTTCCGTCGCTAATTTGAGTGCAATTACCAACGGAACCTTTTACCGTCCATAAACTCCGTCGCTAATTTTACCGGGACGGTTTCTCTATAATTTTAGCGACGGAAATGATAACCGTCGCTAAACAAAATTTTTTAATGCCGATTTTCGTCGCTAATTTGCTACGCAATTACCGACCGGAACTTTTACCGTCCCTAATATCCGTCGCCAATTTTGCTGGGACGGTTTCCCTATAACTTTAGCGATGGAAATGATAACCATCGCTAAATGAATTTTTCATGTCGATTTTATTTTCCGTCGGTAATTTGTTGTCGCTAATTCCTACTTTTTTTTGTAATAATTCAAACTGTTCTTGAAACTTTGACATGAGCATTTTAATAGCTTTTATAAAGAAATGGCAACTGATACCAGGGGTAGAAGCACACAATAGCTACAATATTGCGGTTGTAGTTAGCTTCGTTATTACAATTTGTTCGGAATTGTGTCTAAATTACTCTCAATTGTGCCAGCATTATCTGCAATGTCATAATTGCTGTGTAATTCCTCGTCTATAATTTAAAACCTTAATGCGAGTAGAGAAATTTCCCTCAGAACTAATTCAATTTTAAAATTTTTTGTGGTCAACGGAAATCTATTTATGCTTCAATTAATAGGAAACTTTCTTGACGGGAGCTTGAAAGGTTCCCTTTTTTTATTTTTTTTGGGAGAAGTCAGGTTTGACAGTAAAAACATTTTACTTAAAAAAAAAAAAAAGACAGTAAAAACATTTGGCTATTTTGCGGTCTCGTGTCCCCTGAAGATTCAGAACCAGATTGATGCAAAGATCATTTTCAGAACCAGATTGCAACAATCAGACAGACAGACAAGACTAGTTGAAGCTACCCTCGATACAGATTGTTCAGCTCGTTTCAGAGCCTTCAAACATTTCCTGGTTGTTAAATGGGAAGCGAGTTATATCTATTCTTCATCGCGCTTATTTGTCCATAGAACAGGTTTTGATTCTATACTGAGCACCCATGAGAATTGATTATAAAAATGTCTACATATATTTGATCAAAGTGTAGCGTGTTAGAATATTCCGTAGACTAAGCATGAAAATGTTAAAACTTAAAAAGTTTAGAAGTGGTAAGGGTCAACTATTCAAATGACTAGTTCTAGTCATTTTGGCAATAGTTGACCTATGCTCAATTATAATATGATATCAAAATAGGATTGATCCGAATTATTAATTTCTCAGATGTTCGTCTGTATGTCCTGTCCCAGTGGCTCGGTCCGATTATTACTGCGTTTATTTCAAGCGACAACTGTATATCTAATCCTAATTGTACTTGAGGGGGAGTATTAGAATATCTTATATTAACTAAACAAAAAAATGTTAAAAGATTTATAAGTAGTAAGACCAACTATTCAAATGACTAGTTTTAGTCATTTTGACAATAATTGACCTAGCGTAATTCTAATATCATGCCAATGTGGAACTTGCATATGATTAGGCAAAAAGTTTTAACTTTGCCTAAAGGCATCGACGTTGACCTTGGGACTGCCTCATCTCCTCGTTCAAATCATTGAATCTTAAACAGGTGCCCTAACGAGACTGGTTCAAACCATGAAAACTTATAGGACTCTCGAGCCTATTTGATGATGGTGACTCGCATTCCTTCGAAAGCAAACATCTCTTGCATTCAAAATGTGAAATAACACAAAGAAATTAAAGTGAAGTGAAACCCAAACTCATCATCAGTGTTGCCAAACGCGCAAACAATTGTCAAAGGAGCAGAAGCAAACCAGAACATGTTACGGGTTGAGTTCTGGGGAGACATAGTCAACATTTTCTTTATGGTTCTTCCGACAAGTTGTATTCTACAAGTTTGGCTCATGGTTCTATATGTGGTACAGAAATTAAGCCTATAAGTATTTAAGATAACGCAATAATTATAGCATAGTAGAGAACAGTGTTCAACAGGGGAAATTGCTGGTACACACACCTGTACATCAACCCAACTTGTGTGCCCCTACAATTTAGCTCAGCCAACCCACCCAGAAACCGTGCAGGTTCCATATAACTTCTTCAATCAAGTCAGTCCTGCGAGCCGTGAGAGAAAGGACAATTCCTTTTTCTCCAAGCATAATATGGTGATTATAACAGAAAGAGACCTAACACACGCTGTTGGCTTGCGAAATGAACAATAACATCCACTCAAAATTGTTAAATCACTCTTATAGGGAGACTTATCGATTAGGACTTGTAATTACTCCAGTTATATATCATTATCAACGTTAATCGCCTGGAGTAAGACCTGCAATTCACATCTCAAAACGTTTGTCCGTGCACGATATACTGTATCATACTATCTCCTAATATTATAAAAGGATTCAAAACTGGATAAATATG
The DNA here is from genome assembly GCA_027563845.1 of Erythroxylum subrotundum. Lineage (NCBI taxonomy): Eukaryota > Viridiplantae > Streptophyta > Magnoliopsida > Malpighiales > Erythroxylaceae > Erythroxylum > Erythroxylum subrotundum. The sequence goes on from JAOQMQ010000196.1 coordinate 8,159,764, forward strand.
TCTCCGTTTTAAATCAGAAGGTGCCTTCCTGCATAAATTAGTTAACTATGCAAACAAATATGAGAAGAAATACACACCACCCAATTTATGGCATCATATATTGACCCCATCGCATGATGATAACAGCCAATGGAAGACAGGAAAAAGGTTTGCTTAACGAAGTGACTCAGTCAATCAAGTACTGCTGATTAATCGTTCCAGATGGACATTCCCACTGGCATGTTCAGTGTGCATATGCATGACATCGCCATGAAGTTCAATCAGACTTGATTTTGTTTTATCCTTAAACCATGCTTCAGCCCCACTTCCAGCCTTAAAGCTTGGTTCCTTAACTCCATATCCACCAACAGAGTAGTGATAATCTATTGGCTTATCATACAGCAAATTATATAGTTGACTGACTTTTCTTTTTCTTCTCTTGTAAATAATTGAATTGTGAGAACATATAATTCTAAAATTTTAGATGTTATATTTAAGCATAATTATGGTTTGATTTGTATAATTAGGAATGTATTTATATATGGTATTAATGATTGTTGTTTTTTCTTCTTTTGCATGATTAAGACCTTTGTTGGCTCTTGATTTGATGAATCCATTTAAGTTATTGAAACACTCTTATATGCCAAAATAATAGAGAGATAAACACTTTTTACACTCGAAGCCAGTTTTAAAATAAAAAAAGAGGACGGGTTAGGACATGGTCATATTCCAAGCTATGTCCAACACTGGACAAAATTATGAAATCTTTTGTTAAACAAGTGAGTTTTGCTTTCATCTTGCCCGTATAAGGGCCCGTGTCTTCAACACAGACTAAAATACAAGTGTGCTCTCCTCATTGCTTTCAAGTCTTTTAGTGAACGTAAAGCTACTATTTAGCTCTCCATAATTGATCAAACCTTGTTTAATGTATATCAAATTGATTGATATTATATTTAATTAGATGTCTAATAATTTGTTAGTCACTAAAGTGGTCAAATTAAAATGTTTTCATAAATATCATATTAAATAAAATTCATTATTAAGAATACATGATAATATACATACTTTTTCTAATGGGCATATTAAATTTCATTGATTGTAAAATATTTGAGGATCGCATAAACATTGATTAGTGATAAGTACTAATTAGACTATGTTTTTGCCATGATTTTAAGAGTATTTTGTTTACATGTTGATATTTTTATAGGATTTAATATTTGGTTTAGCTTATATTTTATTTCCAACACTTAATTTACCTTCTCAATAAAGAAGAAATGAATTCAAGCAAATTTGAGGAATACTGGAGCAGTTTTGGCATGATGGTTTCAAAACACAGAATCGTGGCCAATCTATATTTTGATTTAAGGTTTGACTGTCGAGTAGTTAAGTAATATAAGTGTAACTCGGAAGTGCATTGACAATGATGTTTCAAATTTTTAGTGTTTTTTGAAGAATAAAAGAGAAGAAGATTGTTATGACATCAACATTATGACAGAGAGTCAAACTGGAGCATTCTGAGATAGAAAAGAAAAGCTTTAGAGAGAAAGAAAGGAATTTTCGTTAAGATTCAATCGAAAAACTTCAAGAATTCAAGATCTATGAGAATAAGTTCTTTTATTTTGTTTTATTTCTTGATTTTTGTTAATTTTCTTTATCTTAGTATAAACTAAAACTTTAGTAGTTCTAGGTCAGATGACTTCTCGAACTATTTGTTTGGATTGAATCTTTGATTTAATGAAAGACCTAAGCTTTGTACGAATTATTCATGATTACTTCTTGTGTTAAAAATAAAATTTGCTATTTCATATATAGAACTTGAGAAATCATATATATAAATAGATCTTAGTATGAATAATAAGAATTATATGGAATCATAAAAATATGATTGTATAAATCTTCTAGATTATAGTCAAATCTAACCCAAGAAATTCATAGAATAAATTAATACATTATTAAGGGTTTTAATTATAAAGAGATTCCACTAATTTAACTTAATAGTAGAAGCTATACTTCTCAAGAAAGAATGTGGTTATAACTTTGAAATTGCTACCGGTTTAAAAAATTAGGATTAATAATTGAATCAAGATAAATTTAAACATAAAAAGATTCGAGGAGATTCTAAATCAATATCTTGATTATATTTTGATTATTTTATCTTGTTATTTGCTTTAATTTGTAATTTTAGTTTAATTAACCACTTCTTTTAAATCAATCAATCATTTTATTAGATTAGATAATAAAAAGATAGTTACTACTAATACTTATAGTACTCATGAAAACAGTACTTGTATTTACTAGATTATACTATAAGAACAATATGTGCACTTTTCTAATTGATCTTTTGTATTGTTTGGATCATAAACATCAATTATTCATTATATTACTATAAATGTGATCATATTTAATTGATATTTTGAATATATGTGTTTAGATACACAAAGATTGTGAGCATGTATAATTAGAGTGTACTTGATTGCCAATTACATGATAGATACAAAGAGCATCAACTATATTTATTGATGTATATTGTTGGACTAGTCAAGGAGAACTTTAATGTATATTTATTGCGTATATGAATGTATCTTGAATTTATATTTTATGTTTTATTTATGGTTCAGGGCATTAAGTTATGATCATTAATCAATGTTTTACATAATTCTTGTCTATTTCTCTTCATTCCCAAGCTTCATATATTACGAAGTTCAATAGGTTTCTTGAATAATTTGAACAACTTTAGTTTCACTTAGATGTTTTACATCTTGATTTAACACTTTTAATTGTTAAGCCCACTATTATAACTAACATTAGCAGTGACGAATAAAGTTCTTTCTATAAGGCTTGGAAAAGATCGAATGGACTAAGCGCTTAATGCTCATACAGACGAACATAACAAATAATACTAAGTCAACGACTCCTAAAAATGATAGTAGAGTTTGTTTAAACTATGTTTCAATCTGACACAATTGATAAGTCAGTTATTGGTTTACTAATGAATATGTTATCTACTATGAAGTTTACTGGTTGTTGTAACATACATTAATATATCACTGAAATGATAAATATAACAATAAGATTGAGATCTATGAGATTGTAAGTGAGTATAAGTTTTCTTGTACAATTTATCATAAATTCCTTACCTATCAGTATGGTACATTCCAAATAAGTTACAACACCATAAATGACAAATATAATATGACAAAAATATAAAGCATGTTTATTCAAAAGGAATCAAGATTTGAGAAGCAAAGAATTTACTCAATTAATCTCATAGGTTAGTATAAGCTAAAAGGAACCAATAAAGTATAATGAAAAAGGAAATAAGGAATTAATAAATATTAATGCATCATCTGCCTAAATCCATAAGAAGGAACAAAAGAATAGTAATTGTCCTTTTTATGGAAAGGTTGGACACTATCAAAAAGACATCTTGAAAAATAAGGCATGATTTGAAAAGAAAGGTAAGTATAATGTTTTTGTACATTTTGAATCAAAATTTACAAGTTTCCTTTTAATACCTGATGAATTGATTCTGGGTTTGCCAATTATGTCTTAAATATGATGCAAAGATTCCTTATAACCTAAACCATAAACTCAAAGGAAAATTTTATATTTATGGGTAATTAAATCAAAGCTTAAGTTGAAGCCATTAGAACTTATCATTTGAATTTTGGTTTTAGACATCATTTATACCTCTTCCAAACACTTTATGTCCCTATTGTTTCTCAAAGTTTACTTTCTTTGTCTAAACTTGATAAACTTGGATATTCCTTTAAGTTTTGAAATGTATGTTGCATTTTATTTAATAATAACAATTTTATTGGTTTTGTGATGGTCTATACAAATTAAAGTTTGATGATCTTTTTGCTGAGACTTTATTGACCTTGCATTAAATGTTGGTATTAAACATAGTTTAATAGAAGAAAGTTTAGCTCATTTATGACATAAACATCTAAGTAACATATCTAAAGAAAGAATACAAAGATTGTAAAGAATGAAATCATTGTAATTTATATTTTACCTATTTTAGTAAATATGTGCATGGTGTTAAGAGAAAACATATAAGACACATAATTAAGAAAACAAACACAAGAAGCACACAACACCTTAAACTTTTATATATTTTGATATATATGGGCCTTTTGACGTTTCATCTTTTAGCAGGAAAAAGTATTTTATCACTTTTATTGATGATTTTACATTATGGATATGTCTAATTGCTATATGAGGAATCGTAATTAGTAAATGCCTTAGACGTGTTTATTAATAGGGTTAAAAGATAATTAGACCAAAAAGTGAAAGTTGTTAGGTTTGATAAAGGTGGTGAATTTTGTGGAAGGTAAAATGAAATTGGACAATGTCTTGACCTATTTGTTAAATTCTAAAAAAAAACATAATGTGTGTACTTAATACATAATGTTCGTCACACTAAAATATAACGATATTGCAGAAAGGCATAAGCATACTTTAATGGATATGGTTAAGAGCATATTGAGTTATTCTTATCTTTCCTCGTTATATGGATATATGCTTTGGAAATTACCTAATGTTTATTAAGCATAATTCCTAGTAAGGCAGTTTCAAAGATTCCTTATGAATTATGGAGGACAAGAAAATCTAGTTTGAGGTATATACATATTTAGATTTTATCAGTAGAAATAAAATTTTATAATCCATAGGAAAAAAACTTGTCCTAAGAATAACAAATGATTTTTAATTAATTTTCTAGAAAAATCTAAAAGGTATATATTTTATTGTCTTGACTATATCATAAGAATTTTTTAAACTAAAAAATGCAAGGCTCGTTAAAAATGGTGAAATTAGTAATAGTGTGGAACCACATAAAGTTAAAATTCCAGAAGTTAGGATGGATATTATTTTACCTTAAACTTTTTCCCAGTTCGTTATTCCCATGTTTGTTAAACATTTTGACAATATACAAGAATAATAAATGAATGATGAAGTACCCTATAGTAAGGCTATAGTCGATGAACCTGTGGTAGATGAACTATATGAGATAGTATTAAGAAAGTCCAGAAAGTGGAGAAAGCCTATTATTTTTTATTATTATATGGTTTATTTACAAGAGTTAAAATTTTGCTGAGGAACTGATGATGGTCCTTTTTGACTTTAATAAGATATTAAAAGTGGTAATTTCGCTTAGTATTTATATGCCATAAAAAAAATAGATGAAATTAATAGGTTATAATGAAATATGAGATCTTGTTGGATTTCCTTAAGGTTGTAATGAATTGGGTGTAAAATGGGACTTTGCTCAAATATGACTCTAATTGCATTGTCAAATGACATAATGCTAGACTTGTTTATAAGGATTTCACTTAGAAAGATGATGTTAACTATAAGGAGACCTTTTTCTTGTTTTTTTGAAAATGACTCATTGATAATTATCATAAAATTAGTAGCTCATTATTATTTAAATTTCCATTAAATGGATGTATAAATTTCGATTCTTAATAAGAATTTAAAGGAAGAAACATGAGTGTATTGTAATTATAGAAAAGAAACACATGACGTGCAAACTTAAGAAGTTAATATACAGACTTAATTAAACTTTGTAACAATAGTATCTTAAATTCAATGATACCATCAGTTTTTTTAGACTTAAGGAAAACATTATTGATCAATGTATATACATGAAGATCAGTGGGAGCAAGTTTATAATTCTTATTATGTATATTGAAGATATTTTGCTTATTTTTAATGATCTTAACTTATTAAATGAGACTGAGGATTTTCTCATTAAGAAATTTGAAATGAAAGATATGAGTGAGACATTTATATGATTGGAATTTTCTATTTCATGATAGATCATAAGAATTGTTAAGGATATCTTAAAAAGCATATATTAATAAAGTTATAAAGAGATTTAAGATAGAAAATATTCTACAAATGTTGTCCCAATTAGAAAAGGATATAAATTAAGTCTTATTCAATGTCAAAAGAGTGAATTGGAATACAAAAAATGGAATAGATTCCGTATGCATTTATTGTCAGTAATTTGATGTATGCTTAAACTTATACCAGATCGAATAATAGTTTTTGGTTAAATGCTAGGTAGATATTAAAGTAATATATGATTGGATCATTGGAAATTTTAAAAGAAAGGATTCAGATACTTGTAAAGAGTAAAAGATCACTTGCTCACTTAAAGAGATCTAATCATTTTGAGGTAATATGATATTTATATTTATATTCATATTCATATTATGTTAGATGTGCAGATACAAGAAAATCTACGTTTAGCAAATTTTTGTGTGGAGAAATAATCTCACAGAAAAGTGTAAAATAGCCTATAATTATCACATCCTCTGTGAAAGCTGAGTTTGTGATATGTTTGGAAGCTACTGCTCACATGTTCTAATTGTGGAACTTTATTTCATAACTTAAAATTGTTGATAGTATCACGATGCTATTAAAAATTTATTATCATAAAGTCACATTTTTCTTCTTTTCTAAAAGTTATGGGTATTTAAATGTGCTAAACACATAAAATTGAAGTACTTTATCATTAAGGAAAGAATTTCAAGAACAAAAGGTTCCAATTCAACACATTAGTATCAATTTCATGGTTGCAAATCCATTGGTAAAGCATTGCCAATAAAGATATTAAATGAACATGATTAAAGAATATAGATTACTGAAAACTATTATTGGCATTATGATGACATTTTGTATTCTTTACGTTTTGAACACTATGAGCTCATTTATTTACTATTTATGATATTTAAATGTATCATGTTTCATTATGTTTGCTAGTGTAAGTACATAAGTGTATTATGTTGTTATAACAAGATGTTGTCTTTAACAAGATATTATAGTTGGGCCATCACGATTCCTTTCATTACATATTGTATTGAGTACAATGAGATTATGTCGATTTATTGACATATAACCACTATGATCTTTATTAGTTTTTACTTAATAATTATTTATGATTTGACCAATTTAAGAAAGAATTTCTAGTTTATTATTTGCATATTATGTTTTATTGTTAAATTAGAAAAATGAATAATATCACGTGAATATTGAATAAAAAATTAAACCTGTTCAACTGGTTCAATAAAAAATCTTGAACTATCCAATTTTGTTATTCAATTTTTAACTTTTCAATTCAATCTACTTCAATAACTCTTTTTATTAAAAATCGATTAATTTATTAATTAATCAGTTAATTTTTGTAAATTAATAAGTTACTATAAAACAAAATAAATCATTTTTTTCATTTAATAAGTTTTTTTCACTTAAACTTTAAATTCTTTGATAGATAAGAACAATCTCTTTCAATTATATTTTAAATTCTTTAATTTTTTTAATGTTTAACAGTTTTTATAACAGTCTAATAATGTTTGAATCTTTTAAACCTTAAACTTCTTGTTTTACCAATTTAATTTCCAATCCTAGTTTAATATAAAGAAAACTCCAATTAGGAATTGGATCTTTCTAACAAAATTTTTTCTTCATAAAGTACATGGTAAACTTAAAGGGATTAAAAGAGAGAAATCTTATATTCTACCATTATTTTCAAGTCTATAATAGATTTAAGAATGTTTTCTCTTATAAGTAACTGAATTGTAAAACATCGTATAATTCTAACATCTTAAATATTATATTTATGTAGAATTAACATTTAATTTTCATAATTGAGAATAATCTTATATGGTAATCAAGTAATTTTATTGTTTTGTATTGTTTTCTAGTCCCATTGTTTAGGTTAAAAATGTTAAACGAAAAGATTCATAGTTAGTGATTAACAGGTTTTGGTGGTTATCAATATTATAGTTTATAAATGATAAAAATATGATCCTTATAAAACACCTCGTCCCAATTAATAAGAGATAAAGAAAGAGAGACAAGTAAGGTTTCACAACTTTCTACATTTTGGAGTTCAAAAGATCAGGTCAGGTTTTCTCTTTTTTTTTACATGGTAGGTGGGTTTTGGTCTATGTACCATGCCTTTTATTTTGGTTACATTCATTTTCATACCTTAAACTACTGATATTGCTTTGAAGATTAGATTTAAAAGGGTTATTGTATATCGAAGACCACATAAGAAATTTAGTAATTACCGACAGAACATTACCGACGGAAGAGAAACCGTAGCAACTTATTGACAAAAAATGATTTTTCATAGGTAACATTGACGAGAAAGATTACATTTTGCGACGATAAAAGTATCCGTCAGTAAAAATGGAGGGAAATTATCTCGGCAAATTTTTCGACGAAATATAGCGATGGTAGAAGATTCCTGTCGGTAAAGGAGGCTGAAATACTTGGCAGAATAAAAAAATTTTGGGTTTACCTACAGAAATGTTTCCGTCGGTAAATTTTAGAGTAAACGTCATCATTTCTTTCAGCTTAACTTTTATAATATAACGATAACGACGTCGTTTAGTTTAACATCAAGCGACGTCATTTTTCTACGCATTTAACCTACCTGAAGACCCCCCTCTCTCCCCTGTTCTTTTGTTTTCATTTTTCTGTCATCGATTCCTCTCGTTTCTCTATCATCGATTCGTCTTTTGCTTGTCGTTATGTGTGTTTGTTTGTCTTCTCCAGCCACTGTCATTATGTCCTTCGGCGAAGGTAAGTCATTCAGCCTTTATTCTCTATGATTTTTTGTATAACTCGTGTTGGCATATATGTTCGAACTTAGGAGTTTTTGAGGTGTTTTTACGTTTGTTTTGGATTGCCTATGGTGTATTTGTGTTTGCAATGTTTTGGAAAACATTGAGGAAGGAAAAAGACATGATTTGCTTAAGTTAATTGGGATGAATTTGTTATGCCTTTGAAGTGCTCGACGAAATTTTTGAGTGGGTTCTTTAATGATTTTCTCCTTGTTTTAAATGTCTATGGCTGTTAAGGTTATTGCTTCTTCTCATAAACCAGATTTCATGACCTGCTTTATTGGGATTGTGGTTGATAAATCAATTATGTGAGTTCAAACAAGAATGAAAATGACGAACTAATCGATGGGGTGGGTGTAATACTTGCATAAGTTGTTCTATACAATATTCTTAGATAGTTACGGCAATGGGATATTATTTGAAGTATGCTTTGATGCTAATGTTGTTTATGCTATTAATTTTTGGTCAATTGTATTGAGGCACATATGAGTTCTTTTACTATTTAGAATCATTGTCATTTCGTTATGTAATTTGCAATAACTGGATGGTGACTTCAAGTTATCTTTATATGCGCTGGCTTATTGACTCAACAGGTTTTATTTTTTCTTCTTTTAGATCCTATTTAGTAAATAAATTGAACCAAAAAAAGAAGAAGAAGGATTCTAAGGGTTCGGTT
>JAOQMQ010000196.1:8205728-8219908 GCA_027563845.1 Erythroxylum subrotundum
ATCTCATGATGGAAGTGTCAATATCAAAGAAATAACACAATCTGAAAAAGTTAAAATCAGAGACTGATGAGTGAGTGAGTGAGTGAGAGAGATGAGAGACTGCAACTGTCAGAATTGTTAAGAAAGGGAATGAGACTGCAACAAGTTGAATTCAAGGTGATCGAATATTACCAATCCAATATTACCCATTATTTAAAAACAGCAAGCTTTTACCATTACCAATAATATGGACTAACACATTGATAATATCCCAGAGTGAGGAACAAGAAACACTAGTTCTCCACGAAAGTTTTTACTGCTGTCACTTTCTGTTGCCTTTCCAGTCTCGTAGCTAACTCATAAACCAAAGGAGAGCTTCAATGGAAGAATAGAAGAAACAGAAGGAACTTTGATTTAGAATCCCTTGTACGTTCCTGATAGCTCTGGTAAACATCAAACTGAAGACTGAAAAGGCTTGATACCGTGTCTTTACCCTCAGTGACAGCTAACTTGTGAAATATAGTGCAATAAGAAATTAAACCTATTGATGTTGGTTTATGAAAAAAAATAGCAAACATGATCTAGTTTTTAGGTTACAATTTCTTGGCAACGTTTCAAGAGATAACCCAAATTATTCATCATCCAATATGAGCGTATAACGCGGTAATGTTGTAAGAACCATCGAAGTTCATAGTTCCACTGGTATCATTCATAAGAACCATGAAAGTTTATAGTTTCACTGGGCTCCAGAAAACGCAACCCCTCATTGGAAGTCATGACGAAGCCAATGACTTTAAATGCACTATTTTTCCATGTTTCACTAGTTTTAGAACAGTTTTGTGTATTCTGAAGGTATAAGTGAATTTCTGAATATCATAGGCTTCTGTGACATCAGACCCTGCATGCGAAAGGAAAAAGTATTACAAGCAACTTAATTGAAGTCAGAATGCTGATTTCAACATTCCCTTGTAGAGTATGGAAGATAGAGAACTTTCCATGGAAACAATTTGTTTCATCCCTTGAAAGACTAAAGCAGAAGCCAGAACTGAGTACGTTAGCTATGGAGTTTGATGCTGAACTTGGGCGTTATAGGGAAAAGAAAACACAACCAAGCACCATGGATCTTTTGATGATGGTCTTCTTATGCAAAAGCTCCAGAAAACACTGACATCGCTTCTTTAAATGCTCTTGCCTTCTTGCATTTAATTTTGGGGCGCATGCTCTGAATCAGAAGGCCTGCAGGCATTGTGATAGTGAAACTGTTTCTCTTCTTCTTCTTCACAAAGTTTCTTCATAGGTAGCTGATTGGTACTTTTTTCTCGTGTTTGGTGTAAATGTTGAAACTTAATGATAGTCACATAATTCTCTAAATCAATACCAGGATCGGATGTGGATGATGAAATTCCTTCCTGCTTTGTTTCCTTAATTCGGTCAATGGTTTTGCTGAACTGAAATGCGCGGACAGTGCTCGTATGTTTACTCCTAAAGAGAGTTCAAAGCTGGTGGATTCTTTATGCAAAGATATTTCAATCACAGTAATTGAAAGCTTATCTCACACAATCTTTTTGACAAGTTGCTATATAAAACCTTTTCCAACTGTTAAACCCTTCGCTTGTAACCACCTAAGCTTTTATTTTGGTCGAGAATGCGTTATACAGTTTGGCATTCCTGTACATTATAAAGTTCTGGCGTGCCCGTAGACTCCAAAGAGAGATTTGCTAATTCCAGAAATTCTTGCAGAGGATGGTAGAGCTTAACATATCAAAGCACTAAAAGTGGGAAGATTGCGACATAAAGAAAGCTTCCTATCCTATATGGTAACCAAGACCAAGAATGAAGAACCATTCTCTAATGACTATGTGTAGCCTTGTAGTTAGCCTTGGTGGGGACCCAGGTTGTCCTTTAACAAAGAATATATTCTACATACACTTACTGCCTTTTTGGCCTAGTAAAAAAGAGGACTGTATCTCCATTAAAAGAATAACCTCCAAGAACACATCCATTTCATTCATTCATTCACAAAAGCCTCTCTCCTTTCCTTCCATCTAATATATCACTTCATACCTGATTTTCTTTCTTTCTTTTACTTTCTATCTCTGTCACCACAAAAGCTAGGCTCGCTGGGATTAAACGTTCACAGTCATGCCTTTTGTTCCAAGCAATTCCACTGAAACACTCCCTTTCTAAACCCCGTTTTGTCCCTTCCCTTTTTATGAACCCTTCTCTGTCCACTTCAGTCCTTCTCTCTAAGATACTTATCTGATATACTCTCTTCTTCCCTTCTCCATGTGCCTCTTTACCCCTCGTCGTACCTTTATAGACCCCCCCCTCCTCTCCATTTCATATGTATTCACCTACCCTCTCTTCTCTCTCTCTCTCTCTCTCTCTCTCTCTCAGTTGCCTTGTTGGCTTCTCTTTGTTTTCTTCTTGTTTTCCAAAGCCATCATGGAGTCTCAACAACAGCAGCAGCAGCCAAACCAACAGCTACAACTACAACAACCACCAAACGAGGAAAATAACGGCGGTGCCAAAGGAAGCTTTCTTTGCAGGCAAAGCAGTACAAGGTGGACTCCCACTACTGACCAGATAAGAATATTGAAGGACCTTTACTACAACACTGGACTCAGGTCCCCAAACGCAGAGCAGATTCAGAGGATCTCGGCTAGGCTTAGACAGTACGGTAAGATTGAAGGAAAGAATGTCTTTTATTGGTTTCAGAATCATAAAGCTCGTGAGAGGCAGAAGAAAAGGTTCACCAATGATGCCCCCATACAGCAGAGAACCGTAGGAAATGCTGCTAATTGGAGACCTGACGATTACTCCTTTCACAATAAGTGTCCCAACAATAGTTCTGGTGATTTTTCCCCCTTCCTTTTCGTTCTTTTCTTAGTTTTCGACTTCACATGATGTCCGAATACTTATGAAAGAAGAGTTTTTGTTTTTTCGTTTTACTCCATGTCGATTTCTTTGTTCTTGAAGGTTCATCCTCAGCATCTCCATCATCAGCTACCATTCTTTCTACACTTGGGCAGACAGGAAACTATGCATATGGATCTTTTACCATGGAAAAGAACTTTAGGGTGAGCATTGATTACCAAAGAATTAAGGTTCAATTTGATGCCTTTATAAAGCTTTTGATGAAGTTTGAGCACTTTGTGTGACTCATCTAGCTTTATATCTGCTAGGTATTGATATACAAGAAGTGAGCATCAATGTCTTCACGCCTTTGCATGCACCGTTAACTGTTGTTTTGCATTCTAACATGTTTCAGCAATTTCGGTTAGAAAATGTTTCTTGAAACGTCTATAAAAGGCGGAACCCTTTCCGGCTTCTTTGCTCAAAAAAGACAAAAAATAACGGGATATCACGTAAAGACAAACTTGTGAGCACATGTACTAATGAAGTGTACGACATATTGATATAATCGTAGAAGAACAGACGGATATATTCAATGAAGCCTCAAGTTCTAGTTTTTCTCCGCTTTTTATTCAATCAAATTCTTCACTTTTCATAACCCTTTTCAAATCATTATATAAACCTTTATTTTAAACCCCTTGTGAGTTGTGATCCTTTTTTCTTTACTTTTTTCTGTTTAAACCAGGAATGTTCCATCTCAGCTGCTTCCAACAATGGTATTGGTGGTGGTTCTTTAAACCACCAGAAGTATAAATGGGTGGGGGTCGACCCCTATAGCACATCCTGTACCTATCTTCTTGAGAATCGAATATCAGCCAAAGAAACCCTAGAAGATCAAGAAGACCAAGAGGAGTTCGAAGATGCAGAAGCAACGCCAGATATTGAGACACTTCCTCTCTTCCCTATGCACCGCGACGACATCAATGGTTTCTGCAGTATCATGCACAACCCAAAAAATAACTGCTACTATAAGAACTGGTACGGCGGCTCCGATGAACATCACGGTGGCTCTTATGCTTCCCTCGAGCTTAGCCTCAACTCTTACACTGCTCAGCAACCGGATTCTCTCTAAAACATTAATCGTTGTGAAGCCTCAAACCATCTTAAGCAAACTTAAACTTAGCACCTTGACATTGCTCCCCATCTGTTTAGTAGTAATTAAGAAGCGGTTTCTTAAGTAATTAAGCTAAGCCAGGTTCCTAGTAGCTACCTTCGTGTATGCCACTTGTTAAAAGTTTCAAACTTGTTCCCAACTTGACACGTGTCGCATAATGAACTCACTTTTTCACAGTCGCAAAATATACTAAAGAAGGTTTCAGCTAAAATCTCAGCTACAGCATATGCATATATTATATTGCCAATTATAATGAAAACGTCAGTTTGTTTGACAGGATCATGATTCCTCAATATTGCATAAAAATCATCTTTCTACTTGACACTGAGTAAAAAAAAACGTCGAGAACAATGGCAAGGCATTGGATAATGTTTGTCAATAACGAACCTGACAATTGCAATTATAGTCGAGCTGCATAAAAAATTTACTTCGCTCACAGGTTCAATTTGCAGATGAGAAAAAAATTGTTGATATAAGATTAGTGTTTAACGTAATAAAGTAGTTGCATTTATAGAGGTACGGACTTTAAAAATGAAATTTGATACAGCTAGAAGGTAAGTTGTGATTAGCTCATGTTGAAGGGATTGAAGTATTACTGGGACAGCATCGAACCAAGAGAAGCTGAGATCAGCAGTGAGCTGTTAATAAGACGTGTAAATATTTGGAAGAGAGGAATTTGTTATAATTTACAATTGGCCTACGGGTCCACACGAGAAGGAAAGTTAAACCACATATAAGTCTATGTGAGGTTTCATCCTAAAATCAATTGGTGATAGGTGGCGTAGCCCACTAGACTTATATGTTAGCTTACTTTCCTCCCTTTCTCTAATATGGGACAACTCTCACTCTTTATATCTCAACACACCCCTCACGTGTGGGTCTATCACGTGACATAATCTATCATTCGGAGGTGTTAATCACTAACATAAGAGCAACATGTTCTGATACCATGTTAGAATTTACAATGGACCTACGGGTCCACACGAGAAGGAAAGTTAAACCACATATAAATCCATGTGAGGTTCCATCCTAAACTAATTGGTGATAGGTGGAGTAGCCCACTAGACTTATATATTAGCTTACTTTCCTCCCTTTCTCCAATATGGAATAACTCTCGCTCTTTATATCTCAACAGAATTAACGGCTATAATAGTTGTTGGTAACAACTTATCGACAATTAATCAACTCGTACAATCTGTAGTTTTCTCTCTCTCTCTTCTTTGATCTTTTTAAAATTTTAATTTTATCTAATTTTTCAAAAGTAATGAAACCTAAGTCGTCAATTGAAATTTTAACTATGTCAATCTATATTAGAGTTATTTCAACAAGAACTCAATAGAATAAAAGGAGATGATTGAGAAAATTAGATCTCATGATGTTATACGTTTGAAGAAAAACCTGAAGAATCATATATATGTAGGAGATGAAAGCTAAGCATAAGAAAATAATTAAGGAATTAAAGGAAATGATTTTGCAAAAAATTATAATGAACTAAATATAAAAGGATACCTAAGGTGAGTAGGAATGAATTTGAAGGAAATAATTGATACCCGGCCAAAAGTGTACTTTAAACTCTAACATTTGCATCAAAATCTAATTTGAATTCTAACATTTCAGGACGTTCAAGTTAAACCTTAACGTTTACGTAAGTTTCAAACCACACTCTATTAGAATGAAAAATCAGACAAAAGTTACCTTTCCACGTGACCTTTTTTAAAAAAATGTGCATATATATTAGATAGCTCACCTTTTGCTGATGTGACATTCTTATTTTTAAATGAAATTAGGTCTCACTAATATACAAAACTCACCGTTTTGAGTCTTCCAATTCTTTTAATTAGACACAAATTCGTGAGTGGAGCTCCCATCACCATTCTCATCGTCTGTCACTTCATATGCTTATTTTCTTATTTCATCCATTTATCTAAGTGGAAGCAATGGCAATGAAATTGATTCTAATTGTGGCTTTCATTTATGCCTTTCTTCTCTGTATCGCGTTTGCCGGGGTTGACTCAATAGACAATACAACCGTAGATTTGAATGTGATTAGTTCCAGTGAGGATAGCTTCGTTGACATGATTGATTGTGCTCTGGAGAAGGAGTTTAATGAGACTGACTAGAGTGGAGGTCTCTACTAGATTTGAGCTCCTTATATTTTCTTTGTTGAAATTTTAAAGAAAAGAACATGTATAAGATAAGATAAGATAAAGATAAAGATAAAGATAAAGAATACGCTCAAGCAGTTTTATTAATAAACTTGGTTGCTTTATATGAGCAAAATACAAAAAACTAAAATAGAAATTTTAGCCGATACATTTGGCTTATAAGATAAGATTAAAAACAAATTAAGACCTATTCTAAAGGAATTTTAACAACTCTAAAATTTTGGAATAATTCCCAACGTTTTCTTTTAATTCAAAATTTTAAGGATGGAATACTTCTCTCTTAATTTAATGCACTTCTCATCATTGTCTTCAAATTTGTTAATGCACATTATCATCAACTTATAGATATTTGAGCACATCTCTCTATGGTGCACTTCTCATTAAAAAAGTGTTTCTTCTTGTGCCACTTGTGTCATTTTTGTTTCTTCTTCATTTTGAAATCTGCAATCTTTTTGTAAATGCCTAAATCTTTTGCACTTGAAGCATTATAGTTTTCCTTTATGCCAACAATCATTCTCTTCATGGTTGGGGTTCTTACAATTTGTACATTGGAGAATTTTGTTTTTACCTTTTGAAAAGGAACTCTTAACCATGTATGCTCCTTCGACCTTATCATCATTTCTCCATCTCTCATTATTCTTCTTTGGTGCACAACTTGAAGAGTGTTTAGTAACTCAGCAAAGGTTATATTTGATAGATCTTTAGTAACTTCAAGTGATGAAAATTTTGACTAATACCTTTTGGAAAGCGTCACAAGAAACTTGTCTACAACCCTTTGTGTAGGAAATTCTTCACCAAGTAACTTCATTTGATTGACAATGGACATAAGTTTGCTATCATATTCCTATCTAGCAAAGGTGGCTGTCGAAATAGTTTCAAACATGTTAGATTCCCAGAGCCATTGGGACTTCACATGTGACTTAGAAGTGGATTTTGAGTTCGAGGAGAATGCTTCAATTGTCTATGCAGCATTGGTTGTTGATAAGGAGTTGCAGCCAGATAAGCTGAAAACACTTTTGTCATTTTCCAATGCAAAGTTGTCAGTGGATTTCGAATCCATTGAAGCTAGGTTTCTTCGAGCTTTGTTTTCAGCTTGTGTTAATGTACTTACACTTGCAGCAAAAGCAATAGAAGAGTCCAAAAACATAATGGCTTTATGATACATTATTTATTGTTTACTTGATTCTGTTATACATCATATAATCCTAATTATTCTTTAAATTTTCAATATAGTATCAGAGCCTCAAAGATCTTGAGGGAGCTATGAGTGATTAAGTGAGAAAAAAAGAAAGTGAAAAGATGGTGGAGGGAGCATGTCTAGTAAAGGTTCCATCATCAAAAAAGAAAGAAAACATTTCTCAATGTGGCCATTGTGAGGAGTTTGGACATGAAGAGAAAGATTGCTGGCAAAAAAGAAAGTCTCAATGCTTTTAGTGTAAATAATTTGGACATTTGAAAAAGGGTTGCAAGTTTAACAATAAAGAACAAGCAAATACAGTGCAAGTGATTGAAGAAGACAACCTCTTCTAGTTGGTGAGAAGTGCACCAAAATGCATCATGGAGAGAAGTGTTCTATAGAGATAAATGATGAGAGAAGTGCTCATGTTGAAGAATAGAGAGAAGTGCTCTATTAAGAAGATGAGAGAGAAGTGCTCTATACAGAAATGTGGAGAGATGTGCTCCATGCCTGTGAAAGTTTTTTTTTTACAATTTTGAATTAAGGGGGAATGTTAAGAATTATTTCAAAATTATAGAGTTGTTAAAATTCTTTTTGAATAGGTCTTTAGTTTTGAATTAATTCTCAACATTCCTCCTTAATTCAAAATTTCAAGGATGAAGCACTTCTCTCCTAATGTAATGCACTTCTTATCACCATCTTCAAATTTGTTAATGCACATTATCATCAACTTATATATATTGGGGCACATCTCTCACCAACAACTTAAAAAAGAGTTTCTTCTTGTGCCACTTATGTCATTTTTTTTTCTTTTTCATTTTAAAATATGCAATGCCTCAAGTGCAAATTTCATGGAGCACATCTATCTAATTATCTAAATTTTTCTATCTTTACGAAACTCGTCTCATTTTGGTATCAAAACTACGATTCTAGGTACTCTATTTTCTTCTTTAGTTTCTACATTCTTCTCTATGGTTTTTTTTATAAAATAAATATGGAATTAGCTTGATAGCTATTGTGTTTCCCTTTTTTTAAAAAAAACTAGTATAGATTTAGTTGAACTTTTTATTTTTGGTTCTTGGGTGGTTATTAGAAATTTGAAGTTGTATCCATAAGCTTCACTTAACAAAACTAAACCAATAGAGAACTAATTTGTAAGAACGTAAATTAGCGAAGATTTTCTGTGGCTTTTGAATTATACTGGTTCTCTTTATCTTGTAGCCATTAATCCTAGTAGCTTTAATAACAGCGTTGCCAGAGAATAAGTCGGTAACCGTTTTAAGTTGTTGCTATATTTGGTTATGTTTAAATTGTTGATTTGCGTTTCTCTTAAGATCTAAATTACAATTGTCAAATAAGGGTAGTCATTTTAAGCGAAATAGATAAAAATAAATAGTGGATCATAACTGATTTGCACTACCAATTGGTAGAAAGTGTCAATGATTGTTGCAATTTATTTGTGTCTAATTAAAAGAATTGGAAGACTCAAAATAAAGAGTTTTGCATATTAGCGGGACCTACTTCTCGCTGACGTGACATTTTTATGGGTCCTACTAATATGCAAAATTTTTAAAAATGTCATTTCGTAAAAAAAAAGTCACGAAGCATTTAACTGACGGAGGGTTCGTCCTTTTAGGGTTTAGTTAGAACATTTTGTAAATGTTAGGGTTTAATTTGAAATGCCCTTAAATGTTAGGGTTTAACTTAGATTTTAGTGTAAACATTAAGGATTAAAATACACTTTTAACCTGGATACACCATGTTCACTAAGTTTAGTAAAATCAAAGTTTCTTTTTTCAATAGTGAAGGTCTTCATAATTGGATCTTCAAATAGGCATTCTTCATATTGGATAGAAATATAGCTAAATGAAGGTAGGGATTACAATAATACAATCCTATTAGAGAGGAATTACTTTAGCATTAAAATATTTGAGGGATAGATTGACGGTAAAACCACCCAACTAAGATAAGTACTCAATAGTTTTAGAGCAATAGTTTGAAACAAATCACGACTGTGAAAGATTAATGTGCAAAGTTTGACTTTTTTATCACACAAATCATTAATCTAAAGCCCTATTTGGTAAGAATATTTCTTAAGGAATTTGAAGCCTAAAATCTAGTATCCAATCAAGTTTTTAAACCTAATAAGCATGTAACAAATATATCAAGTAACCAATAAGCAAGAACTGGGGTTCTAGCACTTTTTTGTAGCTTATAAAACCGATAAGTCAACAACCAGGAGCATAAGGAGTGTCACAAACTTCAAGATTGCAACATGGATTTTCACCTAATGATTGAATGTATTTAGAATAATATGCAATAGTGAAATTGATGAATGAAGAGTTAAAAGTTTGTAGTGTGAGGAGAAGTTTGCATCGAGGCTCAAATGTAACAAAAAAGCAACTTTATGTGTATGTGGTGTATGAGAGTGATGAAGTAGATGAGATGATTGAAGGAAAAGAAGATACGATGGAATAACCACTCATTATTTCAATGCAAGTTATAATAGATACCATAACTGCTCAATTTAAACAAATATAAGTAATGGGTGTTTTTAATAGTAAATTGATATATATATATATATATTGATGGGTTAACATCTATAATTTTATTGAGGAAAGCCTAGTCAAGAAGGAGAAAGGGTTATTGGAGGAAACTAAGTTAATTATAATTTCTGTTAAGGGGGGAATGAAGCTATGGTGTAATAATAAAAAAGTGAATTATGTGATGAATGATCATTCATTCAAGGAATAACTAATCCTAAAGTGTCTAAAATTTTAAGATTTTTTCAATTCAATATCCAAGCTTTTAAAATTTTCAATTGGGTAGTCAATCTTTTAAAACTTTTTTTTGGCCAATAATCTTTTAAAACTTTAATGATTCAGTTCAAAATATTAGTTTCGTTAGTAACTTGCTAATTTGGTTAACAAAATCTTGAACTTTAATAATTTGTTAATTTGGTTAAGAGGATATTTGTTGTTCATAATATGTAGGTGTCCACCTAAATTTTTTTTCTTTACTCTAGTCTAACCATAGCCACTATATTTCTAGATGGACATCTAATGTCATGAATAACAAAAATTTTATTAGCCAAATCAGCAAATTACTAATGGAACTAACGATGTGAACTGAACTGTTAAAGTTTTAAAATGTTGGTTACTCAATTGAAAATTTGAAAAGCTTAAGAACTGGATCGAAAAAAATTCAAAAGGTTGGACTCTTTAGGATTGATTATTCCTTCATTTAATTATGATAATTTTGTGATAAAGATTAGGTGAAGTTATATGATCTTGGGATTATCAGTTGTTGGATATAGTCTAAATCACCACCTAGAACCCTCGTAACATGTCGATGAAGACCTTCGAACTAAGGGTTTGATCAATAAAGGGACGACAGGGTCTATAAAAGTCACGTTTTCACTTAAGAAGAAAGATGGGGCCTTTGCGAGGATGTCGTTTAGCTCAGCTTGGCCCTGCCTCCTTGCTATGAACCATGCACAACATACTAGGCAATGGGACTAGACTATGATTGACTAACTAAGGCTTCTTAGGGATCTCAGAGCCTGATGCCATTTAGGCCGTAACATTTAGCAACAAAAAAATCTTAGCCGGGTGGGGAGGCAATCTTAGTTATCAAGTTAGAGAGAGGTCTGGCCCGTAATTGCAACTTGATTAAAAAATGTGCTGAAATAGAATACTATCACTTCCTTTATTCGAATATCTCCTACGCTTTTTAACAAGCATTTGACGTAATAGGTCGTGTGAACCAGAAAATATTGGATCCCCGCCTACATAAGTAAATTATCTTCTAAAATCATATAACTGTCAAAAGTGTTCAGATGGTGTAGTTTTGAACTACAAGAATGGTATTATAATCTTTAAGTGGAAAGGAGAAATATTTAAGTTACATAGCAGATAAGAATATACGGTTAAGTTCTTATTAGACAAAGCAAATAGGGGAGCTTGAAGAATGTAAGTATTGTTTATAAATTTTTATTATTAATGCACTTAGATGATATGAAATAGGTAAATTGCTTCACCTCAGTTATGAATTTTGGGAGATGGAAGTAAGTGAGAATAAAGAAAGCATGAATAGTTAAGACCTTATTAATGACTTAATAGCATAATATGAAGATATTTTTATTGAACCAATGGATTTATTACTAAGAAGACATCATGATTATATGATTGTTTTGAAGGAAGGTACTGAAGCAGTTAACATAAGGGCCTATAGGTGTGTGTGGTCTCAAAAGAGTGTGATAGAAGAATTAATCAGGGTATGTTGAAACATAGAGTTATCTAATACAATGCCAACCTTTCTCATTACTTTGTTATTTTGGTGCAAAAGAAGATAACTCGTGGTGAATGTGGGTGAATTATAAGGCCTTGAATAAATATATGAAGAAAGAAATTTTTCTAATTTTTTCGATAGGAGAGCTAATGGATGAATTAGGTAATGCAAAAAAAATTTTCTAGATTGGAATTAAGGCTTTATTATCATCAAATCCACATGTTTGATAGGGATATTCAGAAGACTACCTATTCAGAAGACTACCTTCAAGACTGATGAAAGATATTATGAGTTCTCGGTATCTTTTAGGTTAAACTAATAATCCTACTACTTTTCAAAGTTAAAGAATTTAATCTTTAAACCCTATTTGAGTAAATTTAGTATATAGTCCTTCCTTAGAGTAACATTTGCATAATCTCTAACAAGTCTTGCAAACTTTGAGGGATCAATATTTGTTTATCAAGAAATCTAAATGCTCTTTTGGTGCCAAAAAGAGTTGACTATTTATGTCATTCATCTTAACAAATAGAGTTTCCACCAAATAAGATATTGGCAATATAAAATGGCCAATTTCATTAAATTTGAAATGATTAAGGATTTTTTTAGAATTGAAGAAAAATTATAGGATGTTTACTGAAGGTTATGGTCAATTAAGCAGATCCTTAATCGCTTTGGTTTAAAAATAATGCTTTAATTGGTAGAAAGAAGTTGAAGATACTTTTAATGCTCTTAAAGTTGCCTTAGTCTCTTAACCAATGCTGAGTTTACCTAATTTTAATAAACCATTGGTAGTCGAAGTTGATGCCTTGGTTTGAGAGTTGTTTTAATGTAAGGACATCCCCTTATATATGTGAGTATAAGTTTTATCTAAAAGGTATAGTTACTTACAAATTTTTTAGAAGGAATCACTAATCTCAATGGTTGTGATTCCATATTATCCTATTATTTGATTGGTAGGAAATTTGTGATACAAAATGATCAACACGATATTAAATACCTACTTGAATAGAAGATTACTACTACTTTTCAATAAGCATAATTGCCTAAGTTACTTAATTTTGATTTTGAAATCAAATATAAAAGAGGAGTAGACAACATAACAACAAATGGAACGTCAAGAGTCAATAGTAAGGAATCACATACCTCGATGATCTCTCAAATTCATATTGTTGTGTTGTAGAGAATTAGGAGTTAGAATATATGTGCATCTATAGTTATTGATACAAAAGATCCAACCAGAGAAGATGCTAAAATCATGCTATATTTGGTATAACAATTTTTTTTAGAAAGGTAGGTTGGTGGTAAGAGATAATAAGAAATTGAGATCCAAAATTATATCATTGTTTTATGAGATTTTTGTGAGAGCTCATATAAGCTATTTATAACTTTTAAGAGATTTTGGATTTCTATTAGAAAAGGACGCTGGGACAAATAAGGTAATTTATTTGGAAATATGAGATGTGCCAAATGATAAGTATGCCACAATAGCATACCGTGGAAAGCTATAACCCTTATTTATTGCTCACAAAACTTGATTTGATATACATATGGATATTATTGTAAGCCTGCCAAAGTTTAAAGGGTATACACTGATTTTTACAATGGTTGATAAGTTGACTAAGGATGATTATTTTATTCCTTTATCTCATTCATATTCAGCAACTAAGGTGACTTCTTTGCTCCTCAATCATGTTTCAAAATTGCATAACATGCTAGTGACAATTTGATCCCATTTTCTTAAGCATCTTTTGACAGATGTTCTTTAAGATCCAAGCTATGTCTTTAGCTTGAACTTGGGTTTACTATCCTCAAATAGATGGTCAAATAATAGTGTTCAATTGCAAGTTAGAACCCTACTTGCATTGCATGGTTGAAAATTGTCCTAATTAGTAAAGTAAATATTTATCTTTGATGGTATCACACTACATTCTATCGTACTATTTAATGTTCACCTTTTAAAGTTTTATATGAAATTGCATCATGCATGTTGCATGCTTAACTTCTTATTCTAAAATATTATCTAAAGGTCTCGGATTTATAACACTTTTCATAACGTATACATCTTAGAATCCAACATCAGCTTCCACCTGTCCTTCATTCTATTATGAGACAAGTCGTGGCTATATTTAACAAGTGTATGGTTAAATATTAGAATAAACTAGCAGTTCATGTATTGGTGTAGTGACCGTCAAACAATGAGAATAACTTTTCCTAAAAAAATTTGCACTATCTTCAACAATACTATACCGACATAACAAAGAGTTGGGGGTAAGATGACCTCAAAGGAGTTAGAATATTATTAAGGCAATGTCAAAAGAAAAGAAAAGTTGAAATAAGCAATAAGTTACTGTATCTTCCTTCCATTTTCTTGGCATTTGCTCATGCGATAACCTGATATCAAATGCTCCATCTCAGTGGAATCAGATGAAAACGAATCAAATTGGAATAGAATTACGCGGTACATGTAAGGGAGACAATATCAACACGTGCAAAGATAAATGAGAATGAGGAAGGCCCAAGTTCCAGATCCACTCAGCCC
>JAOQMQ010000196.1:8252273-8274647 GCA_027563845.1 Erythroxylum subrotundum
ATAGAGTAAATAAGCCACTTTTGTTTTTCTTTAAATCAAGAAATTTACTGATTTCTACTGCATCATAAGTGTTGCATTATTATTCATGAATGATTTATGAAATCTACTATATGTTTGTTACATGATCTGAGTGATGATTTTCAAAAAGAAAAGACCATGAAAGTGATATCTTTGAAGAGATGCATGTTTATGAAATCATGTTTTCAAGAATGGTTTTTAAGATATACGTCAAGTATATAAAAAGCAAGCTATCAAGAAAAGTGCCATTTTGGGCAATAAGTTTACAAGTCATGAACTGTGTGTTACGTGGGTTTGTGGTGGTCCCCTAAGTTAAGTCAAGTGCACTTTGACAAAAGGCTTCTCCCGCCTACCCGCTAGTGGCAAGGAGCTCCTTCATAGACTCCCATAAGTTCACAACTATGTAAGACCATAGTTGTGTTATGTTGTCCCAAATCCTTGTTAGCTCTTCGATCTCTACCAAATCGGTTGAAACTACCACTCTTACTTGATGTAGCGTGGACTCTCCTAGCTCCCTTCTTGACATACTGACTCACCTCTCTATAATGACTCTTTGGTCGCCTTTTTAGCTTTCCTCTCCTTCTACCTAGTTCTATCACATCCTCTACTCTGATTGCAGTCTCTAGTAACTTCTTGAAATCAAAAGTAGTAGCTCCCAAACCTAAGCGAATATTCATCCTCAAATCAGTAATATATATCCTCTGGATTTTTCATAGTCTTTAGTGCATACTTAGACAATGTTGTAAAGTGAGCCTCATAATCTATAAATGACATCTCCTTTGTCTGAACCAAACTTATAAACTCCATTTTCTTTTGATCTCGATATATTCGCAATTATATTTTTCTCTAAACTCTCTCTGAAACTCCTGCTAAGTCATCTCTCGTGCGTCGTAAGATCTCTTCACTGACTTCCACCAAGTCAGTTTCCTTGAAATAATGAAATGATATACTACAATCTTCTTTCTAAGGTACACTTCGAAAGGCTAAAACTAACTCTATCTACTTCCACCATGCCTTAGCCTCCTTAAGATCAGTAGTACCTCGAAACTTCATTGCACCTATCTACGAATCCGCTCATAGTTGCAAGCTACCCCAGAATGACCTCGGGTTGGAAAGGCGATAACAACTTGCTGCATCATCTAAAAGAACCGCAACACAGTTGTGGTAACACTGACAACTCTTCTCCTACTCGATCGATTCTAGCACCCCCTGATCAGGTATATCTAGAGCATGGATCAAATTACCCGATTCTCAAGTCAACTTTAGGCCAACAGTATCATCTTCTAAAACTATCCTAGATGAGACAAAAATATATCATTAGTTTTTTTTCCTTAATTTGTCCCTAGAAACGTAAACCCACTCTAATACCGCCTAATGTGATGCTCCAATAATTCTTACACCATAATTATCCAAATTGTTCTCAAGGCATAAAATTAATTACCAAAATCCTCATTAGTTCTAACAAAAGGATATTCATCAGTCACAAAAATTTATATGTACAAGCACGATTAAATCGAGCTTTCATGTTCAAAAGTATATATAATAAAAAACAACTTTATTCAATTTAATCTGTTGACCCACATAAACTCCACTCTATCGATCATGTGAATTAGAGTTATCGAAAAACTCTCTATCGCCTAAAAAATAACGACAAATGGTGAGTTGCCTACTCAGTAAGGATAACTAACCATACCTTTAAAATCAAAGAACTTTCTGTGTGTATGTGTGGGGGGGGGGGGGCTGTGCGTGTGTGCGTGTGCGTGTGCGTGCGTGCGTGTATGTGTGTGTGTGTGTGTGTGTGTGTGTGTGTGTGTGTGAAGTGATTGAAACATACGTATAATATTAAAATATACAACATTACTTAGCTTATCTGAACAATTAACAAACATATAAAATTTTATCAAAGCAATGATTAAGACTAATATTATCTTATTATTGTCATTTATGTTTTATCTCATAATTAACTGAATTGCCTGGGCCCTACTTAACCTAGTAGAGTTAGATTCAATGGTTTGTTGGCTCATCTATACTCATTATAATCTCTCACTCAGTGGAAACGTAAATAGATGTATAAATATCAGTATAGGGTATCTCAATTTCTCAATCTAATTTAGTATCCTGATACTACTCCAATATCTAGCCATCGTCACAAGATATCCCCCAGACTCAGGATATCCCGATATCACTCCAGTACCGAACCATCGGTACAGA
This sequence comes from Erythroxylum subrotundum, assembly GCA_027563845.1. NCBI lineage: Eukaryota > Viridiplantae > Streptophyta > Magnoliopsida > Malpighiales > Erythroxylaceae > Erythroxylum > Erythroxylum subrotundum. The sequence goes on from JAOQMQ010000196.1 coordinate 8,254,503, forward strand.
ACATTCTAGGGACTGATGATGCTTCAATACCTACTCCACTGACATATACCTGGCCATGGCTTGCTCATATTTAACCAACTTATCAATCTATGACCATCAAATGTAGTCAATCCTACGTAAGCCACATATTCACAATTTGCACTATTTATTCACAACTTATTATAAGTTAGACTCTATTGAACATATTTTTCACCAAATTAACAATTGATATACCTCATAATACGTAACAAGATATAAAAGTGAAACACTTTTACTTTGTTAATTATTTGTGAAATAAATAATCATATTTCATATATGTAACTATTAATCATTAATTTAATTAATGACTAATTCAAAATATGATTCGTCATAAAATAATTTATTAATAACAAATTCAAAGTTTCAAGAATCGTACACTATTCTAAGAGTACAATATAAGGTTATCCTTACCTGAATTTTGGACTCAACTAATTGATAGTCTAATTTACTCCTTAATCTGACCTTCAGACCTGAACATTACAAAATTCTATTAGACTAATTTAAAAAGAAATTTCAACTAAGTTACCCTTAGTAGTCCAACATCATTCCCTTTTCTACTTTATTCTTAATTATAAAAATATCCTTACTTAACTTAACCACCATAATTATTAAAATACCCTAAATTATTAAAAGTCCTATTTTACCCTCACTTATTTTTATTAATACAAAAATACCTTTTTGGAATTAAATTCTAATTTATCCTTAAATTTTTATATTTTCTATTCTGGCGCTTAATTCAACTTGAATTTTCCTAAATTGACTTCTTCACTCTCTCCTCTTCTCCTACCTCTTCTTGTTTTTTCCTCATTTTTCAGCTACACTTTCTCCATTTTTATTTTTCCCGTTACTTCAATTTATTGTCCCAAACAATCACAATATACATTCTAACTATAAACTAGTTTAGGATGACTAATACTCACAATAAAAGGCATTTCATTGTTGCTGGAAAAAAAAATTTACTAATGTAAAGTCTATGTTTTTCTAAGAGATTTTGGAGTTGTTAATCGTCACAATTTGCTACAAAATAAACAAAATGAGAGAATACATGAAAAACGTTTCAAATGCAAGAGAAAGATGGTGTTGCTTTTCAAATTTTGGATTAGTCTTATGAAATTGAGTAAAGTTTAAGATTTTTTTTATAATAAACCCTAATTTTTTTATCAAATTCATTTGGGTATAATAACTATTTTTAAAAAAAACTTTTTAGTTTCACTTATTTTTGCGATGTTTGTTTTTTTATCTAATTTTTTTTTTGCCATTTTAAAGTACTGTTTTTCAGATATTTCTTAAGAAGATATTAACAACGAATCATTAAGTTTAGAATCTTCATTCCGACTCATTTGCACTGTACTTATAAAAAATAAAAACATTGAAGTTTTAAATTAACGTGGAGTCCGCATAAATGAATGACTGAGATTCACTGAACACAATAAAACACCATAAAAATTGGACAGAAGATTTTGACTCCTAAATTTGAGGATAGATTTTCTCTTCCTTTTAATTTGTTCGTGCCATAAATTTCAACATGTTCTATTTATTTATTTATAAACATGTGACTGAAATTTGTGACAATAGAGTAATTTAAACGGCACAGACAATCGTGTGCCCTATCTGTCAACTTTAGAGGTCGGAAAGCAATAAAGCATAAGGATGTTTAGTGCATTGATAGACCCATGCTTTAGGAATTGAGAAAGAACCAATCAAAATCAAATAATATGACTTCCATTTAGATATAAAAGGTAACAGAAGTCAGACTCAAAGTAAAAAGGACAAACGGAAAGATAATCACCTTTGACCCACCAGCCACCTTCCTTTTGTTTTTTGTTTTTGTGCCTTTTCTTGCACCTGTCTCCTCCTTCCTTTCCTGTCATTTCCATTAAATTCTGCAACGAACCAATCCAGTGGGTGTGTCCATTATCATGTTCCTAGAACACCCTCTATATAACTCAACACTTCTCGGGGATTCTTTCAAGATATTGTTTCTTTTTTTAATGGCAAAGGTTTTGTCGTTTTTCCAAGTGTGATTCACCAACTAATATGGGTGCTTGTATCTCCACAATCAAAGCCATCGCTTCTAACGCCAATAAGCACCACCACCGCCACCGCCATCGGCGGCAGCAGAACTCCACCGGAAACGATAACGGCGATGGCGGCAACAAGACCGCCTTCTCCGTTCTTCTTAACCGGAAAGGTAGAACCAAACCTGAACAAACGACGTTTTTGCCAACGTCAACTAACAAGACAGAAACTTCACGTCTAGCCCAGGATAATGAGACCCGCATGAACCAACAACAAAAACAGCAGCAGCTAAAAGTAAAAGGAAAGCAGACTTCGAAGCTTCAGAATGGTATGATCCCATGTGGCAAAAGAACGAATTTTGGGTACGAGAAGGATTTCGATAAGCGGTACACGATGGGGAAATTGTTGGGTCATGGGCAATTTGGTTACACCTTTGTCGCCGTTGATCAGGCGAGTGGTGATCGTCGTGCAGTCAAGAGGATCGAGAAAAACAAGGTAAATTCTAATGATGTTGTCCTTAAGTTTTATTTCTTTCTTCCCGATATTGCGGAGTTGAGCCTTTTTTTTTTTAATGAAACTTTTTTAAATTTTGTTAGTTTCCACGTTTTTTCAAATGATTTACCGGTTAATGGGATGTTGGAGAAATCTAGGGGGAGTTGTTTTGCTTGTTCATACCTTTTGCTCAATTGATGGGTATGTTGTTATTAACGGTGGTTTGATTCTGAATATTCTTGCTCGTGCATATCATCACAAGCTTCGTGAGGTATTTAGCTTTTTAAATGGAAAGATTCCCTTCCTTAATTGTCGGTTTTACTTCTAGTATTGGTGTCTTGTGTATCAACCGTCGTTTTAGGTATCTGTTATGTTTGTCTTGATGACGATCCGGATTCGGGAGGATGTTTGATAATATCTCTTGACTTGACAAATGACATCATACTTTATTACATCTTTTTCTTGATCTAAACCTGGGGTCATGGTATTGTTTTGAGACGAGAAGCCTTAATTGCATGCGTGTTGCCAGCAGTGATGACGTTCTAGATATATGATGTTTCATCCTTGTAATCAAACTTAGGATGCATTCCTAAGTCTAATATGTGTTGTGTTTAAATTTGCATCTTCAGTGTCCCACTACTTGAGGGGAAAGTAGGGTTGGATGGAGCTTATTGGTGCACATTGCACAAATAGGCGGAAGAGAACCTTTTGTCATCAGAGTTGCCCTCTTATACTTATTCTGTGTGAATTTTACTTTAATTTACTCCCTCTTCATGGTGCTTTGAAGAGCTAAGTGATAGGTTGATATCACTTTCGCTTCTCCTATAATCTACTATATGACTTTTAGCTGCAGCAGATTTAGTACTGTTCAAAAGCTTGGACAAAGTTGTGACTACTTAAGGTGAAAACAAAGATGGAGACAATTTCTATGCCTTCGTCTCTCAGAAAAATATATGGTGGTGAGAAATTTGTTTAGGTGATGGTTCATTTCTATTTTGTAACCATCCTTGACTTTGGTGGTAGATGGTTTTACCTATTGCTGTTGAGGATGTCCAACGGGAGGTTAAGATATTGAAGGAACTTGGTGGCCACGAGAATGTGGTTCAATTTTACAATGCATTCGAGGATGAGTCATATGTATATATTGTCATGGAGTAAGTACTAATATCTTTTCCTGGAATTCTGTCACCTCTCATAGATTTGCATGTAATAGCCTTTTTTCCATCGATCAACATGTGTTCGTTACATTTATTTGTTTGAGCAATCCTTCTTTAACAATGTGGTATTTAACTATTTTTACTAGGTTGTGTGAGGGTGGAGAATTATTGGATCGAATTCTAGCAAAGTAAGAAATTAATATGTCTAGTTTTTTTTTTAATCTGCATTTTTCCTTCTAACAATATTTTTTGAAGTTGGAAATTCTAAACGTAAATCGGATTTCTGCTGTATTCATTCTTTATAATTATGCTATCAGGAAGGACAGCCGTTATACTGAGAAAGATGCAGCGATGGTTGTACGTCAGATGCTTAAAGTGGCAGCAGAATGCCATTTACATGGTTTGGTGCACCGTGACATGAAACCAGAGGTATGCACAAGTTTTTAGGACTCAATACGCTTAGCTTAATTATATATCAGAAAAGCTCCTGCTTCTAACAGCTTTAAATCATTTAATTTCTTGCTTATAGAACTTTCTGTTTAAGTCAACTGAGGAAGACTCAGCCCTAAAGGCCACAGATTTTGGTTTGTCAGACTTTATAAAGCCAGGTGAATAGAATTTCCATCTCATGAATATATATTAAGCTGTAACAAAGGGAAAAAGGGATCAACGTAGGAGATTAGAGCAAAAAAGAAACTCTTGCCGGTTGCAAACTGGTAGACTAAGCCAGAAAGGCTCGATTTTTTTTTTTCTGAAATTTGAGAATCTTCAATGCCTTGTGATTCTATGGTCAAACTATCTGACTCCATCTATTTTATTATGCATTCGAATGAAGGGAAGAAGTTTCGAGATATTGTTGGTAGTGCTTACTACGTTGCCCCTGAAGTATTACGACGCAAGTCGGGGCCTCAATCAGATGTCTGGAGCATTGGTGTCATTACATACATTTTACTTTGTGGGAGACGCCCTTTTTGGGATAAAACAGAGGATGGTATATTTAAGGAGGTGTGTATTTCCCTTGATTTAGAGCTTGTTTCGTGAATGTTGTATTAGGCAGTGCCATGTGGAGAAAAGACTTGCTAAAACAATCCTGTTCGTGCCAGCACTATTTTTGTCATATAGTGCTTCAGGTCATGGCTTGTTTGTCCGAATCAACATGATACAACCCTGATCCAGCCCCTACCGTCACCACTTTATCCTGCCGCTCTATCTTCTTGACGTTGTTAATAGTTAGATGTCTTATACAATCTCCTAACGTCTAATATTTGCAGGTTCTAAGGAAAAAACCTGATTTTCGCCGTAAACCATGGCCAAGCATAAGCAATAGTGCAAAAGATTTTGTGAATAAGTTATTGGTGAAGGATCCTAGTGCCAGACTTACTGCTGCTCAAGCCCTATGTATGTGTTCAAAAAGTCTCTTTCTAGCATATAAAGATGTGTTGTTGGTTCTAAAACAATTTACCTTTCGTATGCATTCCTTTTTGAATTGTGAAGTTCTTACTGGTTTTGACATTTCCAGCACATCCATGGGTCAGAGAAGGAGGAAATGCCTCTGACATCCCAATTGACATATCCGTCCTGAGCAACTTGCGACAATTTGTGAAGTACAGTCGTTTGAAACAGTTTGCTCTAAGGGTAATACCAAGTCCCATTTTGGTAGATTTTTATGGCTGGAAGAATTTTTCTTCCATTATTCTTTTCTTTCCTACCTTTTCTTTTTTTTCGTCCTGATTGTCCTTTAGGCCTTTATGTAACAAATAGTTGATACCTGGCAGGCATTGGCTAGCACCATTGATGAAGAGGAGCTGGCTGATCTAAAGGATCAGTTTGCTGCAATTGATGTGGATAAGAATGGTGCAATTAGCCTTGAAGAGATGAGACAGGTACTCTTCTTCTCGTGAAACCTTTAATGCTTGTCCTTGGATATGAATTCCATTTCTAAATGTAGCTTTTCTTGACCTGGTTAATTTGAAATACTTAATTCAGGCTCTTGCAAAAGATCTTCCATGGAAGATGAAAGATGCACGTGTCCTTGAAATTCTTCAAGCGGTAAGCAGGAAATTTACGCTTTCTTTCCAAGTATACGTTTTCTGAAGTTAGAGAAATGATTAACTCGTTTTCGGTCCTGGCAGTAATTAGCTGAGGGGTAAGGATAGAGAAATGGTCTTATGTTTCTGGTTGTATCCCAACCTTCAATAGTGATATGGCAGTAAATAGTTGAGCGGTGACCATTCCCTATGGATCTGGGGGTTCTTCTTTCCCATTAGCCATGGTTACCGTATATGGCCTTTTAGAGAGAAATTTCAGTCGAATAACAGATCCTTGTAATGAAAATAAAAATTATCACACAAGTTATGGTCTGATGTAGTATGAATGTTGCTTCTGCAATTACTAAAACACTTGGTTATTATTTTACCATTTAATGCAGATTGACATTAACACAGATGGACTTGTTGATTTTTCTGAGTTTGTTGCGGCTGCCCTACATGTGCATCAATTGGAGGAACATAACTCTGAAAAGTGGCAACAACGTTCACAAGCTACCTTTGATAAATTTGATCTTGATAAAGATGGATACATTACTCCAGACGAGCTTAGAATGGTGAGTAGGATCTCTGTCTGTCAAAGATTCGGCGTCGTAGTTCCCTTCCTGCTTCTATATTTTGAGAAATATCTAACTGATGTTTACTTTGTAGCATGTTGGCTTAAAAGGTTCCATTGATCCACTGCTTGAGGAGGCAGACATTGATAAAGATGGTAAAATAAGCCTTCAAGAATTCCGCAAACTTTTAAGAACGGCAAGCATTGATTCACGTAGTCGCCAGAATCCTTGTATTCAACCGGGTTCCTTGATTTAGTTGGAGACTGAGTGGAGTTTTGAGGATTGAGACAAATGAGGACGTAACAGAAGTTGGCTTTGTTTTTTCCTCTGGAGGGCAAACAAGTCTTAAAGCCAGGACATAATTGCTGTGGTGATTGCTATCTCAAGCTCCTCTTTCTGAATCTCAAATTGGTAGATAGTGATCAGCTGCAGATTAGTCCACTGGTGTAAATCTAAACGTAAGAAGTGCGGGGCCAACAATTACAATAAAAATCAATATTTTAATGGAAGGTTAAGCTGGAAATATCCTTCACCATTTTTTTTAATTTTCTTTAAAGACTTTTTTTTAAAAGTGAAACTCGTCCTTTTTTATTTTAAAATATAAATAGTTGGATTATATAACTGATTTATAATAAACGATTAAAAGTTTTGTAATATCATTTAATTATTTTTTTAAAAAATAAAATGCAATATTAAATTATCAAAAATAAACACTAGAATCACGTTAAAACGCGAGATTTGAGGAGGTCCAATAGTACGTAGCTTTACTCCCAAGTGACTCAGATGGAGAGAGAGAAAAATCAAAAATAAAGAAAAAAACTATTAAAAGAACACAATTTAATTTCATTTTCTCAAAATTTTTATTAAATTTCAATTCAGAGATTTTTCTATGAAGCTAATGAAACCCTAAACACATGCACATATATATATATATAATAGAAAAATTCAATTATATTAAAACAAAAATTAAAATATTTGGAGCTGCCTTCAGTTTGCACCGGCGGAGCCTCGGGGAGTCGCTGGTTCTTCCGGCGAATTAAATTTCATGGGAACAGGCAAATTAAGGAGGGGGGAAACAAAGATATCCACTTTTACAGCCAAGAGCGAAAGATCTAGCATACGAAGAAGCGCTGCCAATAGCAGCTCCAACATTTTAGGCAAACCATATGTTTCTTCACTTACAGCTATTGGCTTTGTGAAAATTCTTGCAAATGTATTTAAACAGTGCAAAGCGCATGGCTTCTTCTGCCAAATTTATCAGATTTCCATTGAAAGATGTAATAAACTCGACACCACTGAAAAAGATGGGAATAATGCAATTCACGTCGGTCATGTACGAGGCTCCTGCTTCCTGCCTAATTATTAGCCAACACAATTTTACTTACCAACCTCTTTAACCAGTTCCTGGCTAATCATTTGAAAATTTTCAAGGCTGTTTCCAGTCATTGAGGAATTGATTAAGGTGAATTGGGACATGAATACATCAAATAACTAGTCAATTGTAAAGGGCCATTTGAAGCTAATTACTTTTACCAACTAAATGCAAGCACTTTACAACAGACAATTAACACGGAGTTCATCCACCTACTACATCAATGACGATTAGACACTAAAAGCTTAAGAAGCATTTGCTGATGAGTTTAATGCAGTGGCAGCTGCAGATGTCTTCCCCATGTGCAAGGGTCAAGATTTCATGGTGTCCTCCAAAACGAGGGTCTGTCCCAATTGCAACTAATTCTTACCAGAGAAGTAAAAATCCCTTCGCAATCTACGACATGGTCATGAATGATGCCACATCATAAATGAAGCTCAAACTCATCAGTCCTCGTATTAATTACCAGCTCTGTTCCAGCCATTTAAGAATGTCAATGGCACTGAATCAGCAAATTCAGCTATTGGTTTTTGGCACATCCCCTACACTGTTAGAGGAGCTATCCTGTAGACCTTGAGATGATGAAAACCTGCTCGACGAACTAACAGTAGTGAGGTTTCTTTCCTTGCTTCGTGATTGCTTGCCTTTTCTTTCTGATGATCCAGGTATTTTGAGTTCAAGGTCAGTAGCTACATCATTTGAATCCTCACATCTTCTTATATTGCTGCATTTTTCATTATCAGTTAACTTACTCTTAGAATCCTGTCTGCTTGAAACATGGGAAGTAGAGGCATATTGGGCCGAAGGTTGATCATTTACGGGATTGGCAGGGGTTGGGTATGGCATAAAGGTTGAACAAGGACCAGGCATGGCACCAGGGTTCTGATTTCCAAAGAAAGGAAATGGCCGCATAGATGGGTGCATTGGAATTGTACCGGGAGGCACAGGTACAGGAACTGTATATGAATAAGGTGAAGTCATAACAAGAGAATGATCAACAGCAGCCCATGGAAACATAATCCTACACCTTTGTTGATACTGAATCTTCAAACTCTCAATGTCAGATTTTAAAGAAGCTTTTTCTTCTCTGAGTTCATTCTTTTCCTGCGTTAGCTGTGAATTCAAATTATGCAATCACATTAACAATCTCTAAAGCATCAGAATCACAATCACTATATGTGTAGAGATAATCACCTCACGTGATTCTTCTGACAGTGTTGTATACTCGGCCTTTAGCCTATTGACTTCAGATGTGAGATCGTTCAGCATTTGAATTGTGTCTGTTAAAATGGTTGCCTTGTCATTCTTGGGTCTATCTGGGTCTGGAACCACAAGAAAAGTATAACTATGCAATGATGTAATCATATAATTTTTGTTTTCAATTTTTTCCAATCAATTAAATTTCTTTCTACAAAGACAACCAGAGTCGCTGGAGAGTATCAACAAGCAAGCTAAACCTTCAGTTCTTCAGAACACAAAAAAAAAAAAAAAAGGATACCCAAAATTCTAAAAGGTCAGGAGTCGGATACAATTATTCAAAACGACATTTCCTAGGTATGGGATCTCCGTAATCAAATTCATAAGCCAACAAACACCTAAAACTATGACATCCATCAGCTTGATAAAGCAAACGTTAAATAAATTTAGATCACAAAGAACTTCATTACTCGACCAGTTAATTCATTCTCAACCAGATAATACGCAAATATGCAGGTTAAGTAGGAAGAAAGAATATTCAAGAAGCATCACACTACAATGTCAGTTAGCCGATCGGGAATAGATATTGTGGAGAACGTTAGCAACATCAATAAAAATACCTAGCGCGTTGCCCAACTCTTGAAACTGTTCGTTGAGCCTATCCCTCCTCAACTTTTCCCTGTCTGCTTTCTGAACTTTCCTAGCAGCAAACGAGTCCTTAACTTCTACTTCAGGTTTTTGTCTGCAATGGGGACACCTCCCACAAAATCAAGATTTACCCATAAATTGACAAAACTTTAACCAAATGTAAACGTCAATAATCAAACACGAGAAGAGAATTCCATTAAAAACCACCAAATGGAGATAACAGCCAAAAAAGACACAAACTTTAATCCATTCCACCAACCCAAAACAAGAAAGCTCCCCAACAGACAAAAAGTGCGCAATGATAGAAAAAAAACAATGGAAATCAACAGAGTCAACAAGTACTTTTCAGAGACATCGCGTGTAATCAAGAAAGTCAATCAACAGGAATGAATCAAAGAGGACCTGGACTCATGGGCAGAGTTCTGAAGAGAAGTAGGAGGCGGAACAGATTGAGAAAAATCATTTGCTGCCTTCTTCCACGGATCCATATTCCTCCAATTCTTCTTCTTTTACCTCTGCATAAATATCTATTTCACATCAAAATCAGCTACGGAAACTTAAGATTGGATTTGCGTTGAGTCAGTGGGTACTAGCTGGTTTTCCTCGATAACCTGATTTTATGTCATCACCAATAAACGACCCCAGAATTGTGCTTTCCACGAGCCACCACCTCCTTTTCTCTATCCAATCCTTTCAATTTTTTTTAATCTATCGATTAGTAAAATATAAACAAACGTGTTAGAATGTCACTACTAGGTAACAGACACGGCTCGTGTCCTCCACGCTTGGTACTCCCTAGACTTGCCAACCAATTACTGCCACGTTGCAGAAAATACGACGTCGCCGGGAGGTCGGCCGCCACGACGAGAAAATAGGCTGAACATTTCTTTTGTAATTTTCATTTCCTTAAAAAATAAAACATGTTAATGATTAATAATGTTAATATAAACGTATTTTATTATTAATAATAAATAATTTTTAAATTAATTACATAAATATTTTATATTATTATAATTATAAATTAATACTTATTAATTAATGCATATCGAAATTAATATTATTATTTACACTTACTATAAAATCAGAAATAAAATGAAACGAATATGGATATACTTCGTTCCGCAGATACCTCGTATGTAATTAAAGAAAGAACAATTTTTTTTCTTTTAATTTTATCGCCCAATTTAATCAATAAGTTATACTTTTTGAATATATATTTATATTTATCACTACATATTAATTACAATTTTATTTTAAATTGTTATTGTTAAAAAGAATTTTTTTATTTATTTAAAATACTGTATCACTTAGAATTTGGGGGGAAGTGGGGGCGGGAGCGAGGGCGGGGCCCTCTTATAATGGACCCCGGGCAGGGCCAGACAAGTCGTTGAAGTAGCTGTAACGTACTCAACTTCTAAGAACGACGATGTTGATGTGACTTGCTTCTTTGACTTCTAAGTAATTATTATTGATCTTAAAGTTAAAATGTTTATGGAAATACTTCATCTATCATCACAAGAACTTGGCCAGTAGATGTCTTTGAACCCACATAATCTACAATAAGAATCTGTTAAGTACCAAATCCCATAATCCATAGTTTTAATGATGCAACTCAAAACCCACTTTGTTGCTCCAAGATGAACCTTCGAAGGATGTTGCGTAAATCTAAAAATTACGATAATAAAAAATGTAATATTGAGTCCAGTGTGAGTGTGGGTTAGATAAATTAATCTAATAATTAAGCTTCTGAATCTTTTAGTATTAGTAGGAATAATAGTAGATCAGGGGCTCAAACATGTACAAAAATTTTTAAAAGATCATTTCTAAAGCGTGATTAGACTTCAAAGACTCAGTCTAAACTTGAGGGTTAAGTGAGCTTTAGGCTGGCATAATCAAGCCTTAATTAGAATAACGACTATTTAGACTAGGTTAGGCTCATTCCAAATTGGTTAAACTTAAAAGTCAAACTCTTTTAAAAAAAATTAAATAGTGTAAAACACATTTTGCTCGAATCAAATCCAAAAGGCCAACCTTTTTAGGGAAATATCAAATATTCCAATGACTAAGTGGAGCAAATTAGACTCAAAAGCCTAATTCTTTATAAATTTTGTGATTGAGGCAAAGATCAAAATGCTTTATTTATACAATCGCCTTCGTCCTCTAACCATTTCCCATATTGAAAGTAAAAAGACACGGAGGAGGAAGGTGATTGTATAAATAAAGTATTTGAGCCTTTACCTTAATAAAAAATCTTTCAAAGGATTGGCTTTAGGCCTTGAATTGTCTTAATTAAGAATTGAACTCCTTTATTATTAAATAAATTATGTAAACATTAGCCATCTATACTCAATCTTCTCGCTGTAATTGTTCATTAATATTCATCTATGTAACTACATACTTACAATTTATTGAGAAGATCCTTAGGATATTTTCTCTATAAGATGAAAATCTCATCTTCTACTTACTATATAAGAAAATAATGTACTAAATTCATATATAACATTTCAAACTCATTCTTCTTATGTGTCTTAAACTCATACACAAGAAAAATAGAGGATCTTGTATAAACGATATCAGCAACATAAAGACAAATAATAATTGAATTTTTTTTTTTACATTCCTTCTTCACATACATAGTGGGATCATTAGCACTTATCTAAATTCATTTTGCTAGAAATATCAATTAATTTTGCTATACCATACCCAATGAGCCTAATTCAATTCATACAACGCCTTTCTCAACTTATACACTTTTGTATTTTTTTTCTTCTTTTTATTAAAAAATATTACGGTTGAGCTACATAAGCTTCTCTTTGTAAATCTCCATTTAAGAAAGTTAACTTTGTAAATCTCCATTTAAGAAAGTTAACTTGACAATAAATTGACAAAATTAAATTATACTTGTACATCCAATGCTATAATATCCCTCGTAGTTTCAAAATGAGCTATTAAAGAAAAGTTGTCTTCAGAGTCAATAACATGTTGTTGTGTATATCCTTTTGTCACAAGTCATGTTTTCAAATTTTGTATGTTTTCATATGTATCAAATTTTATTTTAAATACCCACTTCAATCCAATTGCAAATTTGCCTTCCATTAAGTCCATCATCTTTTATGTTTTATTCTTTTCGAATATTTTCAATTCTTCCACCATTATTATGTATCATTCTTCCACCATTATTATGTATCATTCTTCTTTTTTAATTGCTTGTTTATAGGTTATAAGATTTGAAACAATAAGAGCAAATTGACATGATACATATATATTAGCCAAAGATCTATATTTATATTTAATTGTATCTCTTCTTAAGGCTCTTCAAGGGTGAATGAAGAGTTTCAATTTTGAGGTGTAGATGGAGAGCTTGGCGATGCTGAAGGAAATGAAATTGATGATGTAATAGAGGAACTAGTTCGTGAGTTTGTTAAAGTTAGCTCTTGATTTAAATTTAAGGAGACTCCATTGACTATATGAACATGTTCTTATATTTTCTCTTCACTTGTATACTAATCCAACTTGCATTTTCATCAAGTACGATATCCCTTCTTATCAAAATCTTACCACTGTGAGGGTTATATAATCTATATTGGATTAAGTACAATAACCAATGAAAATAAAAAAAAATCTTCAAATTTTTCATTAAGTTTTTAACAAACTTGAGAATTTACCAAAGCATAAGTAATGCACCCAAATATCTTAAGTGGCTCATAGATGGGTTTTTTTTTCGTGCTATGCTTTAAATGGAGTTCCATTAATGAAAACCCATGTTAAAGAGAGATTCAATATATAGACAAATGTTGATATAACTTCTGCCTTAAAAATTTATTTGTTATAGTGTACTTATTATCATCTACAACAATTTAATTCATTTGCTTAATGACACCATTTTTTTATTGGAAGGAGTTGTCAACTCCCTATAAACACCATGTTCTTCACAAAGAAGTTTAAATGGCAAGAAATTTTCACCTCTATCAGTGTGAAGTACTTTAACGTAATATCCACTTTGTTTCTCCACTTTAGCTTTGAAGTGCTTAAACTTTTCAAAATTCTCTAACTTGTTTTTCTAGAAAATAAGTACAACTTGTTGACTATAATCATTAGTAAAAGGCAAGAAGTAATGATTCTTATAAAATGACTTTGTTTACATAAGCCAAAAATCATGAATTAATTTAAGCCACTTTAAAGCTCTCTAAGTTTTTCTAACAAGAAATAACTTTCTAGATTGATTTTCATATATACACCCTTCACATAAATTAATAAATCTATTTTTCATCTAAGAACCATACCTTTATTACTTAGCAATTTTATACCCTTAATGTTAAGATCCTCATGTTGCAAATATCATATCTTTGAATCATTTTTCCATCAGTAGCAAGAATATAACTTTCCACTTTTGAAACTTCCAATGACACATTTTTATTTTGAGTCATCTTGACATTCATTATCACTAGGCCTAATTGCTTATCTTTGATAGCATAAGTATCTTCCTTAAATAATATAAAATATCCACTAGCCATTAGTTTCCTAACATTAAATAAATTGTATCTTAAATTGGGTACAAATTGGACATTATGTAAAAACCTAAGTTTACTATGGCAATTTTTAATCCCACTGTACCTTTCCTTTTCACATGTGTTTTTTGCCATTTACAAGTCGCACCTTCATCTTCTGTGTCTCGTCAAGCTCTTGAAATATAGATTTTATGCTTATTATATGATTTGAATAGCCACTATCTATAAACCATAAATTGCCTAGCTTATGGTTAGGATTAAAATAAGCCATAAAAACTTACTTTCTTTATTCTTTATTGAAAATTTTACATTTTGGTTTATGTACTAGCAATCAACCTTTACATGTTCATATCCCTTATAATGATAACACTAAATGAAATTCTTGGAGTTTCTTTGCTCACTATATCTACCTTTTTCTCTTCCATTGCTACAAACATAAAATCCTACTATACACCTATTAAACATTCACCTTTTCCAATTTTAGCAATGTCCTTCACTTGTAATGTCTTCTTTTCATTCTTTGAAAGTGATTTATTAACTCTCGACTAATAAACTTGAAAAAAACCCATTAGTTCAATAAATGAAAATTTTGGCAAATCTTTAGATTCTTGTATGACAGTTACTACATGATATATGTCATTATTTTTCTTTTTGTAGGATCCCTTTTGATAGAATATTATCATTGCTTTTGAAAAATAAAGAATTAATTTTTATAATCAAGGTTTCAAAGTCACGTTGAGTAATCACATTACAATAACTTTTAAGTTACCTTGAAATTACTTTTGTAAAATTGAACAAGCTTGATTTGATGTGGTCAGCATTGTATTTTGTGAAAAGACTTATCATAGACATATTGTTGAATGATCACCATTATCTTATAATCTTTCTTCTTGTTCTCTTATAACCTGTCTTCTTCATCAAAATTTGGATACTCATGTTCTACCAAGTTCCAAAAAATTTTAAAATTTAAGTAGAGTTTTCATACAAAAATTCTAAAATTCATAACCTTCTCCCTTAAATATAAGATCGAGTGATTATATAGTACTCATTGCATTATTATTGCTAGTCACTGCACTTCCTTTTAGCATTTCACTCAACTTATGTATTTTATTTCTAATCATTCTTTTAAAAGTGCTTTGATACCAAATTTATTAAAAATAAATGAAAAAATAACAAAGACATTAATAGAGATAAAGAAAGTCATGACACTCAGACTTGTTATTCGATGATTGCGATATATAAAACTGAAACGAACATGCCTATATATAAGTTAACTGTAAAAAACAAATTAAGTACCACTAAAGCAACTATCAAATTTTATTGTGCCCACTAATATAATCTTAGTAACAATAATGACTAACTATTTTACTATTTAAACTCAAAAATATGTGACCTCTAATAATAACGCAAAAAAAAAACAATAAGCCTAATTTTAAATCATTTTTTGACAAAAATCTAAACACAGAAGCGATCTTAATCTATAATCTGATCATATAATTAACCCCTATGATCAATCTAATCTTAAAAATAAATCCCTATGATTATATACATAATTTGTAACACTTGCCCTCAAACTGGAGCATAGATATCAATCATGCCCAGCTTGTTACAAAGATATTCAACTTGAGTCCCGTTTAAAGCTTTTGTAAATAGGTCTATTAGTTGTTCTCTAGTCTTCATATATCTTGTAGAAACTAAGTTTTGATGCACCTTTTTACAAACAAAATGACAATCAATCTCAATATGCTTAGCTCGTTATAAAATATAGGATTAGAAGCTATATAAAGAGATACTTGGTTATCACAATATAACTTTGCTAGCTTTGAATCTTTGAGACCAATTTTGGTCAATAGCTTATATATCTACATTATTTCACACACAGATTGGGGCATAACTCTGTATTATGATTCTACACTTTTCGTCCAACAAAACGACAATAGCTTATGGTGGATTTTTTTCTCAATCTTAGACCTTGCTCAAACTACATCTAAAAAGCACTTTATTTGAGTGTGACCATGTTTTTTTATACAATATTCCTCATTTAGAAGCTCCTTTAAGTAACATAAAATCTACTCTAAACAAGCCCAGTGATGAACTGTTGGAGAAAACATAAATTGACTCATAATACCAACTGAATAAGCAATATTAGGATGAGTTATCGTAAGATAGTTCAATTTCCC
Organism: Erythroxylum subrotundum; assembly: GCA_027563845.1. Classification (NCBI taxonomy): domain Eukaryota; kingdom Viridiplantae; phylum Streptophyta; class Magnoliopsida; order Malpighiales; family Erythroxylaceae; genus Erythroxylum; species Erythroxylum subrotundum. Next base: position 8,270,696 of record JAOQMQ010000196.1, read on the forward strand.
AACTAGTCTTCTATACTTCATAGTATCTTCAAACAAATATCCATCTTTTGTGAGTTACAAATTAGGTGACATAAAGACACTATATGGTTTAGCCCTTAGTTTCCTAGTTTCGAGCAATAAGTAAGCACATATTTCCTTTGAGATAAAAATACCTTTCTTATTCCTTGTCACCTCAATTCCCAAGAAGTACTTTAATACTTTTAAATCCTTCATTTGAAACTAGTTATGAAGAAATATTTTCAAAGATGAAATTCCCATACATCACTGGCAGTAATAACAATATTATTTAAGTACACAACAAGAATGATAATGTCAAATGTACAGTGTTTGTAGACAGCTGAGTGATCAGACTTGCTCTTGCTCATGCTAAATTGTTCAATTGCTCGTCTAAATTTGCTAAACTAGGCATGAGAATCATGTTTCAAACCATATAGAGATCTTAAAAGATGACACATTTTCCTATGCTTCCTTGAGCAACAAACTCAAGTGGTTGCTCCATATAAACCTTATCCTACAACTTCATATAAGAAAGCATTTTTTATGTCTAACTAATGTAAGGGCTAACAATAGGCAACAAATATAGAAATAAACAAACGAAATGAGTTCAACTTTGCCACAAAAGAGAAAGTATCAGAATAGTCCACACCATAAGTCTGAGGATAACATTTAGTAAGATGGTGAGCTTTAAGATGAGCTACTAAGATATTATAATGGACTTTAATGGAAAATACTCACTTACATCTGATAGCCTCTTTTTCTTGTAGGTAAATCCAGTAAATTCTAAGTACCATTAGCATCTAGCGCATTGATTTCTTCTATCATTGTCACTTACTAGTCAGGACGAGATAAGGCCTTATGAACAATTTTGGGAAGAGATATAATGTCAAGAGAGGCAACAAAAGAGTAAGAAGAAGACGAAAAATGATCATAAGAAACAAAACTTGAAATTGGGCAAGTACATTGGCATTTATCTTTATAAAGAGTAATTGGAAGGTCAAGTTCAGTCTCAGTGGGATCTGATGTCGAAAAAGGAACTTGTGCTAGACGTGTATCAGGAACATATCGTCATCTAGAAAAGATATAATAAATAGGTGGAAGTGCACTAAAATCGTAGGTGTCAAAGAAACATTTGGTAATTTTTGGGTGATTTAATACACTAATAAATCATCAATCTCCCTTTAACTACTATAAGTGTTGGAAGAGGTAAGAAAGTAAGGAATATATTCTATAAATGTAATGTCAGCAAACATAAGGTACTTACTAAGATTGGGGCAACAACATTAATACCTTTTTAAAGACGAGAATACCCCAAGAAGACATATTTAACGAACTTAGGATCTAATTTGGTGACTTGAGGAAGAAGATCAAGAATAAAACATGTACTTCAAAACAAATGAGGTTTAATGGAGAACAAAGGCTTAAGGAATTTTATGATAAAGGATGGATGATGGCATAAGGATGATAAAATAATAGGTTGTTAAAATTGCATCAACCTAAAGCATTTAAGGACATATATTTGAAACAAAAGTACACTGTCTGTTTCAAGGGGATGCCTGTTTTTCATTTCAACACCACCATTTTGTGATGGAGTGTTAACATAAGATGTCTGGTGAAGAATGCAATTTTTAAGCGTATAAGTCTGAAAGGAATCCGAAAGATATTCTTCGGCATTATCACTTTGTAAAGTATATAAAGTAAAGTTAAATTGTGTTTTGATTTTACACAAAAGGCAGTAAAATAGGAAAATAAATCCTAGTGATTTTTCATTGATTAAAGCCAAGTTATTTGAGATAATTCATCAACAAAGGTAATAAGTAACAAAACTCAAGCTGGGATGCAATGGGATATAGACCTCAAACATTATAATAAACTAATTTAAATGGAAAAATTGCTCTTTTATTGACTTAAGGATTAGAAGGTACGCGATGATATTTTGTAAACTGACATGACTGACAATCTAGAGATGATGCATTTTGAAATTCCAAACAAAATTTCTTTAATACAATAAGAGAAGGATGGTTTAACTTATATTGTGCTTGAAAAGGAGTTACGGTCATAGAGCAAGCAATAAATATGGGCACTCGCTTAAGAATATCCAAAATATGGAGACCTTATGTTACATGTCTACTACCAATAATCTTCTTCATTATAAGATCCTGAAAAAGACAATATCTAGGGAAAATGAGATACACGAATTTAAAGCCTGAGTAATCTTGCTAACGGACATTAAATTAAATGAAAAACCTAGTAGGCCTAAAACATGTGATATGGAAATTAAAGGAGTTAGATGGGCTATTCCAAAACCAAGAGCATAAAAATTAGAACCATATGCTAAAATAATTGTGGAAGGAGAATTATGGGATTTATTGGTGGTAAGCAGATTTGGATTACATGTCATACGATTATTTGCAACATAATCAATGACCCACTAGGTGTTGGAGGATGAAAGAAGACACTCATTGGAATTACCTATCTCAACAATAACAATGAAAGAATTATAAGAGCTTTTTAATGCTTCTTGATACTGACATAGCAAATTCATCTGCGGAGACCAAAAGTTTTTACTCTGAAAAGATACTAGGTGTAATAGTAGAAATAGTTGCAACACAAGTCGAGTTAGGTTTATGAGATTTGTTTTGCGTCTTTGGACAAGTTTGCTTAATATGACTTAGTTCATGACAGTAGCGATATACAACTCCTCATGTATCTTGGTTTCTCTTATCCTACCCCCTTATACTACCTCCTTTGCTTGGATTTTGATTGGATGATCTTCCACTATTATGACTAACTAGAGAACTTGAAGCCTAAATAGATGGAGCAATAACAACACTATGTTTTATGTAGAGTGCTCTAGTGAAGACCTAGTTTAAAAAGGCGATTTTCTCATGTGAGAGAATTTGGGACTTCACCGTATCAAATTGACAATTAAGGCTTACCAAAAAACTTATGACTGCCATTTTCTTCTGATGAGTTTGTTGTACTTTGATATTAGAACTAAAAAGTAACATGACATTTAATTCTTTATAAAACTTTTAAAAATTTACAAAATAGATTTGAAGAGACTGATCATGGTGTTCAGTCTGATAAAAATTCTTACAAACCTCATAAATATGAGAAGTATTCTCTTTTCCTAAATATAAAAACTCCAGATAATCTTTTAGTTGCTTAACATACTCACAATTATTAATCATACTAGCCACTTCAGTATCTATCAAATTCTAAAATTGCAAAAATAACCTAGCATCATCTTTTAACCATTATCTTCTTATTCCAATTGTAGGTGGATCATCTGTAAGATGGTCATTTTTAGAAATACTTCGCAAATAAATTCTAATTGTTTTGTTCCATTCTAGATGGTTAAGACCTGTCAATTTATATTCGATGATCTGCTTAGTAGTTGATAATGATGAAGAAGGAAGGTACCCAGGGGAGGTGGAAGAGAGAGGCAACGTTGGGAGAGGTGATTGGATAGAACAACACTAACACATTCGCTTCCACACACTTGCGTGTGAAGTAGATGACAGGGTCTTGAAGTGGCACGTGTGGTTCACTCATAGAGCTATTGGCGATTGGTCTTTTGGGAGAGGCTAGCCAATGGCCGAAGAATCTAAGGATGCCGACAGTGAGCATCAAAAGATTGGTCGATAACTGGAGACTTTAACCCTACGTTTGGTTAGTGTCCTTAGGGGTGAGGACGGATGACAAGGACACAAAAGTTCTGTCCTTCTTCCTGTTTGCTTGCCATCCTCACCTATTTTTGTTCCGTCTTCAGAGGACAAGGACGAAAATTTTTGTTCCTTCCAAAACTGAGGTACGAAAATTCTTGTCCTACGGACAAAAACTAAACACATAAGGAAATGTCATAAATACTCCTCCCCCACATAAGCAATTTTTATTCTTAATTATATTATTAAACTCATCATCATCATCTTCATTATTATTATTATTATTA
>JAOQMQ010000196.1:8303832-8314099 GCA_027563845.1 Erythroxylum subrotundum
TTTTGGGTGAGTTATTGGTGAGCAAAATTTTTGTGGGGCTGCTGTGTATGATTTGAAGTGCTGCACTTTTTCTTATGGAAAAGATGTGTTGAGCAGTCCACGTATGACAAGAGCAGATGCTGTTGTTATGTGTCATTGAAGGAGTTCATTGTTTGCGGCATACATCAATTTAATTGTTGAAGAATGGGCATTGTGGAGTGCGGCAACTTGGTCTTTTATTGCTGAATAATTTTAGATCTATTTCAGTAGAGCAGATCTTATTGGAAAGTTGTTCTTTTTTTTATCTCAAGTGTATTATTATCTTGTTTTTAGTTGATTGGTCACTTGAGTTGTTTATTTCTTATCTTTATTATCAAATATTGGGTTGATTGAGAAAATTCTCTGTTGAGGTTAGTACGAGGCGGTCGTACTATTGAGTGTGAAATTATTTCACAGGAAGTGAGGTTGAGGGATAGTGTCAAGGGTTGAGTGGTGTCGGCTCAGTAAAGCCTTAGGTAAAACTATTGTATTTTCGTGAAAGTGATTAAGCTGGGTGAAGGCCTCGCAGACGTAGGCAAGGTGTGCCGAACTGCGTTACCAAATTTCTGGTGTTTTTATTATTTCGGTTCTGCTTGTTTTTATATTTTGTTGGTGCCAAATAAGGTTGCGGAAAGTTTGCGAAATAATTAACCCCCTTCAATTTTTCAATATATATATCAATTTATCATCTTATTTTCCTAACAAATTGGTCTTTAAGAAGACCTGGACTGAAATTTTATAACTTGTGGTGTCACTTACAACTTGTAAGAGATCTACAAATACATATGGTTGATCAAAAGAAAACAAAAAAGAACTAGAAAAATGGAAATAACGGTGAAAGAGAAAAAGGATTGTATCAACATTTTTCCATTGTTGTGTCTATGAACCAATGGACGTAGCATTTGTTAAAATTATATATCCGTGGGAGATTAAGAAGGGTGTATTAATTGTAATGAGACCATACTCCTCAAAGTTGACAGAATTATTTCTGATCATGGCAATATAGTTTTTAATTAGGGAAGACATCTTACATTGATGTTATCAGTTATTTTAAACATTCTTTTTGTATATTTGGAATCCTATAACGTCTTTATCCAAATCTTAAATTTCATATATGATAAATTCCGTTATCCTTCAACGACAAAGATAACATACAACATATACATTGTTGGGATCAATTCATAGATTAAAGTTAATTATGCATACACACATAAAGGAATTAAAAAAAATATCCGGTAGAGATACAAAAGGAAAACTAAGAGTTTTCCGGATTAAGTGATTGATTCATTACTTGGAAAATTGATGATTCGGCAAAATGTACACAAATAAATTAAAAAAAGTTCTTCTCGTTGTGACTCTTAAATTTGTGAAATATTTCACAAATATGACTTACCGAAACTATATCACAGGTTTCCAGCTTAAGTTGTATCAATGTGATTGTGGATACAATTATACCCTTTTGATTAACACTATAATAAAGACCCTATTAAATTAGCAAATATCTTAGAAGTTATGTCGTGATTACTAGTAATTGTCCCCATAAAATACCAACTTTGGAAGATTCAGAAAAACCTTCCTGACTAGTTCAAATTATAGGTTAAAATGGAATTGGAAAACCTTGTACGCAAGTATTCTGCTTCAGATATGTCATCCCTCCTTTTCTCAGACAAAAAGTTTTGAACTTTCGTGGACAAATTAAACAACTTCACACAAAAAAATCCAACCATCCTAAAGTTTATAGTTGATTGAATAGTCATGCATACACAAACAGAAAATTGAATTGCAATTTTTGCTCTAAAGGTGAGTCAAAACTTAAAAGAGCTCCTCAAGACAATAGCTCTTGTGCCACATTCATATTGTATATAATAATTGATTTAAGAATGGTCGAAAAAAAAGAAATGACTATGCAGAACAAGATACGAATATGAACGCGTTTGACCTTGTAAACCCCGTCTTGACTACGAAAAGCAGAAGACTTTCAGACTATTCAAACTCCTGACTCCAACTTGTCCTGCACATGTTTCACGACTCCTGGGCAAACAGATCAACTTGTCCTGCATATGTTTCAACCAACCAAAACCTCAGATCTCTGTTTCACGACTCCTGGGCAAACAGATCAACTTGTCCTGCATATGTTTCAACCAACCAAAACCTCAGATCTCTCTCTCCCTTAATCCAACTTCAAGTCACACAAAAGTTCTCATGATTACTCCGCCTTGTTGATTGCTGTAGAGAATCAACCGCATTTCCGGCTCATTTATTCACATTTCTCTTTTGCTCTTGCCCTTCAATTGTCACCGCCAATCAAGCCCATCAAGAACTGTAACTCGTCTCTCCCTATTTCTTTGTGGCTTTCTTTATTAAAGGTTTGAACTTTTATTGGTTTTTGGATCAAGGAATCGATCTCTTTGAGAAATTTTGACCTGGGTACGGGTCCGCCATGGCGGACTTGGTGAAACAAATCTTGGCAAAACCGATTCAATTAGCGGACCTGGTGATCAAAGTTGCTGATGAAGCGAGCTCGGTTAAACAAGAGTGTCACGAGCTCAAATCCAAGACCGAAAGGCTCGCTGCTTTACTCCGACAAGCTGCGCGAGCCAGCTCCGACCTTTACGAGCGACCCGCGCGCCGTATCATCGAGGACACTGAACAGGTCCTCGAAAAAGCTCATGCCCTTGTGCTCAAGTGTCGCGCTAATGGTATCATGAAGCTAGTTTTCACGATTATCCCAACTGCCCAGTTCCGTAAAATGTCTTCTCAGTTGGAGAATTCCATCGGCGATGTGTCGTGGCTTTTGCGTGTATCAGCGTCGGCCGATGATCGTGACGATGAGTATCTGGGGTTGCCTCCTATAGCGGCTAATGAGCCGATCCTTTGTTTGATATGGGAACAGATTGCGATCCTCTATAATGGGTCGCTTGAGGATAGATCTGATGCTGCAGCTTCGCTTGTTTCGCTTGCGAGAGACAATGATCGGTATGGTAAATTGATTATTGAAGAAGGCGGCGTGCCTCCTTTGTTGAAGTTGATTAAGGAGGGGAAGATGGAAGGTCAAGAGAACGCTGCTAGAGCTATTGGGCTATTGGGGCGTGACCCAGAAAGCGTTGATCACATGATTCTTGCAGGAGTTTGTTCGGTGTTTGGGAAAATATTGAAAGAAGGTCCCATGAAAGTTCAGGCTATGGTGGCTTGGGCTGTTTCAGAACTTGCAGGGAATTATCCAAAGTGTCAAGATCTGTTTGCGCAGCATAATATAATTCGGTTGTTGGTTGGTCATCTTGCTTTTGAGACAGTTCAGGAACACAGTAAGTATGCAGTTACCAGCCAAATGGGAACCTCAATCCATGCAGTTGTTGTTGCGAGTAACAATTCTTCTGTAGCTAAGCCATCAATTGACGATGCTCATAGTCATATTGCTCATTCTATGGATAATGAGGTTACAATTCAGTTGCGCAATGTGGTTACCAATACCATGGCGTTGAATGCTGCCTATAAACTGACAAACCAAGGACAAGGTGTGAATATCAATGGTGCACCTCATAATAATGTCCCAAAAAGCAATAGCAACAACAATGTGAAGCAAAATAGTCATCCAAATCATTCGCTTTCTGCTGGAAATCTCAAGGGGAGAGAGCATGAAGATCCTGCCACTAAGGCCAACATGAAAGCAATGGCTGCAAGGGCACTTTGGCATTTGGCCAAAGGAAACTCCCCAATCTGTCGCAGCATAACTGAATCGAGAGCACTCCTGTGTTTCGCGGTCCTTTTAGAACAAGGGTGTGATGAGGTTCAATACAACTCTGCCATGGCATTGATGGAGATCACGGCTGTGGCAGAGAAAAACGCTGATTTGAGAAGATCAGCATTTAAGCCTAATTCACACGCTTGCAAAGCCGTTATCGATCAGCTCCTGAGGATCATTGAGAAGACTGATTCAGGCCTTCTGATATCTTGCATCAAATCTGTTGGGAATTTAGCAAGGACATTTCGGGCTACGGAGACAAGGATTATTGGTCCCTTGGTTAAGCTTCTTGATGAAGGAGAAGAGGACGTCTCGAGGGAGGCTTGTCTAGCCCTCACAAAGTTTGCCTGTTCAGACAACTATCTCCATCTTGATCACTCTAAGGCCATTTTAAGTGCGGGAGGGGCAAAGCACTTAGTCCAGCTTGTCTATTTTGGTGAACAGATTGTTCAACTCTCAGCATTGCCTCTATTGTGCTACGTTGCCCTGCATGTACCAGACAGCGAGGAGTTTGCACAGGCTGAGGTGCTTACTGTCCTAGATTGGGCCATCAAGCAAACTCACCTCACTCAAGACCCAACAATGCCTACTTTGCTAGACCAGGCTAAAAGTAGATTGGAGCTTTATCAGTCCAGGGGTTCAAGGCGATCCCAGTAAAATATTGTTAAGCGTCCCATACCATTTTCTCGTTCAATGTACATTCGATTAGTTGCTCTGCTCTGTTATCTTCTTTTCTGTAGTCTACTTAAATTCTTTAGGGTGCCCATTGATGAACATCTCATTTGCTTGCATGTCTATTCACAGTCCCCATACGGCTTCCAGCAGATTGTAATCTTTGAGTTCCTGAAGGTGTAATTGTAGATTGGTGATAAATAAAAGTTTAGGTTGGAAGCTTTGTGTCTCTACCAGAGGTTGGACCATCTGATAAGGATTTTTATAGATGCTCAGTGGTCACTGCATTGTCTACTAAGAACATAGTCCATCCCGGGTTTTTGAGCTAGCTTGGAAGGACTATCATGAGCGAAACAAGGTCGCTCTTTATGGCCAGCTGATGTAATATGAGATTGACAATTTAATATTGCTCTTCCTCTAATGCCTATTTTAAAATATTGAAAATATCTTAAAAACATATTATTTGAAAAATTATAAATTTCATATGAAATGTTTCATTTAATTACATTTATATTAAAAAAATAAACAATACCTAACTCAAAATTCTTAATTTCTTGAAGTATTTCTTCAAATCGAGACCAAATGACCAGAACTCACCTGCCAGCACCCGTATTTCCATTTTTGTGTTCTCCTTTTTGGTCTAGTGAATCAGAAAAGAACATGTAAAACATGGTTTTACTTGGACGAAGCAAGAGTCATATACTTACCCAACCGACTTATCCTTATAACAACCACTGCATTGCCTCCAAATTCTCATCCACGCAATCCATAAATCCTGTACTGGCCAAAAACGCAAGGTCTTCCCATCCTTTGCTCCCTCCTTCACTTCCCAACTCTGCCATCTCTTCTTATTCTTTCTTCGTCGTAACACCATGGCTACTGCAGTAACTGCTGCAGTCTCCTTTCCTTCTTCTAAGTCCACTCCTCTTCCCTCAAGAACGTCCATAATCTCACCAGAAAGAATCACCTTTAGGAAGGTATCGAGTTTTATCCACGTGATTAGTAACTTTCATGGGAATTGGCTAATGAAGTTGTGATCTTTTTCGTCTTCTGCTTATGTTTAGGTGCCATTATACTACAGAGATGTGTCTGCTGGTGGAAGAGTGGTTCCTGTCAAAGCCCAGGTCACTACAGAGGCTCCTGCTAAGGTTGAGAAGGTATCCAAGAAAGATGACGAAGGTGTGACTGTTAACAAGTTCAAGCCCAAGACGCCTTACATTGGCAGATGTCTTTTGAACACTAAGATCACTGGTGATGATGCTCCGGGAGAAACGTGGCACATGGTTTTCAGCACTGAAGGTACTGTCTTCTACTTTGTCCTTCCAATGAATCGTCAACTTGTTCTTTGCTTGATTGATGCAGAAATGGTGAAATTATAGTTTATCTGATAGCTGACTGTAATTCTGAATAGATCAATGAATTTTGACTATGTTTGAAACTCTTATATTACTGATTATGGACTTAAAAGCTGTAATGATGAGTTTATTCTTCTAAGAAATGATTGATCTTGTTAAGCTAAATGGTTTCTTGGGGACACAGGAGAAATCCCTTATAGAGAAGGACAATCAGTTGGAGTTATTCCAGATGGTATTGACAAGAACGGGAAGCCTCACAAGCTAAGATTGTATTCGATTGCCAGCAGTGCTCTTGGTGACTTTGGAGACTCCAAGACTGTGAGCTCCTTACTTTTTGATTACTTTCTTGTTAACAAGTTACCTTGCCAAATACTTTTTTACATCCCAAAGCAAACTGTCTTATAGTCTTCCTTTTTATCCTTCCTTTCATGCTGTTTTTGGTTGATTTTTTTAATGCTATTATTTTGGTTCAGGTGTCTCTTTGTGTGAAGAGGCTCGTGTACACTAACGAAAATGGAGAAATTGTAAAAGGAGTGTGCTCAAATTTCTTGTGTAAGGATTTTAAGGCTCTTTTAAACTTTTTAAGGGGATTCTCTGTAAACAATTAGTTATAAGATAACTTGTATGAGTTTGACATTTCACATCTTTCGTTGCAATGTAATGCAGGTGACTTGAAACCTGGAGCTGAAGTGAATATTACTGGACCAGTTGGGAAAGAAATGCTTATGCCAAAAGATCCCAATGCCACAATCATCATGGTTGTCACTCACTTCCTTTCCTGCTAAGACAAGCAGTCTCAGTTATTTAATGGTTTGGTGCTGCTACTTTCTATTTCCCCTTTTTCTTTCTGAGAAATTGCTTTCCTTTTAGCTTGCTACCGGAACTGGCATTGCTCCTTTCCGATCATTCCTCTGGAAGATGTTTTTTGAGAAGCATGAAGACTACAAGGTAAAACAAAATACTGCAGCCTAATAATATAAAGCAGATGAAACTGGGACGATTGACTCTATTCTTGTAATCCTTTGCAGTTCAATGGTTTGGCATGGCTCTTCTTGGGTGTTCCAACAAGTAGTTCGTTGCTTTACAAGGAGGTGGGGGGCAAACTGATGGCTTTCTACAATTGACTTAGACACTAAGGACATTTATTCAGAAGGGCTGATGTCATAATTATGGTACAGGAATTTGAGAAGATGAAGGAGAAGGCCCCTGACAACTTTAGACTTGACTTTGCTGTGAGCAGAGAGCAAACGAATGACAAAGGAGAAAAGATGTACATCCAAACCCGCATGGCTGAGTATGCAGAAGAGCTGTGGGAACTACTAAAGGAAGACAACACGTATGTCTACATGTGTGGGTTAAAAGGAATGGAGAAAGGAATTGACGACATAATGGTCTCATTAGCCTCCAGAGATGGTAAGAAAGTGGTTTTTCAATATAAATAAATAAGGATGGTTTCCATGGCCGAAGCCTCCGAGCCCAATCTCAATGTTTGCTTGCTCTATGTTATGTTCCAGGCATCGATTGGGTAGAGTACAAGAGGCAGTTGAAGAAGGCAGAACAATGGAACGTGGAAGTCTACTAATAAGATTCCACTCTATTCTGTAGATATGTAATTTGTTGTAATTCTTTTTAAATATAAGTGAAGCTATTCACATTAAAAAGCCTTCGAAATTACAAGAACTAATATCTTTTTTGTTTCCATATTTTGAAAAATTAAATGAATTATAAATAATACAAACATAATTAAAGCATAATTACAGGAGGTTGAGAATAGAAAGTTCTTAAAATTAAAGAATTAGAAAATTAAAATATTAATCAATAAGTATTAATTAATGTTTTGCATATAAATATTACGAGTACCGGTTACTCCATTGTGATTAGAAGGTTACAGGCTACGTAAAATTGATATCTCTTTCTTATATTTTCGTAAAGCAAGAAGTCTTGTGCATAATTCGGTAGACAATTGTAGACGAGATCTTTTGTCTAATCTTATTATGTCTAACTTTGTCCACTTGAAAAAACGTCGTTTCTGCTTAAATTTTACAAACTCTGTTAATCTTCTAAATTTCATGGCTTATGAGCCAAGCCGACCCCCAGTCGACATCCTCCTCGTCTTCATCTTCATTCTCACAAAACCAAAAATTTTCGAACATTCTCCTTCTTTTCAATACTAGCGTTCCCCCAGACTCCTTCACTTTCACTGATCTTCAAATCCCTAGACCACCATCGCCACTTAGAACCCCTCTCTTTAGTTTGCACTCGCTTCCTCTCCGTCACTAATCTCCTCTGCCGCACTCTCACCATCTCGTCTCTCTTCGTCCCATTGTACACCTTATAATACCCATATTCCCGAATCTCAACCACATCAAGTGTGCGACTTTTACGAAGACCTTAATACGGTTCTTGACCTAATCTCTCGATGTGGATTTCATATTGAATCCCTCGATATTTCTGGCCAATCCCACTTCCTTCTGATTGGTGTGCGAAGGTTGGGATCGAAAGTAAGGAATTTGAAGAGACTTAACTGTTTAAAGATGGGCTCTTTTTCGAGATAGTAATTTTTCAGAAATTGGGTCGTTGTTTTTGCTACTTCATTTGTCAACAAAGATCAAGAAGTTGCATAAGATAGATGTTTCTAGTAATATAGATGTTTTTGGTAATCATTTTATTACAGATAGGTCACTACTTGTGTTGTCTTTGAACTACATGTTACTTAGTGAAGTAGCGATTTGTGACTGTGATTTAATATCTCAAAATGGGATTGGTATGGCTAGCCGAAGCATTTCTGGGTTGAGTTCAATTTTGTTGGATGGAATTGGAATCCCTTCTATTGATTAGTGTTTTCTTTTGCAAAATGTTTGAGTGAGCTTAATATCTCAAATTCGATTATCTCTAATGAATTACTTAGTTTAGTTGCAGAATCTTGTCTTCCAATCAACAAGCTGACTATCTCCCATTGTTATGATTTCTCATTTGTCGGAGTCTCTTGTTTGTTGCACAAGTTTCAATCACTTGGATACTTGGATATTGAAGGGGGTAATTTCCTTACATACGAGTCCATTATTGAGCTATCCAATTATCTTCGTAACTTAAGCTTTATAAACCTTAGTTTGTGCTCTAGACTAACAATCTCAACCTTCTTTACATTTATGGGAAACTGCCCTTCACTGGAAGATCTCAGAATGGAGAGGACTAATCTTGGTGTTCAACATATAGTGAAATATTCGATCAATCATCAAGTCAAGTCTCTTAAGCTTGACAGGGAATAATAACTTGAGTGATAAATACATAAAAGATATTGCTTTGTCTTGCCCTGGATTAGAAGTGCTAAAGATCAGTTGTTGTCCTTTTACAATTATTGTCCTTCTATCATAGAAGAAGGAATCAGAGAATTTTTAAGAAACTGCAGGGAAATCATGCACTTGGAGATGAACAAATGTCTAGGGATAAAAAATATTGATTTAAACTTTGAACTTCCTAAATTGGAGGTATTACAAGAAAAGGGAACAGGAATGGACGATGAAGCATTGGTAGTGATTTCAAAAACATGCCCTGGATTGATACAACTAGACCTGGTGGGTTGCCTAAATGTGACAACAAATGGGTGACTCAAGCGGTGCAAAATTGTAGGAGATTAAAGGATATAAGTTTGAAATGGTGTGATAATGTCAAAGTTGATATTATAAATTTCTTGGTGTTCTCAAGGTCGTCACTAAGAAAAAATAGTCTTGCCTTGTGGGATATAAGTTTGAAATGGTGTGATAATGTGAAAGTTGATATTATAAATTTCTTGGTGTTCTCAAGGTTGTCACTAAGAAAAAATAGTCTTGCCTTGTGGATTTTCTCCATCTCATAACCAAGTAACATTTTTCTTGCGAAATGGATGTTTACTTTACTAAGGGTAGCTTCTGGAGCACTCCGGAGTGTATTTGGCTAAATTGTATAGAGTTGTTTTTTTTCTTGGATTAATTTTTTATGAAGTTCAATTTACTCTCTTGAATTGGTAATATCCCGTAGCTTTTTCCTTTTGGTTTTCAATATCATTTATTGTCTTAACAAACTTGCTTTATATAAACATGTATCAACTTTAAATTCTTCTTCATTCTTCCTAAGTTTGTTTGATCAAGTCCATAGAATCTTTATGGTGTTCCCAAATACTACCTCTCTAAGCAGTCACCACTTTTGATCTAAAACTAATACAAAATTACCATCTTGATGCTTTAATTGGAAGCTTTTTAGATACCCCTTTTAAAAGGAGAAATCCAAAGTGATGATTCATGTACAAGACCTGAAATCTATAACATTAGTTGTTGGACCCCGGACATTTTCTTGATGAATTGGGTAAAATTTTGAATTATTTTTGAGATTCTGAATTATTAATTGTTTTGGTTAGATTTTGATTGAGTATGATTGAAATAAGTTATAAGGTTTGATGGAATAATTTTTAAGAGTTAATTATTCCTGTAAAGATTAGTAGAAT
>JAOQMQ010000196.1:8314199-8330158 GCA_027563845.1 Erythroxylum subrotundum
ATTACCATTTCTATCTATCTCTCACGAAACACTCAAATTTACCAATTTACCCTTTTCCTAAGTTCCGGGATGCTACAGTTTATATCTTTTTGTTTGTCACGAGAGTTTGCCATGTAGCTTAGAACCAATGCTCAGGCAAAGTTCACTACAATATAAATCTAGTTTAGTTAAAAATTATGAAGATTTACTTAAAAATTTGTCAAAGACAATGTGTCCATCAACGAGCTGCCAAATGATCCATAATCCCGTCGTTATTTATTATTTTACCCATTTCATTCAAATTCCATAGAGGACTGTAATTTTACTTTTCCGTTCATCTCTCCTAAGGACTTTGTAACAAAACACACAATTCATAGAGAGCAATTCATTTCATAACAAATGGGCAGTAAAAAATTCCTCTCCATTGCAAAGTTGTGTTCAACAGAAGAATCAATACAATCATAATAGCAAACACAATTGCTTTATCATATCAAGCCAACAATAACGAAAATATAGGTCCAAATGAGGACAGCTCGCGAGAGATCAACAGTGGAAGGGAAATTCAAAGAAAAGGTGATGATGCATGAAAGGACTAGAAATAGGGTGAAAATTTAGGGATTATATGTTAATATAGGGTTTTTGTTAAAAAAAATTTAATGATTTTTATTTATTTTTTGTTTTCTGAAAATCTACGTGTGTTTTTAACGTGACATTTAAAGACTAACTAACTTGTCTATAACGGCGCATGTATAACACTTCTTAATTTTGTCCAAAAAAGCCTTAAATTGAGCAGACTCGTGAAAGTTTAAATCTTCATTGAGCAAGCTACAAGTTTAAGTCCTAAACTGATCAAACTCAAAAACATTAGGCCCCAATTTGGGCTTTTAGCCCATACTTTAAGTGTGGGGGAATTGTTGTGTTGAATTTTGTTTGATTGTACTTATTTTCATATGTTAAAATTGGTTGCAATTTAATCCAAATTTGATATGAATTGAGTGAACTCGGCGTGGATGTTGCATGAATCTTAATTGGATTAATTTGTGAATATGACATTAACTTAAACAAGAAGAATTGTGCATGTAAATGGCCAACATACAGTTGCATATTTTGACCATGTCACAGTTGTGCAAGTTAAGTCACAACCATGACTTAACTTGCACTTACACGGCCGTGTATATGTAAGTCACTGTCGTGACTTACACACCCCTTCATAAAAGTAACTTTACATGAAGAAGATAGGTCATAACACTTGCTTGAAAATAATAGGGACGAGAAAATCATGGACAATAGAATTAGAAAAGTGGTATTAGAAAAGTGGTGTTATGGGAACTTTGAATCATTGAAACACATAGTGAAATAATCATATTCCATTTCTATTATGACAATGTTGATAGCTAAGAAAGACTCATTCTCATTAAACCCTCACAATCCCATAATACTAATAAACACAAAAACATATAACATGTTGTTTTCTTAACATTGTGCACTAAATGAATGACCTTTTGCCTGAGTTCCTAAATAGTAAGATTTTAAAATTCTGCCTGCAAAAAAAGTATCATAAAGGAAAAGTCATCAACTTTATATGAATATTATCATTTCTTTTTTTGCTGATGGATGAAAGAATGATTTGTCATTTCTTGGATAGTCTGAAATGTTTCACATAAACTCAAACCAACTAAACAAGATCTTTTTTGGCTTCCAAACTAATTGACATAACTAACTCCTATGATCCTTTAGTGATTTATTAAACAGAAATTGAAGTAATTACAATCACCATCCATGACTGATGACATCTTTCTAAACAAAACAGAATTTGGTTTACAACTCACATAGCTAATATTCACTAATTAAATGTGAAGCACGTCATACATAAATTGAAGTGTTTTCATTAAAATCCATCAGCATCTTTCCAAATTGGGAACAATAAATAACACCACGTAATAAAACTAATACTACACATAAATAAAACAATAAAAGTTTTAAGGCTTGTCAGCACACATGAAGATAAATATTGAGAACTACTAATACCTGCAAGCTAGTAACATTTTCATCTGCTTATCCTGGCCTTGAGACACCAACTTCCCTGCTAGCAATCAAATTTGAACTTATTCCCCACATAAGAACAACTAATTGAATAGTCACCTCCAGAGTGTTAGCAGCTTTATTAAGATCAAGAATACCATCTTCAACATGTTTGATCAGATTAATGAATTTCTTTGTCAAAAGATCTGAATCAGAAACAAAAGCTTATTAGTTATTATTCGTTTGAACAAAACAATTATCCAATACTTTCATAATGAAAAGGACCTGTAGGAGTAAGATTCTATCTCCACTCTCCAGCATAAAACCAAATTAAGTGTAGTTGTCACCCAAAACTAACCAAAAGATGTCTAAGGTTCGCAATTTGAGCTAACATTGCACGAGAATTTGACTCCTCTAATGTACAAAAAATGTCATTTGGACATAAAGCTATATATAGTAACTCACTAACTGTTATTTCCTCTTTTACAAATACAAAACTTGTCACCAAGGCATGTAAGAGAACAACTACAATTCTTATTGTAAATACCAACTCCCAAATTGTCAAAACCAAATGTTTGTTGTGCCAATTGATCAAAATGTATTTTAATTAATAAATAAAATGTAACATTAGCATGAAATGCAATAATTGAAATTTAGAAATAAACGTAAAAAGAGTACCGTAAGTAAATCAGTCATGCGCATTGAAGGTGGGATAATAGCAATAAAACTTTGTTTACTTGTTTCTGAATGAATGGCCTAAAATGACAAATCACTAGAAGATTAATAACAGATAACAAAAAGACAATATTACAAATACTACCTGAGAATGTGGTCCAGACATAAAATGATGATGAGTGTAAACCATACTTGTGTTATCCATAGAAACACCAAGTGGTTGCATTTGTTATGTGTCACAACCAAGTGGCCCAGACATAGAAAATTGAAATCATTATAAGATTACTAACATATACCAAAAAGACAGTATTACAAATACTACCTGAGAATGTGGTCCAGAGTCTCTAGATATGGAATGATGATGAGTGTAAACCATACTCGTAAAATTTGTAGAAACACCAAAAATGGTTGCATTTGCTATGTATCATAACAAAAAAAGGAAATTTTGATAAAAATAAGTAAATCAACACATGCGACATTTTAAATTACTGAAAGATAACCTAAACTTGATGTAATATCGGATGTTGTATGGTGGACATACTATAGGTATGTTGGAAATTTTCTTGAAATTATCATAATATAAAGTGTATGCATTAAAAGGTTTGAAAACATAGAATCAGCAAAAAAGATTATTGGAAAGGGGTATGGGTGTCGAAGCTGCCTTATTTGCTAAAGTCTTGCATTTTTTAACATACTTTCTTTTCCTTGAACTTTTCTCTAAGCCACCCTTCAATCTTTTACTTGACGTAGATTTTGTCTTAATTTTGACACCTTTAATCTTATTCCTTTCACTAAAATTAATCTCACATTGATTGAAGAGATACATTTCAAGATTTGACCTCTGGGTCAACTCTTCATCTTGTGATATTAGGTTCTCTTCATCAAGTAATTCTTCACCTTGCAATATCTCATCAACCATCTTCAACATGTTGAGAAGGTGATCTTTCACAATGTTACAAGTATCTCTCCTCTCTGTTACTCTTATAACCAATCGTATGCTTAATGCATACAATTCTTTATACCTCATACTTGACAATATTTTAGGATCCAATTCACTTTCATTGATAGTGGAGCTTTTACTATCAAGGTAACATGTTTTTGCTTTTTGTGTCCATCTTTTCAAAATATACTGACTCGGTATTCTCAAAAGATTTTTCAAGGTAAAAACCTTCAAAACATGAGAACATAAAGTGCCAGCAAACTTAAACTTCTAATAACTACAATGGACTTCATCATTTAATGAATCATAAGTGATCATATTACAGTAAGTCTTCCCTACAAAGGTGATCTCATATTTTGTAATTGTACCATCTTCACCACAAAGACAAAAACTAGAATCATGAGAATTATTCCACTGATCTTGAAAACACTTAAACACTTCTGATGTGTAGAAACTAGCTGCATGCTTTAAAATTTGAACAGGTGTTGACAATGTTGGAGTGTTTACATTAGTTCTAAAATCATCTTTCAACTCATCAAATTGATGATCATCAATAAGCCTCTAGAAGTGATTAAAAATTTGTTAAAAGTTATGTTGATAACTCACGTACCTTTTTACAATGATATTCATTATCTTACTTCATTGCGTGGTGGTCATGTATGCACAAAACATTTGACGTCTAATAACCAAAGCCCTTTTTCCTTTATATGAAACATACGTTTCATCCAATCATTATCTTGAAGTTCATATTTTTGCAGCATCTCATTCCATGCATTGAAAAAAATCTTCTTCTTCTTCTTCCAAGTCATATATGCATAAGTTGAAATCCCGCAAAAAATATATAAACAAAGAAAAAACACCGCTCATATTGAATGCAGCGGTTTGATAAATGTGCTAGATACAAAGTCGATGATGAGTTTCAGGCCATCTTGAAGCTAATGCCTTTGCCATCGCCGCATCCTGATCAGTAAGAATAGTTGTATGCTTTTACTCAGACATAAATCTAGCAAATGTGTCGAACAACCACTCAAATGTAAGAGCAGTCTCATCGTACAGTAGTGCAACACCAAAAACTACAGTTTTCTTGTGATGGTTTACACCTACAAATAAAGCAAGTGGATGACCCTAACCATTTTTCTTGTAAGTAGTATCGAAGTAAACAACATCATCAAAATCTAAGTAATCATTCCTCATCTTTGCGTCTGACCAAAATATATTAGTTATCAAATCATCTCCATCCACTTGAATGGCATAAAAGAAATTAGGATCTTCAGATTGCATTTTATACAAATATTCTAACACGTCACTTGTATCTCCCTATTTCATATCTATTCTTCTTTTGGATCTTAAATAATTCTTATAATCCTCCGGAATAAAGCTAAGATTATTTCTCTTACCTGTTTGTCTCCCCATAAGATCATGGGATGCTTTTGGTGGAATTCCCACATCATTAGCCATTTGAATTTGCATTGCTGCAGCAAAGGATATCTTTCTGTGACTTCTATGCAAATGTGTTTTATTAGAACTTGAAAGATAGTGATTATGATCCCCAACAAATTGAATCTCTTGAAATTTTCCAATTTTCACACTATTAACTTTCATTCTTACCTCACACTATTAACTTTCATTCTTGTTTCTGAACGTGGAACTCTTACATTCACATCTCTTTTATCAGGCATCTTTTTACCTTCAGCATTACAACAAAATAGCTTGTTAATCAATTTACCAAATTTATCTATGTGACTTTTGCTCCTTCTTATTCGACATGTTTGGCATACATTAAATAATATTGACAAGCTTGTTCTTCTATCTCAAACTCTATGGCAATTTTCAGTATTAACTCTCTTGGAGCAGATGAGTGGTCTTTGTTCAAATTCTCCTCAGAATTCGGATGCATCAAATCAGTTGACTTCATATTACTACTCTCAATGTCAATGTCAATTTCTTCATTCTCATGCTGCTCCTTCTCAAATTCATATTCGAATCGACGACATGGAGTAGATCTACCTTTCATCATTTTGTTTAATAATAAATTTGACACCTGTCAAATTCACAAACAACGTATCATTATGGCTTTGTTTTATGATAAAATTATTAACACAATGAAAAATGAGTGTTCACAAACTGTTGGGAACGTTAGATGGTTAGATTAAGGAGCAAAATGTATTTTGGTTTGCTCTGCATAGCTTATTTAATTCCTATAACAAAAAAAAGTGATTGGAGAATGAAAGGTTTCACATTGTGAAATTATAAGTTCTCATCTTCTCTCTGGTTGACCAACTAACACCAGAAAAAATTCGTAAATTGTTCCCAGTAAATGAATAATATGTTTTAGAAGGCCTTATACCAACCAGAAGTCAACCAACCAGAAGTCAAAATTATCAGCAATAAACTTTAAATCAAATGTTTATATTTCAAATTAACTAATCTGCAATGTTAAGCAACTCAACCTTTACAATATACAATAATTATCACTCACATAGATGTATAAACAGAAACAAGAGAAGTTAGAAAGGAATGGCGTCTATACATCAAAACAATCAAAGTATCTTCAAAAGTTACCTTTAAGGAAAACATAAAGACTATCTTGAGTCTAAAAACCACCAAATGAGTCATACACTGAAGTAGCTTATAGCTCTCCACATTAAAAATAATAATAAAAGTAAATTACCAAAATGATGTCTTTCAAGACCCAAATGGATCAACAATAGAGTCATATTATAGAGACTTCAAAATAGACAGACATCAAAGGGGGCATTTTTGAAACTACACAAAAAGATGGTTTCAAGTTTGCTGAGTCATTCTCTCAAGAAATATTTAGAGAGAGAGAGAGAGAGAGAGAGAGAGAGAGAGGGAATGATTATAAAAAATAACTAAGAAAATCTACAAACGAAACTTACATGAGAAGAGATTTGAAAGTCGTCAAAATCTTATCTTTCTTCCCCAGTCACTAGTGGAGAACAAAGAACAATGAAAAAGTTGTCATCTTAACTATATATAATACTGTCTTGCGTGATGGGTGTGTTTCTTGGAGCGACACTAGATTCTCCATAATCCTGGTTTTTGGAAATATTTCAAATCGGCTTGTTCCTTAGCTTCTACTTCTTTACTCCACCAAATGTGAGAACAAAGTTAATTTGCTTTGCAAAAAATTACATAGAGAAGGGAAAAAAAAGCTTTAAAAGATATGAAAATCAGACAATAAGTTGATGGGCAGGAAATCTTTTGTGAGATTGCTTTGGTAATGACACACAACAACCATTTGGTGTTTCTATAAATAACATAAGTATCGCTTACATTCATCATCATTCTATTTCTGAACTATATTCTCATGTAGTATTTGTAATATTATCTTTTTGTAATTTGCTAGTAATACTCTAATGATTTGAATTTTCATTTTAAGTCATTCATACATAAATAAATAAACAAAGTTATACTGCTAATATCTCACCTTCAATACACATGACTGATTTACTTATGGTACTCTTTTTATGTTATTTCTTAATTTCAATTATTGCATTTGATGTTAATGTTACATTATATTAATAATTTTATTTATTAATTAAAAATGCATTTTTGATTGATATGCATAACAAACGTTTGGTTTTGATAATTTGGGAGTTGGTATTTGCAATGAGAAATGTGGTTGTTCTCTTCCATGCCTTGGTGACATGTTTTGTATTTGTAGAAGAGGAAATAACAGTTAGTGAGTTGCTTCGGGTGATTATACTTACACTAATAGGCTAAATGATAGTTTTTTGTTTCCACATAACAAATCCAATCGGTATCTAACTGGTAAATTAGTATTGCATTCATAAGCCTTTTGTAAATTAAACATCCAGAAAGGAAAAAGGACGTATAACAAAATAATACTCAGACAATAGCAACCTCCTTGACAGATTCACGCCATGCATATTCCCTTGCTCCATCTTTATCAACTATCTTGATCACAAAGTTTGGTAGTGCAACAACTAGTCTTGATCGAATCTCCATTATGCACTTGTCAACCAAATCAATAGCTGACATGCCATTATGGCAATGTCAATCTATCATGGCGAGAGAAAAATATGATCCATAACCAAAAGCTCTCCTATCAACCTTGTGAAGTGTAGCAACCTATTGATTGCGGAAAGAAATAAAGTCATATCCTTTCAAGCGACCAATTTTGTGATCCCAAATGACCTCCCATATGACCCTCACATCTTTGAAAATGATGAAGCACAAGAAAAGATTGAGAATTTTATCAAGAAGGAAAAAAAAAAGAAAAGATTGGAAAAGTGAAAGACAAGTTTTTAGTGAACTAGACAATACTAACAAGAAGTGTTAAAATACCAAAAAAGGGAGCATAAGATATATAAGGAAGACAAAGAGGGCACTCCACTTTCCAACTTATTTCGGTCTTCCAAATACAAACAAACAAACATCATCCCTATCCACTAAACGCATTGCAAAATTATTTACATTACTAGGTGGTTCTTCTACATAAGATGCAGACATCATAAGATATAGATTGATTTCTTAAAGCAGCAAAAAGAGTGGTGGATGGCCGCTAAAAGTAGGATATGGAGAAAAGAACCTTTATAAGGTAATTAAAAAATCATTCATTACCACAAATATCAAATTCTACACAGGAAAATTACAAAACTATGCCTTTGTTTGTTGGAAAAATGAGAAGATCAAACATTTACTTTTCTTGGAGATTCTACACGAGCTGAACCGCTACAATTTCCTTCAATCACATTGTGAACTTGCAAAAGAAATATGGCCAGACATTTAACTCATCAAGATTTTTGAAGTTACAATCACAGTGTGATTAAATGAAGGCAAAAATGTATCACATCATTTTTGGAAGATTAAGGAGATGCCTAGATAAAAGATACATAGACTTCTGAAGTAAATTACCATTATCAAGAATAATAACTTAAAACCAAAAGAAAACCAAAAGATACATCTCTAATATGCCTGTTTAACTATTTCAATTTGTTATATCCTACTTTATACAGGTCCATGCATCAATACTTGTCAATCTGATTCTTCTCCTCCAACATATTAATTTTAGAATACTTGTTCCTTGGAGGCAGGGGAATTTGGTTGGCATTAGTCTCAGAAGGATTAACCGCAACCAACAACTCTTCCACATGATCTTCAAGTTCTACATCCCCATGAATTCGTGCATAATTCCTAATAGCCCTCCAAGCTTGCACCGTGAACTCATATGGCATTCTATCAACCAACTTCGCAGTTTTGTACAAATAACTAGTTGTGATAAGAACATGAATAATACTTACATAATGATTAACCCCAAGAACAATACCATATTCATCTGTCATAGATTCAAAGTTAATGTAAACAATATTATTACTCTCTCCTCTGCTCTTTAAATAGAACGATACCATGGTTGAACAGAGGATTCTTGGATAGAGGATCTCGTCTCAGACAAATGGGGTTAGAAGAAGTATGGCATATTCTTAAATAGTTTTCTTATTGAAACAAAGTTTCACCATTCCCTAAAATGGACAACGGAGCACCAGATCAGACTCCAAATATAGCATTATTTAAAAGGCAGTGGCAAATTAGGGATTACAATTTTCTAACTGAGTGGAGATTAGTACAAATTAGGGAGAGGTTTATCTTTGCCTATAAGTGCCTAATATAAAGTAACTTACCATTCAGTCCTAGGTCTAGTGCCCTCTCTCTCTTTCCTCTTCACTCCTAATAATCGGCGTTAGCGATGGCGGAGGAGCAGACAACGGCGGCGAGATCCACCACCGTGAAGGATGAGAGGTCCACTGGAAGAGTCGCGATGTTCAGCGACAAGAAAGGATTCGGCTTTATCAAGCCCGACGACGGCGGCGAGGATCTCTTCGTCCACCACAGCGCAATCAAATCCGACGGCGGTTTCCGCACTCTCTCCGAAGAAGATGTCGTCGAGTTCACAATCGCGCTCTCCGACAACAAGTATCAAGCGATCAACGTCACCGCCGTCGGCGGCGGGCCTATTCAGCCTAGTCGAAGAGGAGGAGGTCGCGGAGGAGGATTCGGATCGGCTTGGGGACGACGGAACAACAGCGTCGGCGCTGGAGGTTGTTATAACTGTGGCAATCCCGGTCACATTGCTAGAGATTGTAGGGGCAGTGATAGTACTAGTAATGGCTGTTTTAAGTGTGGTAGTGCTGGGCACTTCGCGAGAGATTGCTCGCGCGGTAACGGCGGCAGTGGCGGTGGAAGTGGTGGCGCGTGCTTTAACTGCGGTGGTTATGGTCACATGGCCAGGGATTGTCCTGGTGGTGGTGCTGCGTGTTATACTTGTGGTGGTTATGGTCACATGGCGAGAGAGTGTCCTAGTGCTAGAGGAAGCAGCAGATTTGTTGGTGGTGGTGGTGGTGGTTGCTTCAATTGTGGAAACGAAGGGCATTTCGCAAGGGATTGTCCAAATAAGTCGTGATTGATTGAGGAAGAAGAAAGAGCAGTAGTAAATATTTCTCTTTTTAATTCCTTTTCATCGTTTGGTTGGTTGTGGCTTTTTTCTTTTTGATCTTCTAATTTTGTCGTATACATGCATTGTTGTGTAGGTGGAAGTAAGTGATCCTCTGTTTAGTAGAGGAATTTTTCCCAGTTGAGACACATACTAATGCTGGATCGGATGAATTATTAGTTTTTGATATATTCCTATTAATGAGGGAATGATGGATAACTTTGTAGTTGAGCAATTCTATTAGCAACTCTCAGATTTCCTGACAAGTATCTGGCATTGTTGTCGATGTGAACAATGCTGTAGCTTTAAATGCCTTGAACTAGTACCTTTTCTGCGTTTTCATTTGTCCTTTAGGTGATATTAAGAGAAGCATGTTGCTATTCTCATGATGTTTTATTGAATGTGAAAATACCGGTATGTGGCTATGTTTGGGCTTGTATATTGGTTGCTAAATCTAGAAGTATTAATTTGTTCCCAAAAGTGAGTTGTTGTAATGTAGCCCATGTAAAGAATCTTAAACTGATAGCCTAAGCTTAATGGAATGCTCATTCATATATCATGTGTACATGCACCATTGCTAATGAGGAAATCTGCAACCTAAACATTGTGTTAAAGAGTACAAAGTTATTTCTTGGCACTTTGGGGATGGTTTGGTCTGGATAACCAACTTGTTTAACTTGATTCTGTCTTAAAGGGTTTTTATTGGTTTTGGGAAGTTGAAGAATGGTCTTTGTTCCGCCTTTGCTTTCTTTTGAGAATTCTGTTAGTATGTGATTACTAAACTTTCATATATTAAGTTGTGATTGGACCCTTTCATTAATAATATTGCATTATGTGCATGATTTTTGGTATTTTTCTGAGTCACATTTTGAATGAATGGGTATTCATTGCTTGCATCAGTTGTTTCTTGCTTGTTCCTGTTTCATCTTGATGATCCCCACTTACTCATGAACATGATTGTTTAGGTCTGGAGGGAGGAGAAATTCATTATTTTAAAGTTCTTAACACTTGCGAATTCCGTTGGTTAATTATCAAATTGCCTCACTGTTTGTTTTACTTTTTTTTGTATCTTGTAGTTTGGATGACCTCTATTTTTGTGTTTGCATAGATTGATCAAGGATGGCAATGGGCTTATGGCCGGTTTTGCTAATTTTTTGAAAATTAAAAGTTGAAAATAACTTTTTTTTAATTGAGTTTGGATTTAGGTTAATCAAGCCTAGGCTTATTTGAGGCCTAATTTTTTGTTTTGTTTAAAAAAATTAGGTCTCGAGTCAGTTTGAGCTTGATTTGGCTCGTGTGTTGATAAAATACCTGAAATATTGTTGCTTTTCTTTTTCTTTTGTTTTCTCAATTCATGTCGCCTTCACCTTCTAAGGGAGAATACACATTGTTATTACTGCTGTGCTGGAACTTGTTGACTTCCAAGAAGTTTTTGGGAAGTCGCATTGGTAGCAATGATGAGAAAACTTGTATTAATAACAGATTGTAGAATTCACCCATAATATCGGGGACTGCCTACCAGAACAATACCGACGATCTTCGTTTATCATGCGTTGTGAATGACAGGTCGGAGGTTCTTAACAGGGATAGTAACGCAAAATGTCTCTCGATAGTCTACGAGTGTCGTTAATTGCTTTTCAGGTTTAGATAGACTGCGCATGTGGTCATACTGTGCAGGTTTAGATAGATTTTCTGTTTTGGTTAACTAGTTTGTACTCCGTTCTATTATTAAGTAGCACAGGTTAAAACTCTCTAACAGAATCAGATGCTCCAATACAGTCATACTAGCCTCTTTTCCATTGTTCCAACTAAATGGCCTAAATCACTGTAATTTTAATTATAAACTCCAACAAATGTCAACTAATGGTTCAAGCATAAGGTAGTTTGTGTTAGGTTTTCAGAAAATAAAAATTCCGTGAACTGGAAGTACTAATTAACAATTCATGTAGTCAATAACGAGGTGAAGTCATCATACACATTAATATTAGGAACAAATAACACACGTATTCGTACCCCAAGGCCACTAGGATTGGATGCCACAACTCTAAGCTTCTTCTCCAACCTTTAGCTCCCCCTCGTTTTTAATTGCTTCGACAATACGTCATTGGAACCCAGTTTTAATAGAGAACAGTGTTGTTATCAAGGTTTTAAAAATTAGACCGGACCGGTCAGTTCGACTAGAAAAAGTCTAAACCGATCAATGGTCCAGTTCAGTTTTAACTAATAGTTTGTCAGTATGAAAACCGATCAGTTCATATCGATCTGATTAGACCGGTTCAGCGAGACAAAGGACGATACAAAAATACCTAATTCTTTACCATTTTAGATTTCGCGAGTCACCCCTTCATTATTTTAGATTTCACGACTGGCGATTCAGGCTTCGTTTTCTGTCTCTCGCCAGTCGCCCCTTCACTATTTTCTCAATCAATTGGATGATAAACAGTTCAGATTTCATTCTTTCTCTCTCGCCAGTCGCCCCTTTCCATCTTCTCAATCAGTTCAACAGATATACCTAAACCTAAACCCTTCAGATTTCATTAAGAAATCGATATGTCTATTGCCTCTTCACTATCTTATCTTCATCATCTTCGCTTCACCATATCTCATCGTCTCCATAGATGAACGTAACCCATAGACGCAGAAGTCGAGCCCTGTTGACTCTCCTTGGGCGACTACTGTGACTTTCCTTAGGCGGCTACTGTAGGTAACCCATAGAAGTAGAAACTGAGTCATGTAAGGGGTCTGTGTTTCTGCAATGATTGTTTGAACTTATATATTTAATTCTTTCTTGAAATTACTGCTTCTCTTGTTTATTTGTGTTTGTTTGTTTGGTCATGTTATGCTGTTGCTCTTCGTTCTTGGACGAGATGTGTGTTTCTACCACCAGACAACATGTCGTTGGGAGAATATTTTAGAGTGGTAATTTCTTTTAATATTACTGCTAATTCTTTTGTATCTGAGGTGAGGCGTGGAATTGTTGCATTAATTCTAGATCTTCTTTCAATCTTTGGTTTTATGATTTAGGTTAGAGTGGTAATTTTGTCTCCAAAAGAAAGCATCATCTGATCATATAACCAGACAACCACTGGAGCAAGCGATTGGAACATGATTCATTTGATCTACAGACTCATCTCTTGCATGGATTAGTTCACTGTAATAGTTTTGGACTGCAATGTTGATTCTCATTGTCAAGTTTATATCGAGTTCATGTTCTATGTTATTTAAGATTAACAAATAAAAAGTAGCATTGATCAATTAGTTTTCTGTAACAATTAGAAATACTCTATTAACAGTTGGTTTAAGTTTTCTGTGATATTTAGAGTTCTATTTCATATCAATTTCTGTAATATTTAGAACTCTATGTCATATCAATTTCTGATTTTGATAGTTAGGTTATATATACTCTTTCAACTATTCAATTTGTTGATCTGAAAAACCAAAATTGAAAAATAACAATATTTCGGTTAGGTTATTTGAAGTGGTGCAATTGTTGGAACAAAGTTTAATAAGTAAGTAACATTCGTTGGTCTTTTGTGTATCCATTCTATTGCTGTTCCATTTGTGTTTCTTGATAATTTTTTACTTTGATCCTATTGGAAAACACAACCACAAAACTGAATCTTTAACTTCAGCCTTGAATCCTAAAAGGTAATTGATGATAGATTATGTTTGTGTTTCATTAAAATTTTGTTTGTGTTAACCAATTTGGTTCACTCCTATGGTTGAAGAACCTTAACTCTCTAAAGTAGTAGTAGTCTCTTTTGTCTCTCTTCGGACGTATTTGTGATAAAAATGCAAGAAGTTGTAGGACAAGCTCTTCACCGTATATAACTTTGAAAAAAAATAGAGCAAAATATAAGGTGCAGATTCCTTATGTGTAAAGGGAAGGGACCAACTTAAATCAACACCCACTTCAATCCCCACCAATCAAAAAGATTGGAAGATATTTTTTTAAAAACGGAGGGAAATTGTATGTGTATATATATATATAATTCTCATTAGCAATTTTGTGTATATTTGCCCTGACAATAGTATACCCAATTATTCTTTTTATACTTTGTAGGTTAAATCATAATGGAGAATATAGAATCATCCTCTACTCGTGGTAAGTCTGATCCAATATAAAATTATTTTTCTTCTTCTTAAGCATCTGATAGGAAGATCCAATATAACTATATGTTTTGTGGTAGCATATTTAAAGGGAGAGGAATTTTTAGAATGAAAGAACATCTTGCTAGCATTAAGAGTAATATTGCTTCTTGCAAAAAAGTACCACTTGATGTACGTGATATGATTAGAAAATATTTGCAGCAACAAGCAAAAAAGAAAAAGGGAAATAAAGAGGCTTATTATATATCTTTTGGAGATGATGAAACACCATAAGTATTAAATAAAGGAAAAAGAAAAACTACTATTGATATAGATTCTTATCTTTCTCCAAGAACTACTCCTGGTTCTTAACCTAGTCTAAAAAGTTTTATGGTTGATAAAGATGTTGTTTTGTGATGTAAAAGAGCATGGGCTAGATGGTTCTATTATTTATGTATTCCTTTAAATGCTTTAAATTCACCATATTTTCAAGAAGCAATTGATGCTACAACAGCAATAGGTCCAGGATTTAAGGTAACAACTTATTTTGAGTTGTGTGTGCCTTTGCTTCAAGATTTAAAAAAGAAATGTCAGTTAATTGTGGATACATAGAAATCTAGTTGGTATTCAACAAGATGCATTATTATGGCAGATGGGTGGACTGATCAAAGACAAAGAACCTTGATTAATTTCTTAGTTTATTGTAATATTGGAACAACTTTTATCAAGTCTGTTGATACCTATGACATGGTAAAAAGTGCTAATGCTTTATCTGAATTATTCTCTGAAATTGTTGAGTGGGTTGGACCAAAGAATGTTTTGCATTTTATTACAGATAATGCAACTAATTATGTATCAGCTTAGTACTTATTATAATCAAAGGATGGGCATATTTGTTGGTCTCCATGCGTTGCTCATTATATAAATCATATTTTAAAAGATATTGGTGGTATGAACCATAAATCTAGTCTTGTTTCACGTGCATTTAAGATCACAGTTTTTGTGTATAATCATGTTACATTTTTGTCTTGGTTAAGAAAGCAAGAAGATTGGGTTGAGATCGTACGTCCCGCTGCTACTAGGTTTGCAACTACATTTATTACTTTAAAAAGTATTTATGAACATAAGCAACTACTTAAAAATTTAATGACATGTAAACACTTTTCAAGTCATAAATTATCAAAGAGTGAAAAAGGAAAAGGAGTTTGTGCTATTATTTTAGATAATAAATTTTGAGATCATTGTGAAGATTGTGGTTCCGCTTATAAGACTGTTGAGGACTATTGACTTAGATAAGAAGCTATCTTTAGGGTATATATATGATGATATATATAGAGCTCACAAAACAATTGTAAATCTTTTTAAAGAGAAGAAGAAATTGTATAAGCCTCATATAGATATTATTGATCGATGATGGGACAAGCATCTTACTCAAATGATCCATTTAGTAGCTTTTTTTTTCAATCTTTATTGCTTATATAGTGGAGAAACACGCACAATTAATATTATGGGCGGTTTGTTTGATGTGATTGAATGCAGATGTATTTTTTCTATTGAAGAGCAATTACAAGCAACAAATAAAATTAAATTGTATCGTGAAGGTTTAAAGAGTTTTACTAGATTATCAACAAAGAGAGATGTAACACCCAAATACCCCCTGGGAGGATACATGGATGCCACCCAAGACAGAACAAACAAATCCGACTAGTTCACACACAATATCTCAAACAGTGCTTACAATACATCACATCAGAAATAGATATTCAAAGTTATTACAGG
>JAOQMQ010000196.1:8330258-8345923 GCA_027563845.1 Erythroxylum subrotundum
TACTTATTAATAATATATATTTTTATCATAACTATTAATTTAAAATACAAATGAGTGGTGGAGATTATTCGGTGACAATATTCCAATATTGAGAAAACTCGCTATTAGGTTAGTCAAACAACTTCTGCATCAGGTTGTGAACGTAATTAGAGTGTTTTTGAACGTATTCATACAAAGAAACGATATCATTTGGAACATCAAATATTTAATGATCTTGTTTACTTTACTTATAATTTGATAATGAAGAACATGTATTTTATAGTTTTGTTTTTATTTCAATAATTTTATTTTTATTATTAACTTTATGATTTTTCTATTATATATTCAGAGCGCTTAGTAAGAAAAGATATATGATCTAGTTGATATTGATTATATTGTATATACTGATTTTTGGATCAAAGAAGAAGAACCACCACCTGATCTTAAACATGAAAAACGATTTATGAAAAAAAAATACATTTGTCACAATGAATGAATTAAGAACATCTACTGAAGGTTACTTCATATCTTATTTTGATCAGATTTAAGTTAAAATTATACTGTATTACAAGTTTATAATTGAGAATAATTTCATACATTACTAATTTGTAATTTATTTTAATGCAGTAGAAGAAATTGATGTAAATGCTTTAGATGAAAGCATAGTTTACGAATCTTTAAATAGTATTGAAGAATTTGAAGTTTTTGACGATGAAACATAATCTCCTTCAAAAATATAATTTTAATTTTTATTGTTATTTTAAATTTTATATTAGACTCATATTTATTTATTATTAGTTCATTATATAATAATAAATATTACTGCATTTTTTATTTCAATAAAATATTTTATTTTTTACTTATTCTTATAAGTTTAGTTTTTATTTATTATATAATAATTTTATAACAATTCCCCGTATATACATCCTCTAAATCTTAAATCTTTTCTTATTAATCCAATTTTTAAAACATTAGTTATTCCTCTCCCTTCGGCGTGTCCAAAGTTCGACCCTTGAGTAACCGTAAGGTGCAGGGATGGTCGGTTTAAAAACCCCGACACACCCAATCTTAGCATAAATCCAAAACCCCTGAATTCAATGCCCCATTTTTATATCATTTAATTCCCTCCTTCCATTTTATCTGCTGCGTCAATTGACAGAATCTTACCACCTTTCCATCTATTCATTTCACCTTATGACATAAGCACCTTGTCGACCAAACAACAATACCTTCCAGTTTCCACGAACCGATCCTGTATTCCTGTGAGGGCAAGTCGTGTGCGTATATAAGGTACACTCATCCCTCTATCTCCCCATATATAGGTTCCATACTTCATACCATCTGCAGTTGGCCATAATTTCCATATAGAATCCCCAAAGAAATTGAGAAGTTCCTCTCCTGTCTACAAGGTCTCAGTTTTATCGTAATGGGTCCTCAAATCTTTATGTCCATGTTCTTCCTTTGCTCCCTTCTCATGTCTCCAGGTTTGTAAGTTTGGTTTATGATAGTGTCTCACAAACCTCATGGTTTTTGCGGGTTTTTAATTTGATTATTATGTTTGCAATTCTCAACTTTCATGCCAGGGACGTACTCTACGACGATTACTATCGTAAACAAATGTAGATATCCTGTATGGCCGGGAATTCTCTCCAACGCCGGAACCTCACAGCTTCCGACCTCAGGTTTTGCTCTTCAACCAGGTGAGTCAAACGCAATATCTGTTCCAACGTCCTGGTCTGGTCGCTTATGGGGTCGGACCCACTGCACACGAGACTCAATCACTGGAAAATTCACTTGCATCACCGGCGACTGCGGTTCCTCCAATCTGGAATGCTCCGGTGGTGGCGCTGCTCCTCCGGCCACCCTGGCAGAGTTCACTCTTAATGGCGCAGACGGGCAAGACTTCTACGACGTGAGCCTTGTCGACGGCTACAACCTTCCAATGCTAATCACTCCTCAAGGTGGCACAGGAGGGAACTGTACGATTACTGGTTGCGTTGCTGACTTGAATAACGCATGCCCATCAGAGCTAAAGATGGTGAACACCGGAGACGGTGACGACGTGGCATGTAAGAGCGCCTGTGAAGCGTTCGGGGAGTCGCAGTATTGTTGTAGTGGAGCATACTCGACGCCAGATACTTGCAAACCTAGTACTTACTCTGCTTTCTTCAAAAACGCGTGCCCAAGAGCTTATAGCTACGCGTATGATGATGGGACCAGCACTTTCACTTGTATTGGTGCCGATTATATCATTACTTTCTGCCCATCACCCACCGCTAGGTAACGTATCAATTAAACAGTCCAAAGATTCCAACTTGGTTTTCGATTTCAGTTAGGTTGTGTGTCTGGTCAGAATCTTTGCCTCGTGGGGAAGGTAACGTCTTCCCAGGCGGTGGCAGTATTTCAAAGTTGTCTTTAGTTCAGTCGGTTCTTGGCAGTGGTTGGTTATACATTAGCGTACTCAAAGGGTAGGATAGAGATTTGCTTTCTCAAACATTTGTTGTTTTCTCTAAGGTAATTGGATGTCCGTGGTGTGTCAGGTTTTGGGATGGTGTGTCCAAAATCTTTACGGTGAACTTATGATGGTTGTTGGTGTTTGCAGTGTGAAGTCGGCAAATGGGCAGGAGGAGCCAGAGGCGGCGGATGTTTCCGCCAGCTCTCGTAGCACATCCCCATACGTTCTTGGCGGTGCTGTGGTCGTAACAGTGGCGGTTTGTCGCTTGTTGCAGCTTTTTTCAACCGGTTATTAGGAAAGTACATCCCGACAACTTTGGAAGTACTGTGTGTCTGTCCAAGTGCACTCCACATTTTGGGCTAGGCAGGTGTGTTGGGGTGAGACCTACACAAATGGGACCCATTAGACTCGTCTCTGTCTTTGTGGTCTCAACCACCGTGTAGATGATGTTAGCAGGCTATCTTAGTTGAGCCACTTGCCTGCAAATGTATTCCCAAGCTTCTCTTTTCAGTTACAGTACTCTTTCTTTGAAGAGGGCCCAATAATTGTATTCTTAACAGCAACTATTTTTATAACTTTGTCACGAAACTACCAATTCATCTGGATTGAATATCACGTTAGTGACTTGGATAAGGTAAACGAATAAGGAGACGGAAGGAGGAACAAGATCATCTGTCCAGTTTTATGGTGTCTTATTGTGTCCAGTGAATCTTAACCATTTATTTATGCGGGTTTCGCGTGGACTCCATATAAATAAATGTGAGGTTCACATAAATGAATGATTGAGATTTACTAGATACAATAAAACACCATAAAAATTAGACAGAAGAGATGATGATAATTTACTATTGTGTTGACAATGGAGCGTAATAAAATAATAAAAGGCTTACGAGGATGATTTGTAACTTCTTGCAACTGTCGCCAGCCAATGCCATTGCCAACCACATTCCCTTCCCTTTTGATCTCATTATTTTGTACGTTTCAGCTTTTTCATCATCGTCTTTCCTGCTGTGATCTTTCTTCTGATTATTGTTATTCTTTTCCAAAGAGTGCATTATTATTAATGAGAGAAGAAAAGATTGCTTCTCTCATTTTCCACAAGAAACTAGTGAACAATCTTTGCAGTTCTATGAGGAAGTTTCAACGAAAACAACGTTAAACGGAGTGGACAGGACAAGTGTTGTTTGATGATATTCCAAGAATACAAGAAAAGGTTCCGTGGCTTTTCATGATGACCCATAGACACACGTAGATGTGTATTACAAAGTCAATCACACCTAAAGATTCCGTATGCCTGTGAACACTATTCACATGAAACAAATGTTAAAGCTCCGACATGGTGATTGCACCACAAACTCATCATTGAAATTGATAACATAAAATAAATCCAACCTATAACACTTGAAAACGACAAAAAACCTGTTTAGGAAGTCCCTCGTACTAGTTGGACCACCCTTCCCCAAGGATCATGTTGAAGCTATATTTGACACAAAAGACCAGATCTTTGACTATTTTCCAAGTTTTCTTCACTAATCCAAATGACCACTTTGGCGATTGCTCACTCTTACTTTCCACTGAAAGTCATGGAACAGATATTGTTTCTGACATGATAAAGAGTTGCATGCATCGTTTTAGAATACACGTATTCGTGTGTTGTCTTGCTGGAATTGCGTATCAGAACGCTGCTTTCGTTCCTGATCTTCTTGTCCTTATCACAGATTTTCCAAACTTAAGCACTTTATATCATAACTCAGTAAAGTTAATGGCTGTAAACGGACAAGGATCAGTAGATAATAAGTCTTCGTCATTCATTGGACAGTTACTTGGTCTTCAGTGGTCAAAAGACACATCACAACTTAAGCTGAGAACTGTTTGTGGGGGGCTGCGAGTGGCGTCCCTGCACTTGCTAACTCAGGTCGGCCTCTGATATAGTTCTTTTATTAACTTCAGATTAATAAAACATGCCCTTATTATTTTCCTTTTTTTCTCAAAATTGTGGTGTCCCTGGCAAATGCACATGCAGCCCTGGCAATTCAGTTCTAACCATAAAGATCAGACTTTTACTCTATTGCCTCCTATTTTTCCTTGGTCTAGTTCCATTTCTGTTATATTTTCTATTTTTAAATAAAAGTAAATATATATTTAGTGATATTTTATTTATACTTTTATTATTGATAATAGTTAAAAAATTAAAATTATTTAAATTATAATGTAATTAAATAATATATATTTATTTAATAAAAATTGAAGGCTTCTTTTGTTCCTCCATGTTTTTATCCACATCACAACTCTATCCTTTGACGTCCTCTTTACATCTTCTGTCTAATGTCCAAAAAGTAAATCCTTCATAAAACTCTTCCTTCATTAATTGACATTTAATGAAATTATTGACATAATAATCCCACAAGCCTTTTGGGTTTGAAACAAGTTACCAAAGCCAAAAGCTTGAGAAACAAAGGATTCCAACCCCCTTTTCAGAAAGAATGATTTTAGTATCAAAATCTCTGTGGTGGGAGGAAACAACTTTAATAAAGAACGACAGGTGCAGAGATATAAAAATGGGAAAAAGGAGGAAAATTCTGACGAACAAAAAGTTAGAAAATCGATCTACATACCCTTTACACGGTACACAAAGCATTAATTTGGGGCCTTAAAGATGTTGATGGTAAGCACTGCAATCGAAAAGGGAAAGAAATCAGTCTGCTTATATCGATAAGAAGTCATCCACTGGCAATAACAGGTTTTTATTATTTCTTCTACTTGTAATACTTTGCATAAAGAAAGCAACCGTAAAGGTTATACACGTATACTTACCACAAAATATGTCTTGCATTTGGTAAATAGTGAAATTACAAAAGTTAATTGATGTCAGATATAACTTTGGGATTGATACTAATCTTGTAATCGACAAAAAAGATTTTTAAGATAGAAGAACACTGGTGTCAGTCTTGAAGGTTATCCAACACATTTTTTCAAAGACATGCAGAGAAAGAAGTTCTCTATTATTAGAATTTTGGCGAAATAGAATTTTAGTGTCACTAGGTTCTTATAAAATAGACTTTCAATAATATTAAATTTTTGTGTAAATAAAGTTTCACCATGATTAAATTTCTTGCAGGTAACTCAAGGCTCCTTCTCATTAGCACTTTCTGGCTACGAGGTAGGCAAGGGGGATCCTGCGATGACGGAGGCACTTGCTCTTCGACAGTGCTTGTTATTTGCTCGTGATGGCATGCTCCAAGCCGGTTCTATTTTTACTGATAGCCAACTCCTTATCAGTGCTTTGAACTCCAGGTCTTTGGATTTTTCCTATTTTGGCCTTATTATTTCGGACTGTAAAGATATGTTATGCACTAGGGACAATATCTATGTAACTTGAATTAGGCATTCGAGGAATAGGAGAGTCCACTCTCTCGCTCGGGCGTCTGTTCTCCATAGTCGCTTTCAGATGTGGACTGATGTACCTGACTATATCTTGGATCATTATTCCTCGAGATAATAGTATTTCTCTCGTTTAAAAAAAAAATAGTTTGATAAGTAAGACCCTTTAGACATTCAATAAAACTTTTGGCCAAAAGAGGAAAAAATGAACCCTAACGTTTATACTAAAATACAACTTGAATCTTAATATATGTTTGGACCTTATAAGTATGAAAAATCTAATGAGATTTACATTCCATCAGTAAAATACCACTTCATCTGGGATGTGAATTTTTTTTAAATTTTTTACACAATAGTTGGACCTAAACTCAAGTTGACGTGGCTTTTTCTAATCTTAAAAAAAGTGTATTCCACAAACTAAAACACTCCTTTTTTTTCCTCCCACTTTGTTCAATCGTAGGAAAAATTCCCAATTCCCTAAATTATTTGTTCCTTAATTCCCTAAATTGTCTATAATCCCTTATTTCTTGGAATAACTAGCATGCTCTTCCTTGACCTGCAAATTCAATCACAGCAACAACATGCTCTCTTAATTCCTAACTCGCACATTTGGTCTAGCATGTTGTGCATTGTGTCTCCTTCCTCATTCCTCTATTAGATTTCTGTGAACCAATATAAGGACAATACATTGAGGTAGATCCATTCTTTTGTTTGGTTTTTAGTTTAGGTTTAGTATATATTATGGTTTCCTATTCCTTATTGATGATTCTTTTGTCTGGTTTTTAGTTTATGTTTATTATATTTTGTGAACCCTTATTTTCGACCTAAACAAGATTGATTCTGTGAGTCTCTGTGATTTCCTACAAGCTGCTCATAAGATGTAATTTTTCTTGGTTACTGTTTGTGACCCTTGATATCAAAGATGCCTAAGATATTGATGTTTGTTGAGCTGTGAGTGTCATGCAAGGAATTTCTTTCATGTATGCAAAGTTAGCAATGCAATGTTGGGAGTGTCATTTAGTTAAGTTGCATTTGAATTAGTTGCGAGGATTTCTTGCTTACAGTGAATGTGTTGGTAAAGATAAAAGTAACATAGTCATATGAAAAACTTCTCTGACCCTTACAACTATAGCTTTAAAATATTTGATTCCGAGGGACAATGCTTTGTTTGTGTCCAAATATTTAATAGGTTGAATTGGGATTTTTTTTCCTTTAATGCAAGGGATGCATTCTTTGTTATTCCAAAATGAATTTCTTTTAATCATTAAATTAACAGCAAACTAACTAAATATTAAACACTAATTTGTAAAGTTAATGATGTCTATATTACATTTATGTTCTTGTTTAGCTTCGGTTAAATTCTACTTTAATTATATAAGATTCAAGATTTTTTTTTTCAAATTGGATTTCTGAGAGAGTTACTTAATTTAACATTTGAAATAAGGATCATTTGTCCTTTAACCATGTTGGGTTTCTTCTCAGTTAGAGTTATTTGAAAAACAAGCACACTTAAGAAGTACACTATAATGAAGAATTATATTGTCCTTTGGTTTTCCTTTTCTTTTTCTTTCAGCCCCTTGATTAATTTGAAGTTTACTTGTAAAACTCCTTCAATTGAACTTGCCTATCTTATGAGCATTATTCACTCTTGAACTTTCAATGTATTCAATATTAAATTATAAAATTTTGTCATTATAAAGAAAATTACTAATTCAATCCTCAATGTAATATTCATAAAATTTGCTAATATCTCTAGAATAAAAGGTTAAGTTATGATTATTTTTTAACTTATTGACAATAATGAGAAGTTTATTTAATCATTCAACATGATTTTGATTAGTGAATTTATATATAACTTAATATGTTTATGTTTGTGAGTAATTTTAGAGGCATGAATTAGAAAAGGTTGATAAAAGATAATTAGTCTATTTTCTTGCAAGTTTATATTTTATAATGATGATAATTGTAATAATTTGTTAATAAAGAACTTATCACTTTTGATAAGTTAATAAATAATTTGCTATCGTGTTATTGATTTGGCTATCTTTAAAATCATTTTCCTTTTAATTTGGATAAAATTCTTTCTCCTTCCTTCTGAACAGGTGTATAATGGCCCAATTTGGTAGTATAAGGTTGTTTTATAGTGGAAAGTTCGTAGTAGAACTAGAGTTAAAATATATTGACAGGAAAACAAGTGTTTTTAATAAATTAGACCTTGAATATGTTAGCTATAGGAGAATATGTGAGATGGGGAAGGAATTATGACATCTTCAAATTCATAATGCCTATTATAATGTACCTAGTTTTAAATTTAGTTAGTCATTGAGATTGATTTAAGCAAATCAAAGTTGTCTAAGGCTCACTAACATTATAAAAATTTACCAAATGATTATGTTTATGTAACTCATTTGTTAGACGTCTCAATGCTTGCAACAGAGACATTTCCTATAACTAGGAGGAGAGGATTGAGATAGCAAGGGTGAAGAGGAAAGTTGTGGTATTAGGGTAGGTTATGTTGATGATGAACATGTTAAGGAAGTTGGTGAAGTAGTTAGTGGTAGTGGGGTTGGTGAAGGAGTTGGTGAAGAACTGGATGATCATGATAAGGACTAGGATGGGGGTTTTATACAAGTTGACATTCTTAATAACCACTACCCAGTTGAAATTGACTTAACTAATTATAGTATTTTTATTGATAATGATGAATATCCAAATGGAGAAGAGCCTAGTGAACCATTACAAAGACCAAGTATTAGTATTAGTTATAATCCATCTGATGTGGCACCACATTGGAGATTGGGGATGGAGTTCGGATCAGCTAGTGAATTTAGAGATTTTATTATGGATTATGCAGTACAAACATGATACAATGTCAAGTTTTAAAAGAGTGAAAGCCTTAGGATTAGAGTTAGATGCATCGAGGATGCCCATGTGAGTTGTATATTGGTTGTAACAAGAATAAATGGTGCTTCAAAGTGAAGGCATACAATCCTGAGAATAATTGTTTTATTACCAACAAACCTAAATTGGTTTCAGCTAAGTTCCTTATGAGACATTTTAGGGAAAGAATACTTGAGAAGCCTGTTATCTCGATGACGAAGATGGTTAAAGAATGCAGATAAAAACTTAATATATTTATTAACTCAAGGATGTTTAAAGTAGCAAAAAGGAGAATGAGAAAAGAGAGGGCAACTGACTATATAAATGAATATGCCAAGCTACAAGGATATGTACATGACTTGAGGATTAGTAATCCAAGTTCAACAGTAGAATTAAAGCTGACAAGGAGGAAAGAAATTTCTATATTATAGATATATAAAATTATATTTATGCATATCATCAAGCAACTACAGTAAGTTAAACATTTACTTTTTTACCTCTTTTATATAGTCCAAAAGATTATACATTTTCTTTGATGCCATAAAAAAAGGATGGAGGCATTTTAGGCCAATTTTTGGTATTGATGGTTGCTTTCTAAAGACAAAATTCCAAGGCTAGTTATTGAGTGCATTTTGGATGGTTGGCGATGGAGGGATATATCCACTAGCTTAGGCTGTTATAGAGGTAGAGAATATTGATTCTTGGACATGGCTTATAAATCTACTAGCTTCTAACTTGAAATTGTATAGTTATGAAAGGCTTAAATTATATAAGATATGCAAAAGGTATTTTATTCTTCATGTATTTATAGTTAATTGTTATGCAAATCTTTTATATTAACTTACTTAATCTTTTATATTATTATAGGGATTGATCAGGACTGTGGAAGAGACATTACTATATGCCACCCATTGGACGTGAATTAGACACATATGCTATAATTGGCATATGAATTGATAGGGAAAGGATTTGTGGAAGCTGTTTTGGAATTGTGCATAGTCAACTTAAGTTAAATAATTCAACGATCAACTGAAAAGAATGGATAAAATAAAACCTTGGATATGCATCATCATTGCTTGAATATCCTAAAGAGAGGTGAGAAAGATGCTACTAGCCTTTTGAATCGAAATGCCCAGTTATTGACAATAATATGAGTGAAATGTTTAACGGGTGGATCTTACCAGCTGAAGATAGGCCAATTATCAGCATGCTTGAAACCATTAAAATCATGGTGATGAAGAGGCATGTAGATAGGAGAGCATTTGTACATGTTTGGAAGTCAGATGTTGCACCGAAAATTATGAAGAAATTAAAGAGGAACAAAAAAGTCACAATGCAATGGAGAATAGTTTGGAATGGAGGGACATATGAAGTGTCTAAAGGTGATGACAAACATATTGTAAGGATTGGTAGACACCAATCATGTAATTTTCGGGCATGGGAGCTTTATAGGTATCCTTGTCAGCATGTTATAAATGTTGTTCACCATTGAAAACAAAGGGTAAAGGCATACATGATTGCTACAAGAAGTTCAAATTTCTCGTATTGTATAACCATATGTTGCAATCTATTAGGATTGCAATATTTTGACATATTATTGATGTAGAAGTAATAAACCCACCACCCAATAGATTCACGCCAGGAAGACTTAAAATAGCTAGAAGGAGATGAGAAAATGAGCTTAATAATTTGAAAATTCTAAATAATTTGACTAGAAAGGGTTAACTAAAAAATGTAGGAAATGTGGCAATTCAGGGCACAATGCCAGAAAATGTAAAAATGAAGGCTCAACTTAAACTACTAAGCAATCTTTATGGGTATCAAACATTTTTTAGTTATCAAACCTTATTTTGATTACTATGCATTGCTTAATATAACTCACAATGATATTTGGGTCATATTTATTATGTCATCATCGAGGTCTCTTTCTAGGTGTTTTGTCTTAACATACTTGAACATATTGTCATACCAAGTCAACATAACAATACTGTGAGTATATAAGCATCCATTATATTGTTAATAACTAATTCAAATGAATACTATTAATGACATGTATTTGCAAGTTGCTAGCTCTTTATATAGTAGTAAATAGAAGTATGAAGAAGTTAATCCGTATTCATTCAAGCTATCTTTTGAACTAACGGGTCTAAGGTTTGAAGGACAACCTAACATCACTTCCCAAAAGTTACAGACCCAAGGAAGAGAGCATCATTGCCTTAACTAGTGCATGAATAACCTTCCCAGTCAAGTGCAAATGAGGGAAGCAATATGGTTGATTCCTAGACTATACATTAATGTTGACTATGTGTTGTTAGAACTTTTATTTATGGATCCAATCACTTTCTTATATGGATGGATAGATGGGTGTTAGTGGAAATTTCTAGATGGATTATTTGTGTATGGATGGATAAATTCAAGCTCTTTTGTATATGGATGGACAGATGTTATGGTGCAACTATTAACTTCTTTAATGCTCTGATTATTTATTATGATATAAAAAATATAGCTCTTAATGGTTATTACAACTATTAATTAGGCATCATGTTCTTCTGCATGTCCTTTCTCTTATACACACTTTTTGAGTCTGAATTTCTATTAAGGCATCTTCATGAATAACAAAACAATAAAGATAAAGGACAATCAACTAAAGTCTTTTTCATTCATCACTGTTGGGGAGCCATGGGTCCATGCATCTCGTGCATGGATATGCAGCAAAAGCATTGAAATCAAAATTCCAACCCCACAACATCCCTAGAAAATCCAGAATCATAGGTATGTAATAGACAGAATTGAAAAAACATGTAATTAAAATTGTGTACCTTAAAGGACAACTCCTTTCTTACTTCTTCTCCTTGTTTGGGTTGTTACAAAAACCAAACACCTTCCTTGGCCTCTTGAGAGCACGAAAATATGGAGAATAACATTATGTAAGGGTGTAAGGGTAGTTAAAGCACCGAATAAGATGAATTCAAGTAGATGCTCAATCAAGAATTA
The DNA here is from genome assembly GCA_027563845.1 of Erythroxylum subrotundum. Taxonomy (NCBI): domain Eukaryota; kingdom Viridiplantae; phylum Streptophyta; class Magnoliopsida; order Malpighiales; family Erythroxylaceae; genus Erythroxylum; species Erythroxylum subrotundum. The sequence goes on from JAOQMQ010000196.1 coordinate 8,341,948, forward strand.
GATCATAATCAAGTTAAATGCAATTAAACTCATGCAACAATTGCATAAAATTGCATGAACAAAACTCAAGATCACCCCTCTCAACCTCCAGAACTCTTTTGGCCTTAGCCTATCAATGGAGTGTGTTTTTGGCTGAATTTTGTTGTGCGTACATAAGTGAAGAACTCACTTATGTACCACCTGTCATAAAGTGGGTCACGATCATGACTTGCTTAAAATGACAGCCATACACACTATGTTTTTCATCTGATCTTTTATGCTTGTGACCCTTAGGTTCCTAGTTATTTTGGGCACTTGAATTAACTCTTAATTCGAGCATATCATGAATGGTTTCATGTCACTTGAATTAACTCTTAATCCAAGAAAATCATGAAGAGTTTCATGATGCCAATTTACCAGAACGTAAGTAGATTAACATAAAAATTCTTCGATAGTTATTTATTTGACTTACGAACCTTTCCATAGATAATTATCGTGCAATACATCCCTTTACCATCCCATACCCCACTTGGTTTAGAGTATGGGCTGTGTGTCAACTCCCACTAGACTGACTACGTCATATCTAGTCCAAGTGATATTAGTTCTCATCTTGGGGATCTTATTACTATTTATGTCATTGAAGACTCTCTTCATAACTCATCTACTCTAGCCAAAGATTCCTGAGTAATGACCCCGACAAGAGGCCATGGGTATCATCTCCTTCTATTAGGAGTAGTGAATCCTTTATTGGCTACCCAGTTACCTTCGAATACCAATAGTTGTACCCAATCACCACCCTATAAGTAACCTCATCTTGAGGAAACAAAGACTGGTGTCAAAGCACATTATCAGTATCCAAAATATCCTTGAGTATCTCAAGTCTAAGGGTTTTTGTACCATCGCTGTGATGAGATTAATCACTGAAATTTAATAGATCATCAATATGATAATCTCATAGCAGGTCATCCGATGTACTTTCTACTCTTAGTAAGCATCCACATGTTAATTCTAAACATCTGATGCTTACAGTTTATGAGATCCACTGCTTGATCAAATTAAGAAGTATAACATGTGCTAGTTTATTTGGATTAACAATGTCCTGTCTCATTAATCCTATGATTAGGGATAATTTAGATACTAACATAATTGCACATGATAGGAATCTCATTATCATGATCTCATCATGATTTCCTTCATGTTGTGTTTTGTATCATGGATTTTATTAACTCGATTTAAGATCAATATCAATTCATAAATATGAATATCAAATTAATGAAAATTATATTTCACTTTATTAATCAAAATAAAATTTGTACAAAAGTGCTAAAAGCGATTGCCTTTAGAACACTACTCTAATAATCTAGTTTTAAACAAAATATTATAATTTAATTCCATTTGCCTTAATAAACCAATTATAACACTCACGATAAGCACTAAAAACCCAATTATGATAATCACTAAAATAAATTTCAATTCATTTTTCTCCTTTATCAACATAATAATGTCTTCTTTCATTAGTTTTATTTGCTCCTCAATTTTCAACATTATATGTGATTCAATTGTGGTTTTTTGGGCCTCCTTCTTCAACATACATACTTCTTTCTTTAATTTATGAATTACTTTAATAGCCCTCTCACTAAATTTGTTATTGTACGACTTGAAAAAAATACATCTTCCATCTTAAAAGAAAATTAATAATTAAGAAGATAAACATTAAACATATATACCAACAATTTTACCTTATTAAAAAAACTTATGGGATATTTTAGGCATCTATAAAATCTCCTTCTTGAGTTACTATCACTCGAGAAAGTTCTTAACAGAGCTTTTAAACCATAATAACACACTATATAATCATCATTCAAATTTAATGTAGTATTGGTTAAAGACATCTCATCTATAGCATTAGGTGGTCGCTGCAATTATCTCAATTTAATTATCACACTATATGAACTAACAAACATAATTAGGTAAATTGTGTCTGAATTAAATTAAACACAATATATTGAATTTCCTTGCTTTCTATTGTTATTTTCATCGTCAAATTCTTTCAGCTTCTTGTGTTTGATCAATTTATACAGTATACATGTTTTAAAATTGTGTAATGGATATGGCAGTTTGGAATGAATGGATTGGGAGAAAGAAACTTGTGATGAACAATTTAACAGTATAATGGTAGCAATATTACAATAATTATAACAAGGATAATACTCAAATTAGTATTCAAGATTCATTTTAACACCTAATTAGGTCTCTTAACTTTATTTCTAATCATATAAGGAGTGGGCAATAATTTACAGAGCCATTCAAATATAAATATAATGCATCAGGTCAAGTGGATGGATTAGCAAATTGCAAAGGTCTTTTGATTGAATAGAGGCTTATGTAGAGATTTAAATTTAACTTTTATATATCTAACATTTTTCCTTGCTTGAAACTAATTCAATAATAATTAAATTAAATTAAAATCAAGTCAAGAAATCTCAACTGTTCAATTAAACTACAAATTGCTTGAAATTAACGCAAGAAGAAAACAAACTCAAATAAGACAACAAATACAGAGATAATAACATATCCCATAAGAAGAAAATTGCATGAAATGAACAAAATTAGAAAAAGTATGTTTAGCCAAAAAAGTAACGCGATAAATCTAAAATGATCAAGAGAACTAATTAAAAATCGAGTCTTGGCTACTGAACACAACAATGGAATACATGTGAAAAGAAAGAAGAACAAAAACATAAAAGCCATATAAACCAACTCAATTTAACTTGTAGAAAAACAGAAAATGAGCGATGTAGTTCAATAATAAAACCCATCTTCAAACAAACCTAATTAATCTACTAGCATAAATTCACAGAGTCAATGAAGGAAGTAAATGCCTAAAAACTACAAACAAGTACTTGAATGGGCAGGACATTTGAGAAAGATGAAATTTTGCCCAAGTGCGCAAGAGGAGACATAATGAGTAAACATGAGGGTTAAGGATTAAGAGAGCTTGTTGTTACTGCTATGATCGAACTAACAGGATAGGGAAAAGCATGCAGGTTAGGGATTAAGAGCGTGCGAGTTATGCGAGGGAATTAGGGACTATAGACAATTCTGGGAATTAAGGAACAAATTTATAGAATTAGGGATTTTACCTACAATTGAGCGAAGTGGGAGGAAGAAAATATGTGTTTTAGTCTTATAGGGCCCACTTTTTTGTGTGGAAAAAGCCACATTAACTTAAGTTTAGGTCCCACTATTGTGTAAGAGAAAAATACCATGTCTTAGATGACATGATATTTAACTAATAAAGTGTAAATCTTGTTAGATTTGTTGTCCTCATAGGGTCTATTTTGAATGCTTTATAAACGTTAGAGCTCAAATTCAATGGCCAGAACTCAATGTTGGGGTTCAACTTATATTGCACTATAAACATTAAGGATGAAAATGTACTTTTGGCCTAAAACTTTTTTAGAGAACTTTTAGGAAGTTATGTAAGGCTTGCGGTTGTCATACTTTCATTGTATTGTCTTCCTCACAATAGTAGAAGAAATTTAGTTTCCTTACCTTTGGACATGGAGCATATAGATTAGTCAAATCACACAAATCTTTGTTTTTTTTCTTATTTTTTATTTTTTACAATAATTAGTATCAAAATATAGTTTATCTTTATGAATTTAGGATTTGCTATTAAGAGGTCTCTATACAAAGTTGACATTGAGAAGTTCAATTAATAAAATGATTTTACTTTATAAAATGTAAAAATGAGACATGTTCATGTTCAATAGGGATGCACAACATCATTGGAATGAAAAGAAAAACTACTAGAGAATTTGGAGGTATCAAAGAAGGAAGAGATTCCGTCGAGGGCACACAACACAATACTATTAAGGGGGCGCTTGGTTCATAGAGGGTAATGGGAATGGGAATATGAATGAATATAGTGAGGAATGAGAATGAATATAATCATTATAATTATGATGGTTGGTTAAGATGAAGGAATGATTAC
>JAOQMQ010000196.1:8350728-8367129 GCA_027563845.1 Erythroxylum subrotundum
TTAATTAATCATGTAATTAATTATATTTTAATTAACTAATTAGATTTTAATTATACTTTAATTAATTATATTATATTTTAATTAATTAATTAGATTTTATATTGATTAATTATTTAATTTAATTAATTAATTATATTTTGTAATTATTTTAATTAATTAGCTTTTATCTTAATTAATTAAAGTTATTAATTAATTATATTTTATATTTTAATTAATTACATTTTAATTATACTTTACATTTTAATTCCCAATACAACTTCATCTACTTTGCTAATGTGAGTAATGACTCTCATTCCTCTCAATTATGAGGGGAATGGAGTAATACCCACTAATGGGTAATCAAATCCATTCCTCTCCAATCATACTTCCCTACCAACCTTCAACTTTCATTTCATTCCCATTCCTTATTTCTCATACCTACAAAACAAGCACCCCCTAAATCTAAATGACAAGGTCTTCAAAGAAGTGATTGATGAAACCATTGCTAATTCATTTTGGAAATGACTTGAAATTAAGTATTAGAAATGATCACTTGTAAATCATTTATATCAAAAGCAACATTTGTATACCTTAAGGATGACAAACAATAAATATGTGAAAGATCACATTAATAATTTTAATCGAATCACATTACTAATCATTCAAGTTATTTACTTTTATATTTTATTTCTAAAAAGGGTTTAAATTGTTCTAAATATTTTCTTGTAGGCTTGGTGGACTTAAAGAAAGGAATCTTGAAAAAAATCTAGCCCAAAATGAAGTTCAACCCAGAAGAAAGCCTAGAATTATGCAACCCACCAGAAAACAGCCCAGCTGCAATGAAAAAAAAAATCTAACCCAGAATTAATCAAACAACCCAACAAAAGGAAGCCTATTAGCAAAAATAGCAAAAAACCACCAAAACACGAAAACAAAGCCAAAAATGCACAACAAAGCAAAACATAAACACATAGCCCAGAGAAAACAAGAGGAAACGCAATAGACAAAAACAAGAGCAAAACTATACAATAGCTAAGAGAGACCAAAACGTAACATGCTAGTAGTAGAAAAATCCTAGCAGAAAATGCAACGCAGAGGACAAAATCAAAATGCAACACCTAGACCCGAAACAAGCAAATAAGAAGTAGAAAGAAGAAAGCAATGCTGGATAGGAGGAGGAGACTCACCAACCTAATGTCTCCATCTAAAAAACCCATCTCTAAATCCGTTTGAAATGGAGATGATAAGAGAAAATCTCCAGTATAAGCATAAACGTATCACATATCCAACTACGTGCAGTGTTTAGGGATCGTTTCTAAGGCTATAAAAAGGACAGAGCAGTGGAGGAAAAAAACGAGCAAGCATTCACGTGAAGGAGAAAGTTCCTGAGAGTCTCGGTCATCCAAGGCCAGTTGAAGTAAGGAATTGTTCCAAGGAGTGTTTTGGGGTGAAAGAGAACCAAATCCCATCTGTTTTGAGTTGGTTCAAGGTTGGTGGAGGATTTTTTCAAATTTTGAAACGGCTGGTCTGAGGTTTGAAAGTGTAGCATGTTAATGAGTTTTTCTAAACCCTTATTCCCTTTGTTTCTAATTTTCCATGCATTAGTTATGATTAATTGTTGAATTCTAGTTTAGACATGTTGTTTTGAGTATTTAGGATATCATTTTTCTGGTTTAATTAAATTGATTATCGAGTGAATTTAACATTTATGCAATTGCTAGAATTTCGATGTTCGTTAGAAAAATTTCGATTGTTGATTGTGATTCCTTGTGCTTAGCTTGTTTTTGACTCTTACTTGAGCTGGTTCAATTTTAAAGAGTAAAAAAATGATAGGTAAGAACCAGCTAGTTGGTTCTCTACATTCAACTTGTTAAATGTCTCGGATTACCTCAAATATGTCGAAATTGCATGACTAAACTAAAATTTGAAACATGCTTGTTCATTTGTAATTATTAGGTTAGATTTATGTTTTTTGTTTTTTTATTTATTTCTAGGGTCAATTTGAATGGCAACCCCCCTTCTTTTTATATACGTATTGATTTAGCTAAATTTATAGGTTTCATTATTATTTTTTTGGTTTTGGATTTCTCCTAATTTCAACTTATTGATAAGGTAAAACTTATATGTGAGGATAATTGGATGAATATAGACAGCTTAACCAAAAAAATTTTGAATCATGATTACAAGTGTTATATTTAACATAGTCAAAATAAGATTATTAATCCTATTTTGTGAATTGGAGTTATGCTTTGAATAATTAATTGGATGTTCCTTTTTATATGTCTTATAGTTAATTCAAGTGAAACTTGTAAATTTAACTTAGATTACTTACATTGAGGTTTAAAATTGAACATAATGATTGATTCGTAATAAAATGAAGAATGATCAAGTTTATGTTGATTTTGTACATTGTCGGAGATTTCATCCAAGCTTTCTAAGTTTTTATTTTCCTTTAGATGTGCTTTATTATGTATGATTAATTTCTTCTCAACTTGAAAAATAGCATAGCTTAATGTATTATGCTCAAAAGAACTATGCAATGGATATTTCATACGAAAATGTTGATTAATATGGTTATAGCATATCTGGAATTTTTCTTTTAATGATTGATTAGTTTATAAAAAGGTTGTTTTATTAGTTGAATTATGTAAAGATGTGTGTCTTGATAGAATTAGATGTGTAATTGGCAATTTAGGATTGTTTTGAAAGTATTAAAAGATGAAACAAGAGTTGTCCAACTGAAAAATTGTTTCAAATATTTAGATTTGTGAAAATAATGTATTTTGCTTTTATTGGATCATTTAGAATTATAAAACCGCTTAAAACATGCTTTCATGGAAGATAGGTGATATTAGAAAGAAATTGATTGATTAATGAAGTATGATTATAAGTTTTCTAAGATGAAAATTTCAGATTTATATAACTAGGTATCATCGTTAAAAATTCCAGCATTATATATTTTGAATGATTACAACTTTTTGACAAAGAAAGTGATTTTCCAGCTTTTGAATGTTGATTGTGTGGTTCCAAGAATGTTTTTTTTTTGGATAAATCAGAAAAACTTTATACGAAAATGAATAGTTTATATACACAGCTAGAGATTACCCAAAATCTCTTGCCTACAATGGTTCTACCAAGGATAAAACCAAAGGAACAACACAAAGTAGAGAAAGCAAACCCCACACCCTCAATACTCGCCTCTCAAGCAGTCTAAGAAAACTAAGTCCAATACCCTACTACATAAACTCCCCAGCACCCAGGGAAAAAGCCACTCAATGACCAACAACAAACCACACCAATCAGCGAACCTATACTACATACACAGCCCTCAAACCACAACCAGAGAAGCACAACCAACTAGCATGACCCCCAAGGAAGAGGAACCACCACCTGGTAGCTTGCTCAATATAACACAGAGATGGCCCTGAACTTGCAGTAATAATAATAGGAATACCAAAACAGAATACAAACATAATTACCTTCCCTCAGTGTTTAGGCTGAGTTGCTCCATAGCTTTAAGATCACCTGCAAAGTGCCCTCCCTATATCCGAGAGGATAATGCAAAAAGTATGAAAGTCATGATTTGACACTGGGGAATACTGGGTAAACCATTGTAAAATTGACTGGAGGTCAGGAAAGTTTAAACTGGGAAGGTGGAAGTGATGGAGAGTATTGGCCCAAACCGATTGAGAGAACGCACAATGAAAGAAAATATGGCCAATAGTCTCAGAATCCAGAATACACAAGGAACAACAATTGGGGGTGTGGAGAAACTAGAGCTTATCCCTAGTCTGCAATTTGTTCAAGAAAGCTAACCATAATATAAAAGAACATCGAGGACTATTCCCCTTATGCCAAACTAATGAATGCCAAGGCACTGTCTGACGGGTTGGTCTCAAGTGGTTATAAGCTGAAGCATTGGTATACTGCTTGGAAGAGCTATCTAGCCATTCTAGACTATCCTCACTAGAAGGATCTGGGTTATAAGGAATGGGAGATGGGGAATGAATAGGCTCCACATTAACATGATGCCACCTCCATTCATCATGCCAAATAACATCTAAAACTCTGGCATTTATGGGGAGCTCTGACCCATTAATCAACCGCGGAGTTGATTGAGCCAGCAGGATTCCACTCGGATGCCAAGGATCCTGCCAAAGAGAAGTAGAAATACCATTCCTAATTCTAAATCGAAATTGGTCCCTAAGCTGGTCTCTAACAGATAAAATCTTCCGCCAACTCCAAGAATGACTATTACTAGGAGAAATAGACCAGAAATTTTTCCGACGCAAGATGATAGTGTGAACCTACTTGACCCACAACGCTTCCTTATCAGTAAACAAAAACCAAATTCTTTTCCCAATTAACACTTTATTCCAGCTGGCAAATGTTTAAAACCTATACCACCCTCTTTTTTAGGCCTACAAACATCATCCCAATTAACCCTAGCTGCTGCTCTTTTCTCGACCGAACCTGACCACAAGAAATTCCTAAGTTTTTTGTCAATTTCCTTAAGGATAGAGGAAGGGAGAATGAAGATACTAGACCAGTAAACCTGAAAGGAAGACAAGACTGAAATCACTAATTGTACTCTACTTGTGAGTCCAGTTATTGACTCGGCAATCAATTTTATCCAACAAAGGAATACATTCCCTCCTAGACAACCGCCCCGATATCAGGGGTAGGCCCAGATATCGAATGGGAAGGTGTCCTAGTTTAAGCCCAGACATACTTTCAAGTTGAGGAACCAAGAAGCTCAACTCCGGGGAAACAAAAAACTGACTCTTATGCACATTCATGACCACACTAGAAACTCGAGAAAAAGCCCCTAAACAATCTAAGAGAATTTGGACTGAGACCAAATCACCATGACAAAACAATAAGAGATCATCCGCGAATACGAGATGAGTGAGCTTAAGGGCTTGATAACGCCAATGATACTTAAAGGAGGGACTACCCCTAATAGAGACATTTAAACTTCTAGTGAACACCTCCATACAAATGATGAAGAGAATAGGAGACAGGGGGTCTCCTTGTCTCAACCGTGATTTCCCTGGGAAGAAATTTGTGGGGGCTCCATTGATAAGGATTGCATAAGCTTGATAAGTGATACACTCCTTAATCCAATGAATAAACTAGGAAGGGCACCCAATAGCTTCTAACACATTCTGAAGGAACTCCTAATGAATAGAATCATAAGCTTTTTGTAGGCCCACTTTAAAAGCACACCTCTTATGATTATTGGCCAGATGGTAATGTTTAAAAATTTCCTGAGCCAACAATAGGTTATCCCCTATTCGCCGATTCTTAATGAAAGCACTCTGATTGGAGCTAATAACACTAGGGAGGATTCTTAATGAAAGCACTCTGATTGGAGCTAATAACACTAGGGAGGATTTCCTTAAGCCTTTTAGCCAGAATTTTAGCAATCACCTTGTAAATAAAGTTATAGCAAGAGATAGGTCTATAGTCCTCTACTGTTGAGGGATTAGCTTTTTTGGGCACCAAGGTAATGAAAGTTGAGTTAATCTCTTTGAGGAGACGCCCATGAAGGAAAAAGTCTCTAATGGCCCTAGTAACATCCTCCCCAATAATATGCCGGGTATGATTAAAGAACACCCCATTAAAGCCATCTGGCCCCGGAGTTTTATTCGGGTTAAAGGATTTGATCACAACCCTAATCTCCAGATTTGAAATGTCGGCAGTGAGAAGGATGGTAAAAGAATCATGGAGCCGATGAGGGAATAACTTATCCACAAAATCTTTGGAAGAAGGGAGATCCTTACGGGACCCAATCGTATTTTGAAAGTAGCCTAAGAAACGATTTTGAATCTCATCAACAGCTACAAGTCTAGTTCCATTCTCACCTATAATCGAGTGAATGGTATTCCGATTTCGATAAGCTAAAATGGAATTATGGAAGAACTTTGTGTTTCGATCCCACTCCCTAAGCCATTTAACACGAGAAGACTGCTTTAGAAACAACTTCTGATCAGCTAAGGCTCCTAGCAGGTTATGGATGGCCTCAGTTTCCTGAGCAGCCAGCACTGAGCTATTGGGCAAATTACGCTTTTGATCTTGGATAGAAGTGAGGTCAGATTGACACTTTGCTACTCTCAGATGGACATCTCCCATTTGCCTAGCATTTAGAGATTTGAGGGCCGACCTTACTAGTTTAAGCTTAGAGACAACACAAAACATAGGGGTACCATGGATATGAGAACTCCACTGCTCTTCCACTATCTGGAGGAAAGACGGTTGAGACACCAGGAAATTTAAGAACCTAAAGGGGGAAGGTCTAGGCAGCCTAGCTATGAAGACCCTTACCAAAATGGGGGAGTGGTATGAAATATTAGGGTTATGAATTATCCCAAAAGAGTTAGGGAACCTCGAAAGCCAGGCACCATTAACAAGGGCTCTATCAAGCTTTCGAGCCACAAAGAGCTCTCCACATTGCTTGTTAGTCCGGGTAAATCTCAGACCACTAGAATTCAGCTCAAATAGCTCACATTGATCGACACAATACCTAAAATCATACATGCTATTTAGAGTCATTTGATTGAGGGGTTCAGCCTTATGAGGGAAAAGAACCGAATTAAAATCGCCCACTATCATCCACGGATGAGAACCTACAGAGTTTTTGAGAATGGACAAAGCTGACCAAAGACACTTCCTATGGTTCAAATTGTTAGACCCATACACACAAGTGACAAAAAAGCCAGCAGTACTATTGATTGGAGTAACCTGTAAATGGATGAACTGATCAGAAGACAACTGATGAACACACACCAGCCTATCCGGATTCCAAGAGACCACTAGCCTAGCATTAGAACTCTGCTCTAGATTACTAGTAAACCTCCAAGTAGGAAACAAAGAGGAGCAAACATTATTCAAGAATTGCACATTCTTAATCCTATTCTCAATCAAACAGACAAAACCCACAGACATTTGCTTCAAAGCAGCAGCCACACCTAACTGCTTTCTGCCATTATTCAGACCCCTAACATTCCAAAAACCAAAATCCATTCTAGCAGCTAACACAATACAACAAATCCACTACTTCACTTTTTGCCTAGTTTTCCTACTAGTACGACCAGTAATAGGCCCCTCAGCCCCCTCTAAATTCCCTGGACTATGAGTTTCTAACTCAGGACGCAATTCAGATTTAGAAGGGGATAGGGAATTACTTACTTGTCTCGGTGACAGGGGACCAGCAACCTCAAAGAGCCCACTGACTTCACCAACCTGTTGTTGATCTTGCAGAGCCATGGATTTATCTGAAGAAATACACCACTTCACCTCATCCGAAGCCTGGTCACTCAATTGGGCAATCTGGAGGGGCCTTGTGTCCTAACTAGATACTTTTGGAATCTCCACTTCGAGCCTATCCGAGTTATAATGTTCCTCAGTCCCAGCTCCATTGGCCACAAGTTCCGGCATTGAGACATTAGCTAAAACAGGTTCCCTTCCCAATAATTCCTGCTGAAGACCAGTCACAAAAACTCTCCCAGTAGGAGCCCATGTTTTCTTCTGAACCATAGTATCCGGCATCCATTCATATTCTACATCAATCTCCTTGAAAGCAAGCTTCCCATCTTCAGTGTATGTACCTAATTGAAATGAGAAAGGCCAAGACTTGCCCAATTCCAGTTCAACACACATCCGAGCATACATGATTCGAGACATCTTTGCAGTAGGAGTGTCCATTAAGAGAGGCTTACCCACTGCACTCGCAATCCGCCCAAGCGCCTCCGTAGTCCAGTACTCCACTGGGACATTGTAGAACTTGACCCAAACTAGAGCAGCCCGGATATCCTCAAGCTCTCCACCATTAAAACTCCACTTCCGAAGGAAGAGGGGCTTACCTTGAATGTGCCATAGCCCCTTCTCCAAGACCTGATGCATTCCTTCAGCAGAATCAAACTGGAATAAAAAATTGTTAGCACCAGTAATCAACACTTACAACAGACTAAAAGTTGTCCAGGACTTAGTCAGAGCCCGTTGAACTACCAAAAAAGCAGGCCTTTTCCTAAGAAGAACCCAAGCAGAGTATGACGCAATTGCAGGGCACCTTGTTTGGCTAGTTCCAGAGGGGGAATGACCCTAATCGTATCGTCTTGGATAACCGGAGGTTAATAGGTTAACGTTGTTGACAGCGAGTCAGTAGCCGCAACCTCCGCCACTACAGATTTCCATGTTCTAGGGGTACCCGACAGGGGCTTCAAAGGCGGAGGTAGAGTCACCGGAGAAGCAACTTTCAAGGGAGGAAAAGCTGTAGGGAGATTAGGGTCGAAATTTTGGTCAGAGGAATTAAGGATTTGGATCGTAGGCAAAGGGGGAGGGCAATACGGAAAAGAAGAAACAACAGTGAGGGGGAGTCGGGGAGGAGAGGAGGAGGAGGATGAAGCCATGAATGCAGGAGAACACGCTAGAGATCTACGAAGCTATAGAGCTCGCCGTCGACGCTCGACGCTCATTGTTCTTTTTTTTTTGCAAGTTTATTTTCTTAAGTTTTGATATTGTATCTTATTGATATGAGTTAAAGAGGATATTGTGTGTTTATATTTTGGTTTGGAATTCTTTTCGTATAAGCGAAATTATTAAGAAGTAATTTTCTCTTAAAAGAGATAGATTGAATTGTTGGAACATTTTTAATTAAATTTCTTACAATTAATAAACTAAATTAGTAAATTAACTTTCCTTGTGGGATCAACTCTTATTTGTTCTATGATATATTGATTAATAAATTCAAAATTAAAATAAGGTTTTAATTTTTATACGCCTAACGACATGCATTAAATTTTGATGTCGTTTCCGGGGAAAGTTTTATTTGCCTAGTTTATTTGTTTATTTTTTAATCGTAACTCACAATTCTTTTGCTTTTTTAGGTAAAGAAGAGAGAAGCTGTTTTTTTAATGAAATTAAGAGACAGAAAGAAACTAAAGTACAAATCAAATTGGAAAAGGAAGATAAAAGGATAAAAATGGCCGCAGCTACCTTAAAGCAACATTCAAAACCAGACTTAGAATATCAACCTTTATGCATTGTCTTCCCAGTCTTAGGAAGACCCTTGAAGCTGAATTCAAGTTTTTTAAACTTATTGCCTAAATTCTATGAACGTGCAAGTGAGGATCCTCATAGACATTTAAAAGAATTTTTGGTTGTTTGTTCTACTATGAGACCTGTAGGAATTGATTAAGAACAAGTGAAATTACATGCTTTTCCGTTTTCATTGCATGATTTTGCTAAAGATTTGTTATATTATTTACTCTTAATCTATAAATACATGGGCGAAATTTCATAGATCTTTCCTTGAAAAATATTTTTTTGCTAGTAAAACAAGATCTATTAGGAAAGAAATATGTTTGAATTAGACAAAAAATGAATAAGTTACTATATGAATATTAGGAAAGATTTAAGAGGCTGTGTGCTAATTGCCCCAATCATCATATCAGTGACTAATTATTAATACAATATTTCTATGAGGAACATTTACCATATGATAGGAGCATGATAGACGTTGCTAGTGACGAGGCATTAGTTGATAAAACACCTACACAAACTAAACAATTAATCTCTAACATTACTAAAATTCACAACAATTTGTAACTAAAAATGAGATTAATCAAGTTAGGAAAGTTAATGAAATAGATGTGCCTGCCATTCAGGATCTACTAAAGGAAAATTCTCAACAAGTAGCTCATTTGACTACTTTAGCATCGAAATTTGTAGCTGGTGGTATTACCCAAGCTCGTGCTTATGGAATTTGCACTAATTCTTCTCACACTACTGATGCATGTCCTTCTTTTTAGGTTCAAGATTTGAATGTTATGGGTAGTTATCTAGGATAAACATAGAGGAAATATGACCCTTTTTCAAACACATAGAATGAGGGTTGGAAAGGTCATCCAAACTTTAGATATGGATTTAGGACAAACGCACTTAATTTTGTCAATAATCAAAATAATCCAAGGTCTTCTTTTATTCCTAACCTACCTCAAAACCAAACCACTAGTGAATCTTCAGAAGATATAGTGAAACAAGTAGCTAACTAGATTGGGCAAGTACACACACAGGGGGTAGAATATCAAAAGAAGACATATGCACATCTACAACACTTAGAGACCCAAATAAGACAAATTTGCACCAGTCTAAGTAATGGAAAAACCTTATTATCTAGGAAATTGCCTGCTCAACCAATCCCAAGTAAGAAAATGCTATCGAAATATTACTGAAGTAATGATGTTTGAAGAAATTTTGCTTAAGGAAACTTGACAATGGAGGAAGATGTCGAGTCGACGACATAAACCAAAGGTGATACTTGGGAAGCAACCCAAGACAAAAAAAAAGATATGAATTTCTTTCTCTTTAACTCAATTTTTTATATAGCTATTTTTTTCTTAAAAAAATCAATCAAACCAAACTATTTTTACTATTTTTTTTACTTCGATATTCCTTTTTTCTACATTTAGCTATTACATTGAGGACAATGTAAAGTTTGGGGGGGAATATAAAGACATTACCTGGTTGTTTTTTGTGAAAATTGAAAATTCAAAAATAAGGAAAAATGTTGTCTGGGAAATTGGATTACTTACTTAGGCTAGCTGGTTTTGACATTATTTTGTTTTATATGCACGCATTTAGTTTTATTACCATAATAAAGGAACAACAAATTTTAACATTATGGTTGATGGATTAGAAAGTTGCACAGTTTTTTTTTTTAACATAACAAGTATTAAAACTCTTTGGTTCAATTTTAGGTTCACACTTAACAGAATTAACCTCGTTTGATAAATTTAGTTTATAATCAATTAGAAGTCTTATTTTAATTCTACATGGTTATTAGGGAAACACTTACAGACAAGGGACCAAGTACTCCTTTGAGATCATAAATAAGGTGAGAAGATGAACCAAACACATAGACAAGGGACCAAGTACTCCTTCTAGCTCCTAACACAATAGGCACATTAACTATATATATATATATATATATACAGACAAGGGACCAAGTACTCCTTTGAGATCATAAGTAAAGGGAGAAGATGAACCAAACATAAAGGAGTACTTGGTCCCTTGTCTGTAAGATGAACCAAACATATAGGTAATCTGCCTATTATGTATATATATATATATATATAGTTACTGGGGAAACATTTACAGACAAGGGACCAAGTAATCTTTTGTGTTTGGTTCATCTTCTCACCTTACTTATGATCTCAAAGGAGTACTTGGTCCCTTGTCTGTAAGTGTTTCCCCAATATATATATATATATATATATATATATATATATAACACCTTAATTCAAGTCAAACCAAGATGCTTTGTATGTATAATTAATATACCGACATTGCTTATAAACTAATTTTATTAAGATGAGGTGCGAATGTCTCTAAAGTTTCAGGTTAAAGTTGAAATTTTGAAAATGTTTTTAAAGATGTTAAATTAATGATTAAACTGATTGTGAATATGCTAAGACATTATGAATTTTGTAAATCTGATTTGTTGTTCAATTTTTCTTAATCTAATTTCTTCTATATGAGGTATGGTAGTAAACTAGATTCATATTTTGCATATAGTGTTGTTTTAATCGAGAACGACCAAAAGCTAAGTGTAGGGGAATTTGATAAGTAGATATTGTAGTATATTTTAAAGCCCTATTTTAGCACATTTGGGTTAAATTATTACATTTTCTTACTAATTATTTAAGTGATTTAATTTTATATTTTATTTCCAAAAAGGGTTTAAATTGTACTAAATATTTTCTTATAGGCTTGGTGGACTTAAAGAAATGAATCTAGAAGAAAATCTGGCCCAAAATGAAATTCATCTTAGAAGAAAGCCTATAATTAAGCAGTTGACCACAAGAAAAACAGGCTAGAAGCACCAAAAATAAATAAATCCAACCCATAATCAAGCAAACAACCCATCAACAGAAATAACAAACAACCACCAAAATACAAAACAAAGCCAAAAACATACATCAAAGCAAAACACAAATGTAGAGTCTAATGAAACCAAAAGGAAATGCAACAGACAAAACACGAACAAAGCGACGTAGCAACCAATAGAGAATAAAACAAAATGCACTAGTAGTAGAAAAATACCAGCAAAAAATGCAATGTAGATGACAAAAGCAAAATGTAGCACCCATACCCAAAATAAGCAAATAAGAAGTAGAAAGAAGAAAGCAGCATTAGATGGGAGAACGAAACTCACCCACTCGACATCTCCATCTCAAAAACCCATCTCCAAATCCGTTTGAAATGGAAAAGATAAGAGGAAATCACCAAGAGAAGTGAAAGCCTATCGCAGATCCAACTATATGTGGTGTTTGGGGATTGTTTCTAAGGCTATAAAAACGACAGAGCAGTGGAGGAAAAACAATGAGCAAGCATTCACGTGAAGAAGAGAGTTCCCGAGAGGCTCTATCTTCCAAGGCTAGTTGAAGCAAGGAATTATTCTAGGGAGTGTTTGGGGCTAAAAGGGAACCAAATCCCACCTATTTTGAGCTAGTTTAAAGTTGGTGGAGGAATTTTTCAAACCTTGAAAGAGCTAGTCTGAGGTCTGAAAGTGGAGCATGTTAATGAGTTTTTTCTAAACCCTTATTCCCCTTATTTATGATTTTCCATGCTTTAGTTATGACTAATTATTGAATTCTAGTTTAAACATATTGTTTTGCGTATTTGGGATATCATTTTTCTGGATTAATTAAATTAATTACTAAGTGGATTTAACATTTATGCAATTTTTAGCATTTCGACGTTCATTGGACAAATTTCAGTTGTTGTGTTTCCCTGTACTTAACATGTTTTTGATCTTTGACTTGAGTTGGTTCAATTCTAAAGAGTAAGAAGGGACATGTAGGAACTAGTTGGTTGGTTCTCTACATTCAACTTGTTAAATGTCTCTGATTATCTCGGATATGTCATAATTGCATGACTAAACTAAAATTTGAAACATGCTTGTTCATTTGTAAATATTATGTTTGATTTCTTTAATTTCTAGGCTTGATTTGAATCGTAACCCCCCTATTTATATATATATATATTGGTTTAGCTAAATTTATAGGTTTCATATTATTGTTTTGGTTTCAAATTTCTCCTAATTTTAGCTCATTGATAAGGTTAAACTTATATGTGAGGATGATTAAGTGAATATAGACAACTTAACTAAATTTCTTTTGAATCATGATTACAAGTATATATTTAACATAGTCAAAATAGGATTATTAATCCTATGTTATGAATTGGAGTTATGCTTTTAATAATCAATTAGATGTTCTTTTCTATAAGTCTTATAGTTGATTCAAGTGAAACTTGTAAATTTAACTTGGATTACTTTCATTGAAGTTTAAAATTGAACATAATGATTGATTCGTAATAAAATGAAGAATGATCAAGTTTATGATGATTTTATGCATTGTTAGATATCTCATCCAAGTTGTCCAAGTTTTTATTTTCCTTTAGATGTGCTTTATTATGTATGTTTAATTTCTTCTCAACTTGAAAAATATCATAGCTTAATGTGTTATACTCAAAAGAACTATGCAATAGATATTTCATACGAACATGCTGATTAATATGGTTATAGCATATTTGGAAATTTTCTTTTAATGGTTCATTAGTTTATAGAAAAGTTGTTTCATTAGTTGAATTATTTAAAGATACGTGTCTTGATCAAATTAGATGTGTAATTGGCAATTTAGGATTGTTTTGAAAGTATTAAAAGATGAAACAAGGCTATCCAACTGAAAAATTGTTTCAAAAAATCCAGTTTTGTGAAAGTAATGTATTGTTCTTTTATTAGGTCATTTAGAGTTATAAATCCGCTTGAAACATGCTTTCATAAAAGATAGGTGATATTACAAAGAAACTGATTTTCATTAATGAAGTATGATTATAAGTTTTCTAAGATGAAATTTTCATATGCATATCACTAGGTATCATTGTTAAGAATTCTAGCATTATATATTTTGAATGATTAGGACTTTTTGGCAAAGAAAATGATTTTCCAGCTTTTGAATGTTGATTGTATAGTTCGAAGAATGTATCGCAAGTTTATTTTCTTAAGTTTTGATATTGTATCTTATTTATGTGGGTTAAAGAGGATATTATGTATTTATATTTTTTTTGGAATTCTTTTCGTATAAGCAAAATTATTTGGATGTAATTGTCTCTTTAAAAAATAGATTGATTTATTGGAACATTTTTAATTAAAAGTATTATAATTAATAAACTAAATTAGTAAATTAACTTTTCTTATGGGATCGACTCTTGTTTGCTTTATACTAAATTAATTAATAAATTTGAAATTAAAATAAGGATTTAATTTGCATATGCTTAAAGACACATATCAGTAATTTTGACTTTGCAAATTCATTTAAAGAACAAAATAGTATTATCATATTGGGTAATAATACAGTGTGTTGTCAAAGATAGTGGTTTAGTATAAACCAAAACATGATAGAGTTGCTAGAACATTATATGCCTCTTATGTTCCTAAACTTTGAAAAAGGTATGATTTTTATGAGTACTTTTGATAAACAAAGGTATAAGTTTTCTGGTAGTGATGATCGGTGACTGTATTTCAATCTTGGGGAAAGAAGGATAGCACTGCATTATAACACATGTGGATGAGTCATCTTGGTGAGCAAGAAATGAAACTTCATAAAGGGAGCTTATTGAATAACGACAGACATAGAAAGACAACCTTCTATAAGTTTCATGCTACCTTTAAGGATATAGTGTTTAGGGAGAGACATATGTTAAGACAAACATATGAAAAGATTGTTTCAAGGTCAATAGTGAACAATATCAGTTCAAAGGTGATATGAGAACAATCTGGAACAATGCTAACAGGACAAAAAATTCTAATTCATTATATATATAGAAATGTCAGGAAGAAAGTATCAATACATTATAACTAAAGATAAAATAAGAAAGACTATTAGAAAATCAATGAGAAACAGTTGGGAAGACTCAATCACGTATGCTTTGACCATTAGTGATAAGGATAGAACTATCTTTTAAGGAAATAAGGAAAGTCACGAGAAAGATGAATGAATTGAGGCTACAGTGAAATATACAAGGTGTCACAAGATTGGAAATTTGACTGCATTTAGTCATATCTTATTAAAAAATATCCACATTTCGAAAGATGTTAACATATTAATAAATCCTTTTTCTTAGCATAAAGCTTGAACTTAGTGAATGTTCACTCAGTTAAAAGCTTGTATAAGAGAGAGTGTTTATTGATTAGACGATGAAGAATTCAAATTAAGGTAAAAATTGTCATATATGCCTTAAATTAGATAAATGGTAAACCTCAGACATGGTTTTGAGAA
The DNA here is from genome assembly GCA_027563845.1 of Erythroxylum subrotundum. Classification (NCBI taxonomy): domain Eukaryota; kingdom Viridiplantae; phylum Streptophyta; class Magnoliopsida; order Malpighiales; family Erythroxylaceae; genus Erythroxylum; species Erythroxylum subrotundum. Next base: position 8,366,052 of record JAOQMQ010000196.1, read on the forward strand.
TTTTTCCAAGGTAAAAGTAAATTGGTGTAGGAACAAATCACCTTTTTTTTTAGAAATTAAAAAATATTGATTAAAGATAGAAGAGGATTACAAAATTTGGGAAGACAAAAGACCCATCAACCAAAACGACAACGTCACACCCAAATAACAAGTCTCCCAAAACGACAATGTTCCATGTACAGATTAATAACCCTAATTAAACCAAAATGGAAAAACAAAATCTCAATCCCCACAATCCTCCTTCGAACTTTTCCAAATTAGGGTTGGAGTATCTACGATCTCCACCCTCTTAAGGCGCCGCGAATGAGCTTAGAGACAGATGACCAAGCAATTAGGTTTCTTCCTAGCCATTGTAGCATGAACGCTCCAGCCTATCCTTTGGCGATTAAAAGGTAAGACAGATCATCCATAAACCCATTTTTCTCTTCTTCGTATTTAACCCTTAACCTGACTGTTGCAATTTGATTGTAGCTTCCCTTCTTGTCTTTTTATGTACTAGGACATTGGTTGAGCATCCCAAACACCATTTTTCTAGTCCCTATGACATCTCCTTTTCGTCAGCTGAACAGTAAGCCCCTCTTCTAGTGCCATCCATATTATTAATAAATATTAGTTTCAAACTGCCTGCAACATTAGAATGCATGTTTCTCTGTATTCTCCATACATTAGCAAGTTGGGATGAGCATTCCTTGATAGAGCTAGAGGAGATTACCTATTCTCTAACTTTAGCAAAAATGCACTTATTTGATGCGAATTCCTTATGATATTTTGAAATCTAAGTATGTTTCCATTACTCTGTGTTTACCCTATTTCATAAGTATACATCCATCCAATAAATGAGACCCACAAAAATTGAAAGGATGGATGAATGTTCATAGAATATGGTAGGCATAGAATAACGGGAACAAGTAATCTGAATCCAATTGACGTATGAGTTGAAGGTGAATAAACACCAAACTCATGACACATTTTTGGAGGATGTGCAAAATAGAAGTTCTCTGTTATTAAACTTTTGGTAAAATAGAGTTTTAATATTAATAGGTTGTTTTTTTTTTAAGAAATAGAGTTTGAGTAAACT
>JAOQMQ010000196.1:8374332-8404135 GCA_027563845.1 Erythroxylum subrotundum
TAACAGTTTTTACACATAGTGATGGATACAGCTTTACCTAGTTTCTACATGAGTCTTGCTATGCACAACAATAACAGGAGCATCAAGCATCTCTCTATCACATAACCCAACCAACAACCTATAAGCAGGTAATGCCCATGTCTAAAACATCAATAACTAACATGTGCAATGCGAAACGCCTTCACAATGAAATTCTAACCAACAGAGGGTAGCAGTGGTCTTTGTCATAGGTAGGCCAGAACTCATTACCATACATAAAACCTTGATGAAGTCTCCAAACATCTGCATCATAGTTCTCTGTTACAGAATAACGGAAGCCATATTCCTGAATTGTCTCTAAAAACTTGTCCAATGAGTCACCTCTTTTGGGGCTGAAGAATATTGCTTCTGATGGGCCATTGTCTGTTAACAAGACTTTGAGAGTACAAGCAAGTCCTTTGTGGAACTCCTTAAAAAATGTGCTGTCAAAATGAAACATGAAGTTACTAAAAGGGCGAACTCTAATACACAAAGCTCCCCATTTTGTGAGGGTTAAAAGAAGGTCATCAAATGTATGCAACCTTCCCTTTGCACTTTTACAAAGAGGTTGTTTCCGTGACTTTCTAGTCACAAAGCAGTAACCTTACCAATTTCTTCAAGGCTCAGAAATTAAAAAGGCCAAGTCAGTATTAAGAAGAGAAAGCAGACATGCACTGGCATGTACGAAGATCTCGGCAAAATTTTCGTATTTATAAACTTTTGTTGGTTGAAGGAGATCAGGTAAAAATGGAAATAACGAATTGTAGGGATTGGAAGAAAAACTTTTAGTACAATGTTTATTCTTGAGTAATTTCATTTTTCAATTATTCAACAAGTGGGAAACAGAGTTAATTAGAAAAATTTTCAAATGTCAAGTACATCAGAAAGCTAACAAATGATGAAAATAATTCAATGAAGGTTATCAATCTTAGGAATAATAGGTTTTGATACAAGAATCAGATCCACCACGAATATGGTACTAGTATAAGAAGCCTGCCAAAGCCCATTTTTATCTAGTAATAACATAATTCATGAATATTTTGATTTTGCATGTAACATAATAGCAGTTCACAAATATACATGAAGATTCTTAATAGTAAATCGTGTACAAGAGTCATTATGAAGTTCATTTTCTGCACAAAGGTTGAGCATGACAGATATATGCAAAAGTCAAAGTAAAAGAAACGTAACTAACCAATCACTGGCAATAATGACATCAAAAGTGTCAGATATTCTTGAAATATCCTGTTCCCAATGCAGTGCCATACTCTTCACCTTGGTTCTACCGAACACACCAGAGTTGCTATCTATGTTTCGCTGAATATCTGGACGTTAAGGCAGCCCGGTAAGATTCTAAATAAAATCACTACCAATTAGTCTTACATAAAGTGACCAAAAGTTACATCATAATGCAAAAACGAACAAGAAATCAGAAATAACTAATGCCTAATTGGCACAATTAACCCTAGTATTCCATGGACTGGGATTAGAAATTCGTCCATGGCAGACAACAAATTGCATAAACTATCATATTTTTGTCCATTACTGGTAGTGATTCTCATAAATTATTTCCTAAATTTGGACATTCAAGCTATACCAATATTCATACCCAGGAACAAAGATTAGTAAGTATTGACAACTAAGAATGAGTATCAGAAGGATACAATCAACTACTTGAGGATTTCCATCTGAGATTATAACTTCTAATGCCTCAGTTGTGGCAGCAATAACTAATCCAGCTAAGCCATAGCCTGATCCAAGTTCGATAACTCTTTTAGACCTAAAAATTCGACAAAGAACACTCAAATAAGCATAAAGAAGAGATCAGAATCAATGAAATACATACAAAGGAAATCTATTCCTTTTATAGTTTTTTTTAGTTAGAGGAATACACCAAAAGAAAATAATGGAATTGTACAATATACCTGAACATGTCTGCATGTGACAAGCAGAAATAAGCCAGGACTTCTTCTGATGGCCAGTTACCTAAGCGACAAAGGAAAGTCTCAAAACAGAAACATTGTAAATGCTTCTTATGTTTTTCGCAAGGAGAAGACTATTTTTGCTCCGAGATCACCTTCTTCTTCTAAACTATCCAAATATAAGTCCATTATTTCAAAAACAAAAATCTTAGGAGTACATAAGAAAACATATGATAGTGGCTGAAAATGAATGCTTACAAATATGGAGTGGTTCAAAAGCTCAAAATGGCCATGAGAACTTACACACAAGCCCAGTGTTATCCACATTGTATCTATTAGAATTCTCAAAGTCACTGAGATCAACAACATTATCCGCTCTTTGGCTGCACATAAATTCCAAGAAAACCAACTTCAATTTTTTCCAACTGCCATTACCATAAAATTCAATGACACTTAATAACTTGTTCCATCTACAGCACATTCTAAGCTACTGTCAACTTCAAAAGAGACTCGCAAATAATCAATGGTAGGAAGTTTAAAACAACTCACCAAACTATTTCTGACGAATTTCATAATTTCTTACAGAAGAAAGAGAGAATCTTGACCATAGAATCACATTGTATCAATAGGACTAGAAAGTGTTTGAAGAAATGCCAGATAGAAAATTTCAGGGCCAAATCTAAATAATATAAAAAAGCACTCTCACGTCAGGAAAAGTTTTGGGGCACCAGGAACCGGCAATATGTAGCATATACACGAGTCTTTACGATTAGAAACTTCTTTATCATCAACTGGGTGGCTGGGAATGAGGTTGAACCCTTGACTCGCCTTCCTGGATATGCGTTTCATGGCACTTGAAGTGGGATGCCCATCTAGACATAAATTAATAATGGGCATTTAGAGTTTTTGATAACTAAATCATATTCAAAACCAAATGACGAAGAAAAGTACCATGATTTTGGGGTGAACAACGTCCAAGAATGGCTTGACGTAGAATTCCCCATCTAAGAGACGATGCTTTGGCCTCCATTTGGTGCGAGTTCTTTTTTCTTTTTCTTCCCTGATTTGCATTCTCTGCTTCCTTCTCTCTCGGAAGAATATATGTATAATTTGGCTGTCATCGGGACAACGACAAGACGTTTTGGACGGCGACTTGTACTGTTAGTTATTTCATTCTATTTAATAAATCATTTTGAACTCAAAAAACAGAACAAAGGAAAAATAGTTAGTGCAGAACCATAACATTTTGCGTTTGCACAACAAAATCCTTTTTTTTTTTTATGGGACCTGGAACTCAAGATCCATCTTATTAAAGCGTCTGGCTTGAACAAATTCTGAGATTAGGAAATGTAAGAGGGTAAAGACATTTGGTAAAACTAAAAGCTTACTCATTTTTCACCAGTTCTGTCTCTACCTGCTTTGCATTCAACGCTTGTCTTAGAAAAAGAATAACCAAGTTAGGCCGCAGATATGCTTTATGAGTCAAAGTTCTAATCTTTTGGGGATTATTACTCATTTTTCACCAGTTCTGTCTCTACCTGCTTTGCATTCAACGCTTGTCTTAAGAAAAGAATAACCAAGTTAAGCAGCAGATATGCTTTATGAGTCAAAGTTCTAATCTTTTGGGGATTATTACTCATTTTTCACCGGATCTGTCTCTACCTGCTTTGCATTCAACGCTTGTCTTTAGAAAAGAATAACCAAGTTAAGCAGCAGATTTGCTTTATGAGTCAAAGTTCTAATCTTTTGGGGATTATTCTGTTGAAGATAGTAGTAGTTCAAGTACAGCAATGGATTGACAGACATAATATCAGATTCATCTTCTACAAAAATGATCTAATTAAATGTCTACTTTTGTGATCTTTGCCACAAAAAGTCCACTAGTTTTTGATGTCACGGGATCGAAGCGCAGTGTCTTGGGTATGCGGCCACTCTTGCACGGCCAATCTCTGGAAGCAGTGATCTCCAGCAACTCTGCGCAAGATTAATATCAAAGTTATCATTGTGCTGCAATGCCATAAGGTTTGTGGCTACTATAAGTTCCGGGTGGGTGGCATAATGAAGCCATGACCAAGAAAACAAAAATGCCAAATGACAACTGACAAATAGGTTAATAAAGAATCAGGATTATGAAACAGAATCATCCTTACAGGATTACAACTTATCTTACCCGCGGAAGCATTTTGTTTGAGAAACCACTCCACTACATCTTCATTCTGAGTAACAGTCAAACTGAAAATGGAACACAATCAGATAAAACCGACATGCAAGTCTTTACCTCCAGAGTGATACATGTATTGCATATGGCGCATACCTGCACGTGCTGTATACAAGCAAGCCCCCAACTTTTAGTAATAGAAACCCATTTTGGAGGAGTTTCGACTGCATTAGAATAAAGAATACTTGCATCAAAAGGAGATTAGGGATACGTCTGAAAGCAAGTGAAAAGTGTGTAACTTCGTAAAAAGAAGATCAAATTGCAAAGGCTCCAAGAAGACAAAACAAAAATAAGGTGTTAGCCTCCACAAGAGATTCAAGAAAGTAGCGCTTTTACCTAATCTATGGTTTAATTTTATTGAAGTACCTGCAAAGTCGTCAAGGTATCACTCCTCTCTGCATTCAATACACGTTGATGAAGGGTTTCCCATCCCCAACGCTCAAACTTTTGAACATGTCTAATTGACCCATCGTGAGTACATTCTGCATCCACAAGTACCTGAATTGAATAAAACTAGTAATTTCTGTTAGAATTTCGACATAAACTGTCTAATGTGGAATCATATTGGGACACATGAGAATGCAGCTCTTTTGGGAAGGAAAAACTGGAGCAATTTGAGCTACACGCAACTTCACCTTGTCATAGCCACGAGTTGAAAATCCACTGCCACTCTCAACTTGATATAACTCATTTTTGTTCAGCCCTACAACCCCAGAATCACGCCCATAGAAAATCAATTCAGGATAATCACTTTCTGCACCCACTTCTAAAGAACCAAGTTTCCTTGCTTTAGCTGTCTTTTTCCTTTCTTTCCAAGATCTCCTAGAAGTCCACTCCTTAAATATGTCTTTGTCCTCTCCCAGTGTATATTCACCTGTTTCATACTAGAATGAATGAAACATGTAAGAGATAGGTAGGAAATTAATGACAGATCCTCGAAGGATAAGTGGAATGAGTGGAATCACATTGAAAGGTAAAAACATAAATAGATTATTGTTTCCAAATTCTTACATGATGTAGGACTTGAATGATCCCTGACAGGAATGATGGAAAATTTAGTTCCATCAGCTACAAATAGCCTACACCTATCACCCAACGCATATTTCTGCAGCAAAGTTCTACAAGCAGCCAGGCGATTCCTTGAAATATCAACAGCAGTCACAGATCCCGCATTACCAAGTAAGTCCAGAATCATACACAGTTTAGCACCTGAAGATGAAAATACATGACAAAGAATTCAGCAAGTGATTAATTAGACCCTTTGTTTAGACAGTCAGATGGATAGAGCATATTAGTATGCAAAACCCACAGTTCTCTACACCAAAGTCGACAATGAACATGAGAAAATTGATATGGAAGCCAAGTTGTGGAACTTGATGTAACGAAATAGAATACAGCAGGTTGAAGTTTGTCAGATTGCTCATAGGAATCACACCCTTTGAAGTAATGTTGGTATAGGAGAACAAATGTGAAACCAATCGCATGAACAATATAAATGTACTGACCAGGTGCAGCACAGAGATCGAGGACATGATCTCCCACAGAAACATTCAAAGCCGAAACAGCCGCTCCAGATGCTGCATCAATTCCATATAGCTGAATGACCAAAAAGTTTGCATGAATCAAAAGAACAGAAAATGGCCATAAGAAAAAAAAATTTACTTCGAGAAAGATCTTCACAGCGAGGAAGTATCAAAAGAGAAACTCTGAATAATTCCCTCAAGTCTACGTGTCACTGGAAGCATACAAACAAATTCTTGAATATTTCCCTCATGCCTAAATGTTACTGGAAGCAAACAAACAATCATGAATAAACCAAACTAACAGAAATCAAGAAAAAACGTTAAATGACAAATAAAATACCCTCGAAATGTTCAAATACACACTTTAAAACAGTCATTGAACCTCAGAGATCTATATTACCTTCCCTTCCTTGTATGCCTTTGAATTAGCAATCTGCACATGAGGTGGAAGTGAATAAAAACCAGGAAGCCAAACCACCTTCTCAAGCTTACACTTCAAATCAGCTTCAATCTCTTGAACATGGTCTTCACCTCCAGGCTTCAACCTTTCCCAGAAACAGAAAGTTAACAAAACAAAAATATACTCGGTTCCCAACTTCAAGCACAAAAAGCATAAATATTTAATACGAATTCCAAAGAGACAAACCGTAAATAACGAGGGGTTGAATCGCTTGCAGTATAAATAGAAGGGTCAATCCCATTTTCCTGAAGAAATTGAAGGAAAGACTCTGGCAAAGGCAACATCGAAGCTTCGTCCATCAAAAGGACAGTTTTCCAGCCACAACGTCGCAGCTCACTGGCTCTTGCTATACACACACACACACACCGTACATACACACACACAAATATATATATATGCCAAAAGACGAAACGACAAGTCGGCTCACAAAAACAAGGAGTTAAAACGCACCGTGTGGAGGGGCCAACTACTTTAACTACTGAAAACGACAACGTTGCTCATGCTTTCCTTTTTGGTCTGGAAGTCCCAAAATCACCCAACTACCAGTTGAAGCTTCCGAGGAGCTTGAGAGATGAGAGACGCCGTAATCGCAAACCTATTCCTCTTCTTTGGTGCGCTTCTCCAGCGAACGTCCGCCACCATCGTTTTGAAACCGTTATCTGTTTCCTTGCCGGACCTTCCTGCGAAATCCGGTAAGTTTCTTAGTGCTTTCTTTTTGGTTGCTAACAAACTGATAAATGATTGTCTTTTGGCTAATGTGTTTGGTTTGCTTCAAGCTCTTGGCCTTCATAGCTCTGGAATATGCGGAGCTCTGCGCATGGCGGATCCTCTGGACGCTTGTTCCTCGCTTCACAACCATTTTGGATCAAACGAAACTGAGAGAGTGAAGTTTGCTTTGGTGATTAGAGGAGAGTGCTCTTTTGAGGATAAAATTCGAAATGTTCAAGACTGGGGCTTTCGTGCCGTGATTGTTTATGATGATAGAGATCAGAAGAATTTGGTTTACAGTGAGTTGCTCTACTGGGTTGCATTTGTGGGGTTTTTTCCTTTTCTCCTTTTTCTGTGTTTTGGGTTCTATATATGTCAACTGAAAAAACCACCTTTTCTTATGGAGTTTTGTGATTTCGTTAGAAAATTTTCAGTAACATATATGGTGTTTCAGGATTCCAAATAAATGGTGCTTATGAATGGGTTATGTTATACGCTTATTGTTGAAGATGAAATAAAAGGAAGAATCTTGTTTTTGATTTGTTGTGGGATATGATGTCTCTTGTGTGCAGTGATGGTAAACCCTAAGGGCATAAAGGTGCATGCTGTTTTTGTTTCGAAAGCAACGGGTGAATTTCTAGAGAAGTATGCTCAAGAGAAAGAAGTAGAATGTTGCATCTATCCATCTCGTGGTGATACAGACTGGACTGCTTTAGCAATATCGCTCATCTCTGTTACTGTTCTATTAGTTTTCCTCATAATAGTCCTCGTGACTCCCAGACATTGGCTAAGATCAAATTTTCAGAGCAAAAACATGGATACTAGAATGGTAGAAGCACTTCCCTGCTTCACATTCTGGTCTGGTCGCTCGACTGACTCCCATTGTAGAGAAACTTGTGCAATTTGCCTTGAGGATTACAAAGATGGAGAAGTTCTGAAAGTTCTCCCTTGCCAACATGGTATGAACTAGGAATCACTCTTTTTATCTTAGTACATTATGTTTTGGTGATTCTATTTTTGTCAGGAGGTCCTGCATTGTTTCAATGATGATAATTTCATTGGTAATTTGTTTGCAGAATTTCATTCAAGTTGTGTGGACGCGTGGCTGACTAAGTGGGGGACTTTCTGCCCTGTGTGCAAATTTGACATGAAAACTAAATTTGCATATTCTTAGGTGAGTCGAGGAAGACCATTCTCACATTCAATGTTTCCTTTTCAACGAAGTTGAAACCAAATGAATTTTACCTGATTATCTGAACATTATATGTCCATAACTAAAGTGGGTTTATTTTCTTCTTGCAGGTGAAGGGGGAACCTAGTTAGAAATCAGTAGTAGTAGGTGGTGCCTTGCCTAAGGTTTATAATCAGGTATCTAGGTTACCAATTTCTTTAAAGGAATGTTTCCCCCTCTAGCTCTACATTAAGGGTAGGACAACTGTTAATTGTTGTACATAACAGGTCAAAGTGAATGATACGTTCGAGATAAAAGCAATTCAGAGAAATGCGTAGTCCATTATTTGTAATTCAATCACCACATGTAATTGAACTGATTGGTTTTTTGGAGGCCAGAACTATGGTCGACCTCTGAATCAGTTAGCAATATTTGTGCCATTTGTTTAGATCGTCCCTCTGTTAGTTGGGGACATCCTGTTTGAAGTGTTGAACAGCTCTTCGAGATTGTTGTTCTTTTATTTATCCATAACCGAATTGGAAGAAATATAAAATATAACGTGAGAAAGATAGGATGTGTAAACAATAAAGTCCTGAAGACAAATGGTATGGAAAAAGTAAAATGAACAATGGAGAAGGACGAATTCTCAAATCCAATTAGACCTCAGGTCATGCCAGGATGCAATGAGATTCATTGAAATGAATAATCTAATGCTAGTAAATTACATAATATAATGGTATATTTATATGACCAAATGACATAGCTTTAGTTATAATAAATTCGTATTTCATTATAATAATTATGTTCTGCCGTTTGTTGCTTTTCTTTCTTTCGGTTGCAATAACTGACTCTAGAAATAAAGGTCTCAAGAGACTACCTGGTGTTATTTGGCATAACAATAGCTACCAAGTCTGCTCCATATCTTCATCAGATTAATGTACTAACATGCTTTGTCACGACAGCTGTGACTAGTCAATGTCATAAACCAGTTACAGAACATAGCAGAGGTTGACCGGTTATCTAACTACCAAATTTATTACAAATTTCAGATAGGAAATCCGCTGAGATTAAACTTGCAGGCATAGACCAATCTATGAAGATATGTATATAGTTCTCATCGAAAACAATATTAATCTTAGGAGTTAGGTTATACCGATGCCCTCTATTATAGAACTGATCATCTAATAATAGGTGCCTCGTGGATCAAAGGTTGATTAGTCCATCTTATTCTTTGTCTACATATGCTAATCTTTTGTCTCTCATTCAGGCAAATCACAGAAAAAGAGAGAAAGAAAACATCATTTTGGACATCAAACCTGCAAGTTCTGGTCAGTAACATTAAATTATCCTAAACTATAGTGCTTATGGAGTGTGGATGATTCCCGAGCTATGACAAGAAAAGATGAAAACAAGGACAAACGCACGTTGGATAGTCCACTGAGGCTTAGCTTGGTCGTGAACATGTTCTTAGCTGGGGTCCATTCCCCGTTACTTTGTAAGGCCCCATGCATGAATTCTTAAATTCTCCCTAACGTGTGAGTAGTAAGAATTTAAGGCACACTGAGGATTGTCAGGAGCCCTGAAATTACACATTTATGGCCAGGATTGATCTGATATATTCAACCAAAAGGGATTCATTTGGGTTTCTCTGCTTTTGAAGTTGTCGACTTTGTGCGGTTGAATCTTTGGATGGTTCCAGCTCAGGATGGAGGAAGGGGAGGCATCATTGGAATTGACCCCTACGTGGGCAGTTGCTACTGTGATCATGGTGATGGTTTCTCTTGGTTTCTTCTTCCAAGGCTCTTTGAAGAAGTTTGGAAAGGTAAGAACTGAGACAAAATAATTTGAAATGAAAAGGGTCAATACTTGTATTCAGTTCTTGGTGAGTCAAACTTTGACTTTATCTTTTCTGCAGTGGTTAGATAAGACTAAGAGGAAACCGCTACTTTCAGCTCTAGAGAAGATCAAAGACGGTAAGGAACAATATCTGATCTAGGATCCAGTTATGGCATTTTGTCTAGCATTCAAAAGTTCCCTGACAGGAACCAATGTTAATGTCTTCATTTGTTCTTGTGAATCCGTGACCAGAGTTGATGCTTTTCGGGCTTCTTTCCTTGCTGATGGGCCATTGGATTGTATTTGTGGCCAAGATTTGCGTCAAAACATCATCTTTGAATCGCAGATTCTATCCATGTGCAGTCGAGGAACTAGGAGCAGCAGAGCACTTTCTTGTTTCAACTTTATATTATGAGAATAATTCAACAGTCAGACAGCAGGTTAACAATAGACAGCATGATTATTGTCCTGAGGTGATTTTCTTTGCATAAAGCTAAGGATACTAGTTGGAAATTCTGTAATGGTGTGATTACTTAACTGAGTTGAGAACTTGTTATGAGCTTTTAAGGGTGAAGAATCCTTTGCTTCACATGAAAGTCTCGAACAGCTTCATCGTTTGATGTTTGTTCTGGCCATCACCCATGTTTGTTACAGCTTTACTGCCATAGCCTTGGCCATGATTAAGGTTGATGTTCAATCTTAGTTGACGATTTAAGCTTTTGAAGACAATTTCCAGTTTTCGACCAAGAGAACTGTAACTGTTTTATGGAAACTTTGCAGATCTATAGTTGGAGAACTTGGGAAAACCAAGCAAAAACCATGGCCATTCAAAGTACTAAAGGTGCAGAACTTGAACTTGCATCATTCTAAGGTTTTTGTATTCTCACTATTTGTTTATTAATAATTAAAGTGGGGAAATCCTCTATCCCCCTACTAATCTGAAATGCTAGATTCGCCTCAAACAGGAACTGGAGACAGAAGAATGACTCGACTATCAACCTTTATCTTTCACCGTACAGCCCATCCATGGAGCCAACACAAAATTCTTGTTTGGCTGGTATATCTGTCCACATCAAGTCAATTTTTTTTTTCTCTTAAATCTAGTAAGAAAGATGGATTGCATACTGATATTCCAACTTCCAGACTAATTAGCTTAGACCTTGAATACACACTTAATGAGAGCTATGTCACTGTCTAATTAGGCCAAGGATCATTGAGAAATGTCAAATATTTCTTTTGAGGCAATTGGTAACTCATTATAGAACTCTCCAACAATCAAATCTAGTTCCTCCAATTTTTCATCAGCTCTTTGAAGATGTTATATATATCAATCTAACAGAGTCTCACTTTGCATTTAACGAAGATAAGGCTCTTCTTATCAGTTTTACATCATTCTGTCATGTAGAGCTCTCTTAGAGCTTTGATTTCTTGAAAGATGGCATGGAGTCTTTACGCTTATTGCAGGATTAAGTCCCAACAAAGCTCTCTTTTTACCAATTATTGTTTCTTCCATGAATCTCTTTGTTATCTACATCACACTTGACTAACCATGTATCTTTTTCAGCTTTGCTTCAGCCGCCAGTTCTGGAGTTCCATAAACCAAGCCGATTACATGGCATTGCGATTCGGTTTTATCACTGTATGCTCCTTCTTTATGTAATTGAAGAGCTTGGCTAGTAATGGGAATATCTATATAGCTGTACAAGCAAGAGCTTGCTTATTGTTCTGGGATCTTACTGAAAATGTTCAGTTCTTTCAATTCATACCCTTGTTGTTTCCAAAGTCATTTTGCATTTACATGACAAATTGAAATGAGAAAAGATAGTAACACAATTTCCGTATTACTAGTAATCAAAATTTTTGGTGTATTTCCTGTTCTGTTATTTGTAGAGACATCAACTTCCTTTGACATATGATTTCCACATTTATATGCTCCGAAGCATGGAGGAAGAATTTCGGGATATTGTTGGGATCAGGTAATACTACCTCTTAACCCTTCAATCACGGAGGTTTATTACAAGCATGAGAGGTGTTTAACATATCCATTTGATGCTTTCAATCGTTTGATGGACATATAAAACGGTAATAGTTATTCTTCACCTCCATTGATCAATAGCACCCGTAGTCTAGCAGCTTTAGTTCTCCTGCTGACCAGCAGAAGTGCATATGATAATATCCTCAATGCTGTTTCAAGAGATAGGCATCTCTCTTGAATAGGAATGTGTTAAGGATGCATATGTTGTTCTATAATTGTTTATGAAGTGCTTTTATTATGTCAGGTAACTAACAAAGTCCTGGAAATTTAGATTTGGGAACTCATCAACTTGATTGCTTTTCTTTGGGGCTTCTTTTTGCAGTGTGCCTCTCTGGATTTATTCCATATGCTGCGTAGTTCTAGATTTTCACGGTAAACATTCCTGAATTCTGAAAGCTACCAACCAAAACTCTGTCGACTTCATATCTTTCCTGAAACCATGAATAGGTTAGAACTTATCGTTTTGTTTTTAAATTTTGATTCAGGAACCAATCTTTACTTTTGGCTTTCTTTTCTTCCAGCCATTGTGAGTCTTTATCTATATTTCTTATTTTTACTTCTGAATGTACTGTAGTTGCATACATTAGTTTTTTGTTAAAAACTTCTCCCTATTTATATACGGCGCAAAATGAAAGGTTATCCTGCTAATTGGTACAAAGCTTCACCGAGTGGTGGTCAAGTTGGCCACTGAAATCCAAGATACATCTCCAGAGTTGGGGAACCACCAACTCAACCTGAGGGATGACCTCTTCTGGTTTAGGAAGCCCAGGCTTCTTCTGAGAGTGATGCAATTTATATCGTTTCAGGTGACTGAAGCTACACTTTCTACAAGTTTGAAAGTTTTAAGTTTTAACTGAAACTTTTCAATATCTTAATGAACCCCCATTTTTCAGAATGCTTTTGAGATGGCGACATTCATATGGTCCCTGGTAAGATTTCAATGTTGATTGCCGCATAATCACCACGATGTTTTCCTGAGCTACAAGTAGAGGTTAATAACATTCTTTATTTCCAGTGGGAAATAAGAGATTCTTCTTGTTTCATGGAAAATCGCACATACACCGGGGTTCGTCTGACATTCGGGTGCGTCATAGCCTCCGCGTCCTATGTTTCCTGCCAAAACTTTAACCAGCAATGCACTATTTTCATACCTCTAATGTTCATTAACAATTGTAGGGTGGTCACTCAGTTCTGGTTCAGTTCCATCACATTCCCTCTCTATGTAATCATCACACAGGTCTGCCATTTTCCCCTTCTCGTCTCATCCTCTTCAACCTATCATCATTCACATTCGTAAACTTATGTGGTTGCAGATGGGTGGAAGGTTCAAGAAAGGAATAGTTTCTGAGACTGTGACGAGATCATTATTACACGGATGGCAGAGATGCGTGAGAACCAGAAGAAGCACCCCCAATACTGCAAGTCCACTTCTGAGCACTGTGACTGTAACTAAATCTTTGCACCTTACGGTGGACAGCAGAAACGTTATTGATGACTCTGCCGCGGCAGGCCCGTCAGAATTAGGTGGCACCTCCAGGAAGTTGGTGGAGGACATGTACAAAAGGTTACAGGAAGAGAGCTGTGGTTCTGCTGTTCATTGTGGCGAACTATCAGTAAGAAGTACCGATGAGATGCTTGTTCAAGTCCCAATTGGTGACGTTGATAGTAATGATGCTCATCGTCGTTACAACCGTGGTGATGAAGACAACCTTAATGATATATAGTCTTTGAAATTATGTACAAAGCATCTTTTTGTTTCTAAATTGTAGGTAAGAATTATAGACAAGATCTTCTGTCCAGTTTTATGGTATTTTATTGTGTAAAATGAATCTCAGCCATTAATTTATGCGGATTTCACGTAGGTCTCACATAAATTAACGTGGGATCTACATAAATGAATGACTAAAATTTACTAGACATAATAAAATACCATAAAACTGGACAGAAAATCTAAACTCAAGAATTATCTAGACTATAAAAAGAAATTATGTGAGTTTATCAGTAAACTTCGTAGACTGTGAAGTGACCTCGAGTTTAATGAGATTCCTTCTTACATTAATCCAAATTTGTAAGTTCAGTGAACATGGAATGGCAAGCTTACATATCAACGTTCCTCTAGGTACGTCATCACATTGCAGATCAAGTGATCACATCATCTTCCATAGAACTAAGTGCCTACATGCACAATATAATTTTATTGTATTATCCTTAATGAGATGGTCTCTTATCTTGTTAGAAATAATATATGCATTATGTTGTCATCCATCATTGCTCCACTCAAATACTAGTTATCTTCATCCTCTGCATAATTTAAGTTAAATTTCATTTTCTCCCTTAATTGTAATAAAACATAGCAACACCACCAATGCTCATTCTAAAGTGTAGGGACGAAAAACTATAAACATGAAAAAAATCAACTTTAAATTATTATTTTAACCATAATCCCATTAAACACTTATTGCTTAAAAATACACATAAAAGACAATACACATACTTTGGAAGTCGTATGTGTACTAATTCTAATCTCTATGTTCTTGCCAATATTTTAAGCACAGTTTATAACAATTTCTAAAAAAGAAATAGTCAACAAAGATTTGTCCATGTTTACATTTGAAACTTGGTTTAGATTCACCTAAAATTATTACAAACTAAAATTTGAGGAAGTCTATAAACTGCATTCTCAAGTAATAAGATAAATTAAAAGCCCCAAACAAATTGCTAGATATATATATATAACATAATAATGAAGTATACAAACATAGTAATAAAATTATTTATATATATATAACATAATAATAAAGTATACAAACATAGTAATAAAATTTAGAAATTACTTTCTTAAATTAATTTGCATCAGTTGTCTCATTATACTACTTATGCACTTCTTAGACTTAAAACATGACAAGATGTTGCTTAATTCAGCCCAAAACTAATGTCTTAAACATTATCATGGCTAACAAATCTATAAGAACAATTCAATAAAAATTGAATCAATATTAAATAATAGGGTTAATTACCTAAAAAAAGCTCAAATTTTTGTCAATTTTTTAATTATAGCCCGAACTTTAAAAAGTAGCAATATAATGCCCAAATTTTTAATTTTTTTAATTTTAGCCTAAACTTCAAAAAGTAGCAATAAAATGCTCAAACTTTCAACTTTTTTTAAATTCTAGCCCAACATTAGTATTTCGGTTTAGTTTGCTGACGTGACTTGCTACATGTTTCAGAAATCTTAACTATTAATATATATTATCCAAAATTAACAAAACAAATAAAAATTAATGAAACGATGTAATTGTTTAAAAATGACCTAAATCAGATTACGCAGCCCGACGATCATACGCTTTGATTTCAAAATTTTCCTTCATTTTTAGTTTGTTCTCTAGACGCCCTCACACTAAGAGCGTCAGGAGAATCAACTAAAAATAAAGAGCTTACTAGTGCAGTACGCTGTAATGTGAAAGTAGTTTTGGGCGTTAGAAGAACAAACAAAAAATAAAAGGTTGAGGGCATGGGGACAACAACAAATAACGTCGGGCTAGATTGAAGAAAATTGAAAGTTTGAGCATTTTATTGCCACTTTTTGAAGTCTGGCTAGAATTTAAAAAAATTGAAAGTTTGGGCATTTTATTCCTACTTTTTAAAGTTCGAGCTATAATTGAAAAATTGACAAAAATTTAGGTTTTTTTAGTAATTAACCCTAAATAATATAATATACACTGTCAAATTCATAAAACCTCCACCAACATTAATATTATCTTAAAAGTTAAATAAATTACCTCATCTTTAGTGCAACTTTTCTTTACAAAAATTTAACATATATAGAGTCAGAGGTTAGAAGTCTACTACCAGATGTAGACTTTTTCCCAACTACCGCAACCCCGAGTGTGTAACATCACCTATACTTGCCTTCAAAAGACTCGAAATGTTTTCCCTCATTTCATTAGGTTTGATATTTGTGTTACCAACTTAGTTATAATACACATAATTGCTTGGTTAAGCTTTTAATGATGTTATCTTACCTTCTAATTCATGCCTTTTTGCCATCTCTGCTTTTTATTCTTATTTGGCGACTTTGATGTCTACCATTGACATTTTCCCCCACCCCTAATTATTCATCCATACTTGCAATCTAGCTATAATGTCATAAATCATCACAACTATTATCCAAATCTGGATATATCGAAGGATTTTTAGGATATACCATTCTCTTGAACCTTCTCTTATTGGTTTTGTCCTTCATTGTTATCTCCTAGTACCCCAAGACAACCTCATCATTATCCTTCTTCATCATCAACTCATCACACCTTGGGGCATCTTCCTTTCTTTAGGTTCATTATAAGGCATCTCTTTTAATCTTAAAACTACTTTCTTTTTCAACCAAGACTTTAAACTTTTTAAATGCCTCAAAATCTTTAGACTTATGCTTCAAAAATTCCACCTTTGTCTTTCTACTACAAACATCAATGAAGAGAATAAAGTAAAAAAAATTATCAAAAGATGGATGGTTTATGGAACCACAATTATCTTTATGAACAAGTTTACTTAGGTTGTTAACTATTGAAATTGGTTGTTTCGAAAAACTTTTCCTTGAAAGCTTTCTAAGTAAGAATATCATGTAATTGTCCAGGATGATCTATACTTGAATACATCTCAGCATCTTCTTCTCTCTCAAAGCTTTTAGTCCTAAAAAATTCATATGTTCATACCTCATATACTATATCCATAAAGGATCATTAATATTAGTCTTTAAACATATGGGCTCTATAGTGTGCAAGTTTAATAGCATCACAATCTCTAAGCTAAAGAATATAGCCCTCCATATGAATTCGACAACTATTCTCTAAAATTTGAGTAATGCTTAATTTTTTTTTCTTTAGTTTTGGAATAAAGACAATATTAAAAAGAAGCTTATGAACATATATTTTTATCTTAGCAAATTGCACCTTTGCTTTTGATCTCCACCATTGTATTATCACTAAAGTATATAAACCCTATTAGTTTTTGGTATATAATTCTACAAATTTATTTTTATTATCTGTTATGTTTTTGTTAATTATATTATCAAGGTATCATTTGCTTTTTTCACCATTTTTTTGCTCTTTATTTATAACAAATAGTAAACTTTCATTTACTGAATCTTTATTGACTCTAAAAATTTTGTCTTATCTTCATTTTTGGAGAAACAATCTCAAGAATAATGATCATATTTGCCACATGAATAACATTAAACTTGGACTTTGTCATTTCTCCATGTATTATTTATGCTAAAATTGCCTCTTCCTCTTTGTCTTGCTCTTTTTTGACCATATTAAGGATTTTGATTTTGATGTCATTAAAAAAATCTTATTCACCTCTTCCTCCCCCTTTTCTCTATGCATTTCTATGACCTTGTCTGTGATCTTGTCCACTTTCACATATATAATTTATTTTTTCATTTTGCTTTATGTAATGTTTTTAGACTTTAATGACAACTTTACTCTTAAGACTTATATTATATCTGTTGTGATTTATCCTTTCTTTCTGAGCTAGTAATCTTAATTCATCAACGTTAATATTGCTCACATAGTAGGATTCTTCAATAGTCACTACA
Source organism: Erythroxylum subrotundum (assembly GCA_027563845.1). Lineage (NCBI taxonomy): Eukaryota > Viridiplantae > Streptophyta > Magnoliopsida > Malpighiales > Erythroxylaceae > Erythroxylum > Erythroxylum subrotundum. Next base: position 8,391,817 of record JAOQMQ010000196.1, read on the forward strand.
CATAAAATAAATTTCAAATTAAGAGATCTTAGGAACTTTTTTACCAATATGAACATCTTGAGTGGATTCACCAAGCATCTTCATTTGATTCACTACTCTTAGAACTTTTGCAAAATACTCTGAAATATATTTGTCCTTGTCTCAAACTCTATACTTAAAGTCTGAAGTTGCACCTTCTTCACTTTGTCAACTCTCATACTGAATGTTTAGAGAGTCCACGTCTTAATTAATGTGATTAAATTGACCACTTTGTCAAATATTTCTTCATCTAAATCTTAATGAATGATGGTAAGTGCATTTTAATCTTTCTTCATTTCCTCTTTGAGGCTTTATTTTCACCTTAAGTTAAGCTTGCCTCATCTTGAGATACCATATAGCCTTTGTTGAATACATTTCATACGCTTTGTGAATTGAGAATAGTATTCATCTTAACTGCACATTCTCATAGTTGAGTTTAGTGAGTTGTAAATAATGGGCTCTTTTTTATGTCATAGTTGACTATATTACTACTTTCTTAAAAAAATGATAGGCTCACAAAGAAACACTTACTTTCAACTACTATTGGATTTATTAAATCATTTACCTACTCCTTTAAATTGATTAAAATTTGGCACAACTTAAATCATATGAATTATTTAAGTCTTAACCATTCAATTACTCCTTTAAATTTATTATAAAATTTCAAAAGTCAAATTTATTTTCAAAAATGGTGCATATTATTAAAATTTTTCACCCTTTTTGAAATGACCGCTAGTGAACTTAATTTATAAGTAGAAACAATTCCTATCTTTTTCACTATAAGAAAATAAGGAATTGGCAACGGAAAATTAACGAAGAAAAACAAACTGTTGTAACTTACCGACAATATTTGTTTTTCTGTCGAAAAATTTGACATGAAAATATAATTTAGCGACGGAACAATTACCGTCAGCAAATAAGACGAGAATTGATGCGGAATTATAAAGTTAAAAATTTTTCGACGGAAAATTTCGTCGGTAAACTTCGAACATATATGTCGTCATCTGGTAGCAGTTGAACGTTATTAACTTAAAGGAAACGAAGCCGTTTGGTTTTAATCTTTAAACACACCCGAAAGGTCCCCCTGGCTCTCCTTCATGTTTCTTCCTCCTCCCTGCGTCTTCTCCTTCGGCAATTTCTTCTCTACCATCCGCCGTCTGTTGTTGGCCTTGTCTTCATTTCCTGTTGCGTTGGAAACTCGTCGTCTTCTCCCTGCATTGTTGCATTTTCGTGGCAGTAACATTTCACGGTTGTATTTTCTGTTATTTTCATTTGTTTGTGTCTTTGATTTGTTTGGCATGTTTTTGTATTTTGTGAGTGGATAAAAACATTTAAGGTAGAAATGTTAGTGTTAGAAGGTTCAGTTCTGAAATTTTTATGTGATGTTGGGATGATTTGTTCATGCATATTAGGTGTTTGACAAAATGTCTCTTATGAGACAAACTAGTTTATAGCTGTTGACTGCCAAGGCCATAATCCGCCCACCGACTAAAAGAACCATTTTCTTTCTGGAGAGATGTGTTTTATCTATGTGAAAACGTGTCAACTCCCATATAAATGGGATTTCATGGGGAAGAAGCATTAAGCTTATAGTGCAGTGATCAAAGCAAAAGCAACATGAACTCTCCCATACTCTTATCCTCACCCTTTATACCTTACACATCAAATAACTTCACCTACACCACCAGTCATCGAATTCAGTGGAGGCAATCTAATAGAAGATAAGAGTAAGGATATTAGACGATGTAATTGAATAATAATAACATAGTAATAACTTCACCTCAAAGTCTGAGATTGTGAATGGCAACACCTGTTCTTTAAGGTGTTACACATGGAATTATAAAGTTGGTATAGTAGACGCGTTTATGGTTTTGTGACGAGGCACTTGTGGCATAATTCATTTTGTGATGAGGCACTTGTGGTATAATTCATTCTTTAAAGTCCTATCTATTAGGCTTAAGTAGGTGTTACCATACATTGTAAACCAAGCTTAAGCTACTTTGATTGAGGGCAAGTATATGATAATGTGCTAATAGTTCAATACTTATTCAAGAAATATGAGCTCAAAGGTTCATGCAAGAATTATGCTCTTAAGGTTAATGTTCATAAGGCTTTTGATAGAGTGGAGTGGAACTTCATCATTCTTTCTCTAAGAGTTATGGGATTCTTAAAAGACGCTTCTTATAGATGAATCCATATATATAAATAACCTCATTTAGTAAGCTTATATCTGGTGAAACATATATTATTTTCTAAGGGGATAGAGAAATTACGCAGGAGGATCTCCTATCCTCTTACTTATTCATGATCTTTATAGAAATTCTTTGTAGAATCATTTATAACAACATTAGTAATGATAAATGTTTAAATTCCATAAGAAATGTTCCATACAGTAGATTACTCATTTTACTTTTACATATGATCTCCTTTTATTATGTAGGACTAACAACTCCTCAATATTTTGTCTAATGAAATCTTTAGAAGATTTTAGCCAGTTCTTAGGCTTATACATTAACAAGGAAAAGAGCATCCTAATGGCCTTAATTGATTTTGTCTAATTTGTGAAGGAATTATAAAACATCACTAGTATGTATTTAATGTCCCCTTCATTTAAATATCTAGGATTTTCTGTCTCTTCCATAAGAATCACCTATTATGATTGTCATCATCTCATTGATCTAATTAGAAGAAAGCTAGGAAACTAAGTAAACAAAAGTTTGTTATTTCCTAAAAGAGTTCAATTAATTGAATATGTAACGAACAATCTATCCATCTACTAGTCTTCACACCTTATACTCCTAAAGAAACTAAGCAAGTAAATTGAGAAGCTTGTGAGAAACTTCATATAGCTTGGAGATATCAACACCAAACCTTATATCAAGGTCTGTTAGGAGAGGATTTGTTTACCAATGGACGAGGGAGGCATATGGATCATATCGATACAGCGAGTGAATAGGTCCCTTTTACTTAAAAGATTATAAAGAATAGTTAGTGAGAAGGACTCCTTATAGGTTAAATGAGTTCATGGATTTTACTTACTAGGCCATAATATCTGGTCTATCAAAGCTAGATTTGATTCTTCCTGGACCGTAGATTAGATATTAAAACTGATAGATTTTTATCTAATTTGATATGTAGATGACTGTAGGCAATATACTTACCATTTCACTTGAGAATGATAATTGAAGCCCCTTTGGCCCTCTCCATCTACTTTTAAACAATTACTCCTTAAGACTCTTCTACTATAATAATTCTATAAAGATCATATTAATTGAAAATGATGGATGGAACTACTCCAATAAATTCTAGCATCTTGCAAGGCTACTTCCCTCCTTATTCCCTCGACCCTCTAGGTAGGACAAAGCTATTTGACTAGGACACTCCTCAAAGTAGTTCACCGCTAATTCTTATAGGAAAATTCTTAGACACCTTGCTCCTAGACCTTCTTAGTATAATTTGGTTTAGAAAAAACTGATGATTCCTAAAGTTTCCTTTATTTTTTAGCTAGAAGTAAAGGAAAGGCTTTCCGCTCTTAATAGAGTTAGAGGATCTCATATGGTTTACTGTAATCCCAACTGTAAGCTATGCGTGACTTGTTTTTGAATCCATCAACCATTTATTCATCAACAACTACTTCTCTAAGATTTTATGGTAGGATATTTTTGATAGGTGTCGAACTACATGTTCTAGGACTGACAAATATCATCTTATAGTTCCTAAGGCTATATAACTTATAGAAAAATGATACTAAGTTTCTCCAAATGGATATAGGGTGCGTATTGTATAAATATGGAGGAAAAGAAATCAAATAATCTTTAAGAATACAAGTAGTGACCTCAAGGATATACAACTTAAAAATCTTTCTATAATTAGAGAAATGACCTTAGTGAGAGGTACCTGACTTTTCCTACATGTTGTAGGAATGAATGGTGAAATATCATCTTATAGATCATAAGGCTACAGAACTCATGCAAAGATGATACTAAGTTTCTCTAAATGTATGGAGGAAAAGAAATCAAATAGTCTTCAAGAATATAAGCAGTGACCTCAAGGATATATAACTTATAAATCTTTTTATAATTAGAGAAATGGCCTTGGTGAGAGGTACTTAAGATTGTTTATAAATCTTTCTATACTAAAGCTTATTTCATAAATCATAAATCATAAATCTTACCGCTATATTATGTAGACTTTTGAGTGAAGACAAGCATAGTTGATGTCCTTCATTATAGCACTCATTCATCTATCCTTCTCTTGACTTTCAATGATAAAGATATCCTCTATGTTTCAATTAGTCAATTCTTTAATATCTACCACCTTTAAATCAATATTGCTCACCATTGATGTGTATGAAATTCGTTGAATATGATTGTTTTAATATATCCAGCTTTCTAAACTATGAACAATTTTATTCTTAGTTGTAGGAACTAATTTGTTGGCAGTATTTCTATTTCGAAGGAGATTGATAATTTACTGCTTTAGCAGGTATTCAATTGACATTCATTTCCTTTTATTTTTGACAATGTCAACAATGAATTTCTAGATATTTTAATCGAATTTGTATCACTTTCTATATTTTTCATTCTAGTTCGGTCATTATCTTCCTTCACGTACTTTAGGAAGATCCTTCTGCATGTCGCTTGAGGTAAGTGATTTTGTTATTTACTACGTTTTTGTGAACTTAGTTTAATTTGGGTATTTGTTTGCAGTTTAAACTTCCCATTTAAACTTCCTGCATTTTTTATTTAAATGGCCTGCACCAACTGAAACTTGTTTATGGTATGAACTTCGATTTATCAATGAATTCATGTATGATGAGTTTTACTTATATTATAGTTCCAATTATCTTAATAATGTCAATTCGTTATTTCAATGATGCTCTCTGAAATGATTAACTTCTCTTTACTTTTCATGTGCGAATTTTTACACATATCTTTTTTAAATTTGTATATGTTAAAATAATTTATTAAAAGACATATTAATAATTTTATGAATACTTATTACATTTGGAACTAGTACATATTTAATATAGGTTAAATATAAAACTTCTAACATTAATTCTCTTCTAACATATATGATTACAGACATATATGTTCGATCTTCAGTCTTACAATATTTTAGATCTCAACCCATAAACCTTAACCCATAACCTGTGATGGAGCTCCTGTGAGGCTTATCGGTGAAAAATACTAAGAGCCTAGGAGTCACAATGAGAACTTGTTCTCTTCATTCACAAGTGTTATCTTAGATGTTTTGTCATCTTTGGCAAACATGAAGATAATAACTATAGACTCACTATTTTAAATTAATAGTTTTGTATAAATGAGTAATGTTGATAGATCTTGGATGTATAGACGATTAACACCTAATGATTTCATTAATCCTGAATTTGTCGAGGGAGTTGAAGCTTTTATTCATTATGTATGTTCTCAACCTGCATATATGGGTGGGCCAAAGATCAGATGTCCATAAAAAAAGTGCAAACATAAATATTTCCTTTCTATTGATAAAGTTAATGGGCATTTGCTGAGAAAAGGGTTTGTCCCCAATTATTTTGGGTGGACACAACATAGGGAACTGTTTATTTGTAGCACCTTAAGGGGTAATAAAGCACAATCGTCTATCAACTTAAATGAGTTTGAATGGGGGATTGGCTCTAGAACAAATTATGTGGATGGACAGCACACATGATGATATAAATAAAGAAGTTAGAAGACACTTTCTTCGATGGTTCGAGAGATATGTAAGTTTTCACTTAAAAATATTCTTATAATTGAATTATAAGATTTAAGTGTTGAAATGACATTATACTGTTTCATATGAAAATTTCTTTTATGTAGGCCTTAGAAAATCCAATAGAGAACAAGTTCATTTGTGATCTTGCAAAGGGACCTCTGTGAACTGTTAAATCGTATCCAGTGTATTTCGTTAATTGATACAAATATCATACAAAATATCATGGTCATAGCATGGCAACAATAAATAGTAGAGTTTCCATACAGGGAGAATTGATGGATTACTATGGTAAAATTATTGAGATACTTGAAGTTGAGTACCTTACATTGCTAATAAAGCGATGTATGATATTTAAATGTGACTGGTATAACCCGACTCCAAATGTTGGAACAAAAGTGCATAGCTGATACAATCTAGTTGAAATCAACAACCGAAGAAGATTGAGACAATTTGAACCTTTCGTGTTGGCAATGCAAGCAAAACAGGTGTGTTATATCCCTTTTCGAAGCTTACGATGAGATAAGTCAGATTGGATGGCAGTTTGCAAAGTTAAATCTAGAGGTGTTTTTGAATCATATGGAAAAAGAGAGTAGAGAATTGAAAGTGAAGCGTTTCTGGAAGATGTTTATTTTATAAATGCATCTGTGGCATATGACGATAATGAACCTTTGAACGATCCATCTAACGAATATGTTAAAATTTTATTTAGAGAGGATGACGAGGGTCAGAGATCTGAAGAGGAGCCGAAGTTTGATTCTTATTCTTCCGAAAAAGAAGATGATTGTAATTTACAATTAAGTTATGATAGCGATTAATTTGTGTTTGTAATTGAATATTTTATTCAACAAATCAATTATTTCCTTTTCAATATATTATGTAAATTTCAAAATCTTAATCAAGGAATGTCGACGTGGCGACTGGTTCCGGATGATAGTAATTTATTTCGTTAGGAGGAATATGGCAAAATTGTCCCAACTAAAGGAATAAAAAATGCAGGAAAAATCTCCACTTCATATACTAATGATCGTTTGCCTTCCATGACCGATCTTCTGCTTCAAGGTATTTAGTATCATCTGGACAACGTCACTTTCCTTATAATGTACATCTCATTTCCTTTTATGAAGCTATTATATATATTCACATTTGATAGTACTTGAATCTCGAAGATGACATGTATGTCGATAGAGGCGGGAGCGATGTCACAACGGTCTATAAAGGATTAGGGAGATCGGTTCTTTTGGAAAATTTTCAATTCCACAAACCTCATTTGGACATTCACATATACATTAATATCCAGTTTTGGTTCGTCTAACGGTTTTCTATTATGACATTATCTAAGTTCTATACTGATTGTGTTTTAGGTAAACCGCTTCGTACTGGTAGTTCATCTGTAGAGTTAGTCTTCCATACTAAATCTTGCGACTTATTCACTGTATCCTCTATAAGTTTAGCTATAGCAGAAACGATGTTGCAAGAAGGTGTTAAAAACCCTACACTTGAGGGAAGAAGTATCACTGTTTCAATTGGTGCGTTTGAGCATGCCAGGACGCTTCTCGAGAATCCAGACATTAGAGTCTCATTTACCTTTACCGACTCTCATGTCACATGGAATCCAAGAAAATAATTATATCATTATGATTTATCGATGCAATACACTATACTCAGCTTTAAAGTTAATTTAATGTTGTATCTGTAAGAATTTGTCAAACAACCCCCTACTAGTTAGGGGTCAACCTGCGTCCTATTGAGTGTGGGTTGTTATTGTTCTTGTTCTTATTCTATGACTTTAACAATTGTTAACCTTCTATTTCCAAGTTTGTACTTGAATATGCTATTCAACAATTCGCCTTATTTCTTTTTCCATATATTGTGTAAAATATTGAATTCAAATTCTTATATTTATAGAAAATTCAATAAACAATAAATTTCAGGTAGAAATACGTCATCAAAGAGACAGCTTGATATAATGTGGTAAAGGTTCAGACGCTTGTTCGGAGGTACTTACTGTGAAGGTGGACCATCATAGTCTGTAGTTGCAACTGAATCACCTCCTCCCCCTCCAGGGCCTACAGTTACAAATGAGGCATCATCTGTTGCTCATCATGCTACACCATCCCCAACTCATACATCATCCACTACCCCTTTATTGGATGAAGGACACAACCGCTAACCTGGAGCTGAGGGACCTAATGGAAGAAAGTGCATAACAATTGTCAATAATCTGTAAGTGAAATCGCATGAAACACTTTATATTTATAATTAAGTTATAGGTTTTTCGGTTTTGTAAATGGTATAAAATTACTTGTTCTTATATTAAGTTGATTCTGTCTGGACCGTGTTCCAGAAATATAACATCTAAATTTAAAGAGAGGATTGATCTTGAGGGTTATGTATGGAAGAATATCTCTCAGGCCACAAAGGCATTTTACTTTCAAGAGTTTGAGGTACAATAAAAATTTATTTTCTTTTTAATTGATTTGTATACATTAATTAGATAAATATTATTACATTATAAGTTATCAATTTTTTTTTCTTTTTATTTCAGAAAGAATTTTTCTGGGATTCTGGTTTCAACGCGATCATAGATAAAGTATAGGAGAGGCGAGCTCGTACACATTACTGTGACTTTATTGGTTCGATACGCAAGGCTGGTGTACGACCGCCTTATATTTCTGAGGGGATATGGAGTCGTTGGCAGGAGTATTAGACATCACCTGAGGCAATGTCCATCTCAGGGCATAATTCGACCAACAGATGTGGAGGTCTGGGAGGAGAGATTCTTCCCATACATACGGGAGGATCAATGACCCATTACGAGCATGCAGAGAGACTTGTAAGTATCTAAACTTGATACTTATATTGTAATTTTTTACTTTACTGTATTTCAATTTAAATTGATGAGTGAATGTTAAAATGAAAATATGTGTATTATAGATAATGATAATGTTATAAATGTTTGGTGTCATATATGGCTGTGTTGAGTTATTCTATTTGTTCAACAGAGGGTAAATATCATAAAAATAGAGGGAACTCTGCTGAAATTTTTATAAATTCTAGTTCACATATATCATTTTATTCTTATGTAGGAAAAGTCTATGGGCATGAGGCTTACACCTCGTCAGCTGCTTTTGTACACTCATACTAAGAAGCATGATGGTGTGACATTCGTCAACAGCCGATGTAGAGAACTTAATGTATGTGAAATTAATGCTTTAATATTATATCTTCATAATTATCACTTACTAATATAAACATTGCTTCCTAATAGGACCAAATACAAGAAAGCATTCAGCTACAGTCTCAGCACGAACAAGTTGTTGATGAGAGTTAGGTGTATCTTGATGCAGTGAGTAGTAGGAACCGTCGTGGAAGGATCTTCAGGCTATATTCATTTACAAACATATATTATTCGCAATCCTTCACGTCCAGTACAGTAGCATCTATTAGACGGTCGTAAACCGATCAAGTCAATTAGCTTCATACTACAGTGGACACATTGATGGACTACATAGCTCAGGTGAGACATGAGGTGGATGAGTTAAAGGCGAGGGGTAGTAGCATCTCAGAGCACCCACGGTCATCAGGACATTAGCATTGTTGTAGTCATTTGTTTTGAATTACAAAGACTTATTATGTATACTATCATGTTTTCATTATCAATCAAGATAATTTTAACTTTATATTATCAATCAACTTTCTGTTTAAACAAATTATATATAAACAAATCAAAATATTATGCATAGATAATTCATAACTGTTGAAATTATGCATTAATTATAAGATCATGAAATCAAATTTAATGTAGGGATTTTTTTTAAAAAAATTTTTAATTTACTTTACTGACGGAAAAAACAAAATTATGTCGGTAAAATCCATTATATTTACTGAAAGAAAACATAAACCGTTGGTAAAATGCAATATATTTACCGACGATTACTCTTTGTTCTGTCGGTAATATTGCAAACCGTCAGGATTTTCCAAACTACGGTTTACCAACGGCCAACCCCTTCGGTGAATATTACGGTGGAATACCTATATCCATAGGTAATTTTACCAACTGTTTACTACAAATCCATCGGAAAATTTACCGACGGTTATAGGCAACCGTCATTATATTTACCGACGAACACATAATAAGTGTGCAGGTAAATTTACCTACAGTCGTTTTAATGACGCCTTTGCCCGTTGGTTGTTTTTGTCGCTAATAACTATTACCGACGGAATCGTTACTGTCATTAAACAACGTTTTTCTTGTAGTGTTTACCATTACAAATATCTTTAGAAGCATATGCTTTACAAGTTTAATGATATATCGCATTCCTATCCTTATTTGATTATTAAAAAAGACATCACATTTGTTCAATATGAGATTGAATATTTGATTAGTCCACATCTAATATTTATATATTACATATATTTTGTCATTATTTTATAATCAAAATCTAAGAGAAAGAATTTTCTGAAAAATTAAAAATAAAAAAATCTCAAAAATTTTAAATATTAAGAAGTTTTCTAATTAAAATTTCAAGAGATTTATGTCTTTAACCAATGAATTCTCACCATAACTAAGAGTGATCCAAGTGCAATTGCAGCAATCTACAATTTGATCTTATGTCTTCGCTGCAGAGATCTCTGGTAGCGCTTATTATATCACCAAGTTGACTTGGCTTTGCACTTACCAGGAGAAACCACCTTGTCCAGCCACTTGTTCGGTCACCACTTCCTCAAAGGTGAGTGCTAACAACCAATACTGGGCATACCGAAGCTTCCAAAATAGAAAACATGCATTACTTACTGGCAACTAGCAAAAGCTCCAAGTTTATCGTGAAGCCTAACAGCCTCTCCGAGATTGCCGTGTGCACCACCCTTGGACTCATACCACCCACGAACGTTTAATATATGGATGTTAGGTGTTCGATTAGTTCTTGCTTTCAATCTTCACCACTTGCTCTAACTTTGTCATTTTGTAAGGGTCTTCACTAACAGATCAAATACAAACCAAAACAACTAGTGATTTGGTTGGTGGACTATGACTTGTTTTTGTTATCGCATATCTTAGTCGATTTGTTGTCTGATTCTGATAAGGATTAAGTTCTGCAGTGATGACTTGTCATTTTTTCCCAAAAAATCATTTCCAGATTATATTAAAACGAATATGGGACTAGCTAATGAGTAAGTATTTATTCTTAGGCTTTAACATTATTCTTATATAGTCTTAAAAGCTTTGTTGGTAAACATTCTTGATAGATATAAATGGTAGGAATTTATAGGCCAAATTGGCATGATTTAACATTGACACATTTACAAATGGAAGATGATGTTCTCTGTTATTACGTCAGGCTTTGAACTATGATATAGGGATGGACCAGCTAGTCATTTGCTCTTTTTATCAACAAAGCTATGATTTGTTGGTTTGGGTGTAAACTATGACCTCTCATATTGCCAGTTTAAAAGAAGCCACAAGATACCATAGACCTAAAAAATGGTGGGTTAGTGAAGTGGACTCATAAAACCTGCGTCCTAGAGGGTGACAACACGTTCCAAATCAAGTCAAATATTGCACTCCCAGCTCAAACAACGTTATTCTCACCAAGTTCTTCATACCAGTGAAATTCTTAGTTTGTTCAAATGCTGGAGGTGAACTCTTCAACTGGGATGAAGCACCACCTCAATCTTCTTTGCTAGTCATAAATGGGATACTTTTACTTGGAAGCATAAAGATTGGAACTTAGAACAGGGTGCGTGCACTCGCAGAAATCAGCATTATTTGGGTCCAACCGTCCAAATTAGAAACATCATAACCAAAACCGAAAGACCCTTTTCTATATTTCCTACTCGTTTAAATAATGAGCCTAAAGTTTTGGCTTTTTACTTTGTCGAAAGTCACCATTCTAGTAGGAAGTCATTATTCCACTCATGTCCACATTATCAATAGTCTTCGAGCATGAGCCAATTACATTAGCGAATGGTGACTGCTAGGATGCTACTACCTACAGTTTCTATGTCGTATCATGTAACTCGTGCTATGCTAGGATACTACTGCCTAGTTTTTCTTAACGTAGTCGTATGAATTTGAAAAACAAGAGAGATTACCCTTATCTTCCTACCTTTGACGGCAAATCATTAAGAATAGAAGACCAAGGTGAAAATAAAACGCAGCAAATTAAGTCACATTATAGATGTAGTAAGTTGAACTGCACGTCAAGTGAAGGTTCTTCAACAAAATTAGTTGCCGGATTTCATTGATGATCATAGATATCAAAGCCTCGTTCGAACAAAATTTACTGGCGAAACATCTCAAGTTGTATTCTCTCCAAAGCGTGTAGATACAACTTCTTAGTACAAGAGTATGAATCTGAATATTTAATTTCGAGTAGACTGTTTGAGTTGAGATTTTCTATATACCACCAAAAGTATCAATTAGAAAAATGAGCAAGTGCTTGCAAGGATTAGATGTTCCCAAAATTTAAGACATATTGAGGAGAATGTGAAATCACAGATGCAGAAACTAGAAATGAGGTACGGGTGTGGTTTGCAAGATCTCAAGGAGTAGACGATGCAACTC
>JAOQMQ010000196.1:8471065-8493379 GCA_027563845.1 Erythroxylum subrotundum
TTTTTTCGTACTAACCAGCTTCAACTTTGTTTCATCAAGCTCATCTATTGTAGATAACAACTTCGTTTCTAGATCTTGAATGATGGTCTTCATAGTGGAGTTTTCCCTCATTAGCTTCTCATTCTTCTTGCATGTTTGCACCTATTTAGCATACATTAACTCATAAGCTTTGTAAATATCCTCTTTTTTGTATTCTAAATCACTGTCATACTCTGAAATAAAAGTTCATTATCATAAATCAAATTGTTTTTACCATATGCATATGGGTGGAAGCTAATGGGTTAGGAGGATTTTTGTAGCATCGACATATAATGAAAATAAGTGATTTTAAAGAATGTTGTAAATTGATTGTTCATTGTTAGTTATTTCAATTGGTAATTCAAAATGGGAACTTTCTTCTTGCAAAACATTCCCATAGAGAACCCTTTAGTTATTGTTGAAGGATCAAAGTTATGAACTAATCAGTGCCGCTATTATTTCGGGTAATTTTTTAAATTTATAAAACAGTCACTGAATTTTTTTAAAATTATAAAATAATCTCTCAATATATTGTACTGTATAATTTATAATTTTATATCAACTCTATCTCCAAAAATCATAATAATAAAAATTTGAAATAACAATAATTTATTTATTTTTATTAATATTACTTTTTCTCATATTTCACATATAAATAATAACTATAACTAATATAAAAAAGATCATTTCATCATCATACAAATATAAATTGGAGAACAATACAAAATATCTAAATGTTACAATTTCATCATTTAATAAATAATAATGACATCAAAATATTAAATAAAAAGAATAATAAATATCCATACTATCTAATTATCACAATTTACAACAAGAGTTTGTGCCAAGAAAATAACCCACTATAAGTGAAACCTAAAACAAAAACATTTACAATTATATTTATATTGCATATATACACCAAATATAAGTGAAATTAAAAGAAGGGGATAAATAAAAATCTGAAACTTCATTCGATTGAATACCTGCTTAAATCACATGACCCTAATTCTCATTTGGTACAAATTTCTCATCGTTGAGAAGAGCCTCATCATCACCATGTGCACTAAATGATGTGTGAATACTTTCCCATTGAAGATTATCTTCCAAGTCACTCTCTTTTATCAAACTTAATTCTTCAAAAACTTAATCCACCAAAAGATCGATATGGTCAAGGCAAATTGGATCTACAAAATTACTTGTTCTATTAAGAATCCTACTAAACACATAAAATTAAATTATTAAAAATTTATAAGAAATTATATCCAACTTAATGATGATAATAACATATCTTTCTTGAAGCTTTAAATTATATTAAAAAAAACTAAGTCATTCAATCTTTTGTACTCCAATTTATTCCTTTTTTTGGAATGGATGAATACAAAGGCGCTCAAATTCCTTTCATACCCTGTTGCACTCACACATTGACTTAGAATTCGAATTGCAAACCTTTACAATTCTGGAACACTACTTCTGAATTAGTCCCACCAATCAACTGTTAGACAAAAAAATAACATTATAAACAAAATAAAGTGATGATTAATTTTAACAAGTAACAAAAGTAAAAATAATATTTACCTGTATTAAGTTAGTTTATTTGAAAAATAGCAATTGACATCCTAAAATCACTTATAAATCTCTATTTGTGAGCTTAGGAGATCCTGTATCATCTTATGGGCAATAATTGTTATAATAGTTAATAGCATTCTCGTAATGAATTCAACTTTCTTTATAAATCTTGGTCTAAAATAGACACAAGGATTCCAAAATGCCCCATCTTCAAAAAACGAAGAGTAAAGTTATCTTTCCCATATCTTATTGATAATTACAAGATAAGGTGTGTACAAAGAAGACCTATTTTTCAAATTGGTCTTGATTGCTTCCTTTGCCCTTTACATAGCATCATAAAAAAACTCATTATTGTCTTCTCATCACTATTAGCCAGATGAAGTACCCTCACCTAAGGCTCATAAACTCGGATGACAAATTGACATTGAGACCAAACTTCATTATCTTCAAATATAATTCTAGAACTCCAATCTATCATTAGACCTAATATACTGAGATGCAACCTACTTATCACTTATAAACATTTGCCTTAACTTCATTTTCATCATAATAAAACACTGAAATGATAAGAAATTAGTTACAAATCTTATAATAGCAGGACAACACAAATTCCTACCATTGGTGAAATTCTTTTTCATTAAATTCAAGATCCATGCACAATTATAGATGAACTTGGTCACCTTTTTTGCTTTCTACACAGTCTTATCAATTATAGGAAAATACCTAACATCTCTTATATTTTCCAACATTAAGTCAATATAAGGAGTGCAATAAAAAGAATTATACTCGCTTTGCAATTTTCTTTCATCTGCTTTATAAGTAGAATCATTGTCAGTGATGAAGTGAACAATATTTTATAGCTCAACTTCTTTTATAATTTCATCAAATATTTGAAACAAAGTATGGGCATTCCTAACAATGCCAGATGTATCAATAGGCTTCAAAAATGTTATCCTTTTGTAGAATAAACCAAAAAATTAATAATAGGCTTAGGTCTTCTATTTGTCCAAGCATCACACAAGTTGAACACCCATAAGTAGCCCAAGTTATTCTTTTTTCATCCAAATAACTTTTTATTTTATAAACAGACTTGCTTAGAAGTTTATCTCTTTAGTCATCAATTGAAGAAGCGTTGTATCTTGGACTGTAGGAGGCAATAGCATCCACCATAGGCTGATGATAATAAGATTGAGTAACATTAAATGTTATACCTAAATCATACCTCCATCTAGCCATTGTCATGTCCATATTATGAGCTGGTTCTCTTGATTTTAAGGCACTATGGATTAAAGGCTGAGCTTTAGGAATTGTTCATGGTACAAGAAAATTAGATACATATCTTCTTCTTTACCTAACTTCAGGTACAACATTTCCTTCTTTTTAGGTAGGAATACTACCACTTTCAACATCCGTACTATCATCTTGACTACCAGCAAAAGAACTTTCACTACTAATTTCATAGTTCAATCTTTGTTTTCTATCTTTCTCTTGTTGATATTCTTCAAGCAAAGTCTTTATTTACTATTTCACATCATAACTCACTTTTTAAAAAGGCTCTGCATCATAACTCGCTTTTTAACTCTAGCTAAATGCTTCTTTAATTTGGTGATTCTCGCACCTTTCAAATGCTCGTTATAATACAAATAGATAGTATGTCTCTTCATTCTAGGAACCAATCTAGCATGAGCCCATGCTGGATCATCGAATCTTCCTATACCTAAAGCAACCGAATTCTCAAAAGTACTTTAACTTCCATCTATTTATCTGTAGAATAAATTAACACATATGTCAAAATTAAATTAATAACTTCATATCAAAATAAAGAACATGTAATTTCATTATCAACTACTATCACAAAATATATATTGTTTAACTCAAAACTAACACAAAAGCACAAACATCTTATATAATTCATTTTGGATGATTACATAATTCAACCATAAAGATATACACTCACAACTATAACCTATTAAATTTGAACCATAACTCACAACTATAAGTTCATAACCTATTTTATATAATCACATAATTTAAGTATAAACTAATATATTTTGTTTGCTTAAACAATTCAATTTGTAATGCTTATCATTATTTTGTTTCTTAACTAATTTCAATCAATATTGTTAAGAAAATCTTAATTCTGAACTTTAATTTAACAATATTTCATTCCCAATTTTAAGCAGCATTCTTAGTTTCTTACTCAAATTAACTCCATAGTCAAGAGTCAACATACGCTACACAATTCAATTTCCTCCAATTTCATCATATACAATTCACCAAGAACCAATAATTCAACATACACAATTACACATGTACGTCTAATATAACTCATTTTGTATTAATACATAATTCAACCACTCACAACTATAGCCTAATCAATTTCAACCATAACTCACATTTATAAGTTTACAACCTATTTTATGTAATCATATAAATCAACTATAAACTAATCTATTTTGTTTACTTGTACAATTCAATTTGTAATGCTTATCATTATTTTGCTTTCTTAACTAATTTTAATCAACATTATTATTGAAATCCTAATTCTTATCTTTAATTTAACAATCTTTTCTTCACCAATTTTAATTAACATTGTTAGTTCTTACTCAAATTAACTTTATACCCAAGAGTCAACATACATGATACACTGCACAATTTAATTTCATCTATGACAATTCACTAAGAACCAATAATTCAACATACACAATTACTATACAACACAGAGTCACAAGACATAAATATACAATTCATCATAAATTCACAATTTAATATTCATTTATATGTATTCAATATTCTGCAGAACACAAATACACAATTTAATATTCAAATCAATAATCAACACAATTCAATATTTCAATATCCATATTCCATAATTCCATAATCTATAATTTCATAAAATTTGTTGCATTGTTTTGCAACCTTCATTGAATCCCTATCTCGAAGACATAAAGATTGTAGAACAAAAATACACAATTTTTTACAACCTTCATTGAATTAGTACGTAACACAAATACACATTTTTTTGCAATCTTCATTAAATCCTTGGAGTGGTGTGGGTCAGGTCAGCAGATTTGAGTGTGGACTATGTGGTGCAGGTTAGTAGGTGCAGTGACAGGTCTGCGTGTAGGTGCAGTGCAGGTGTAACTAGGTACAAGTGCAATGCAACTGGGGTTGAGTGTGATTAGGTACGAGTGCAACTATGTGTAGGTGAGATTGGGTGCGAGTGTGGCTGGGTGCAATAGGCAGGCGACGAGCTGACCTAAGGGCTAAGAGTGAGAGCAAATAAGTGAGATGAGAGTGAGACTATGAGAGAGGCGCAAGCGATACTGAGGTAAGGAGGGGGGTTGAGTAAGTTTAGGGTTAATTTTTTTCAAAATTTCAATTTAGTCCTTAACTTTTAAAAAATTGTTATTAAGTTTGGTAACTAGCCAATGTTTTGGTATTAGTTGGTACTGACCGATACCAAATCCTAATATGAAATTACTTTATATCTTATCATTTTTTGGCTAATACTGCTCAGTACGATATGGTACTCATGACTTTGATTTTATTCATGTTCCATTTAGGTAGAAAAAGAGAGTGGGAACCTCTAAACTCTATGGAAGTTGGAGGTTTGTTAAGTTCATCAATTGTTGTAACTTGATTGTCCTAAAATTTGTTGTCCATTTGCTTGAACTAATAAAAGAGTTATTATTTGAAAAAACATTTTGCAATTATAATTAACAATTTGTGTTTGAAGAGGTAAGGTGTTGCCTTTATCAAAATTTTCCTCAAATCATTGCCCTAATTTATTGTTTCGATGGTTTATGATCAAATTTCAAAGCCTTCCAAATTTGAGGCTATTTGGTTGATACACTCAAGTTTCACGGAATTACTACAACACATTTAATTTGACTCTTCTTTTGTTGTTCTTAATTTTATTGCTAAAACTATTGAGGAGTTTATGTTTTGGAGTGCCTTAATTTTTGGTAGCATTTCTCGTATAAATTTATAAAGTGAGAATATGTGAAAAAAAAACTCAAACCAATATTGTAGAAGATAAATTTATGTCTATTTAAAAGAATCATCAAAAATAAAGATTACATAATATCACAAACTACTCGTAATGTTATTAGGAGTAGGTCCCCAATATTAGAATAAATCAAATTAAAAGATGATAAAGAAATATAATCATTATTAAAAAAAAGGTAATATATGACATTTAGAAAGTTGAAATGAAACATAATCAAAGTTTAACATGACCTAAATAATCACTAGAAATTAAATGTCTTGGCTTAATATTAGAGAGAAGAACAGGATGAGAGTGTTAGTGATAGGATGTAATAGCACCAGTAGTAAGTTTGGATGAGAGGTAAAGAAAAATAAGTTCAAACAAACCGACCAAACTTACACCATGTCTCCTAAATCTTGCTTATATATAGATTCTGTATAGTACAACTATGGCCTAAAAAGTAATTTAACACAAAATTCATATAATTGACCAATAGATATGAGATTTAAAGAAAGTTTAAGAAAAGAAAAGTATTAGGTAAGGATAACTTAGGTATTTGAACAATGCTTATACTTTGACTATGCATAGTGAATCATCAGTAATATAAACATCATGTGAAACAAAAGGAGTGGTTGAAAAGTCAAATATAAAGGAGCTAGAGGTCATGTAGTTGCAAAAAGCTAAATCAAAGTATTATAAAGATGAAGCACTTGATGTGACAAATAAGATATGAGAAGAAATAATATTAGAATATAGTTGAAGTTGTAGGAGAACATTAAATTTTTCAAGGAGAAATTGGAACATGTGTTCTCTATTGAACCCTTTGTGGTAACAGTGGCATCAATAGTATATTGAGTTTAAGATTACTTAGAAGAGTTACTTTGTCTAGAGATTTGTTAGGGTTTTTTTTTGCAATTCAAGGTGTGATGATCACTTCTTTTTTTATAGTAGTAACAAAATACCTTAAGACTTCTTAGCTAAGTTATGAGGGGTAGAGGTTTGATAGGATGAGGTTTGACTGAAAAGAACAACATCTATAAGTGTTATAAACTTTTATATGCTAAAGACGTTGAGTCAAGTCCTTTTTTGTGATTAATATTTTGACCATAATATTAAGATTAGATAGATAATCTCAATGAAAAAGAGAGTTGTGGATGGACTCAACCATCTCTAATAGTCATGAACAATTACCAAATATGCTTACGATCATGAACATTAGCATAAATAGTAGTTGCTTTAATATTAGGCCATATAGGATCTCTTAGTGTCTATTAATCTCAAAGTACTTGCAATTTAGATACATAATCACAAATAGTTGGCTAGGTTATTATTGTATCCGATGAAGGTGTCAATGTAACTAAAATTGGTTCACATCATTAGAGATAAAATACCATTAAAAAAATTGTACCTCTTTAGCAATGTCAAATATGCAAAGTCTGTTTAACTTGACAAATTTAACATATATTGTAGAACTATGTCGAAGTTTGTTAATTTATGTCTTGTGTTACTAAGCATTTAGTGAATGCATCTATATCTTCATTTGTCTTTTTTAATAAGCTTGAATTTCACCGGTCATTATATTTCATAGAATCATGTCGTTTGAAAATTTTTTTACACATCTTCTCAACCCATAAATCATAATTAGAGCCATCAAATGTGACATTAATTGGTTGAAGGATGTACCGGAGAAGTCTAGAAGCATGTAAATGCATAAACAAGAAGGTTATCAGCATAGTAATAGAACACCACAAGAAATAAGAGAAAACATGTTTTGAGAAGCATAGTTTAGTTAATTTAACCCCAAAATTAAGTTAAACTTTAGGAACTAGCCTGAATGAAGAGAGAACTAAATAAGAAAATAGTTGAACCAGTTAATCAAAGTAGTGGTTTATGGAGATTTGACCTAAGTTGGCTAAGATTTAAACTGAATTGACTCAATCGAACTAATGATAACATAGGTGATGATATGGGCAAATATGAGATCCAAGTAATGATATGGGGTGATGACATGTTAGTTGACTTGACAAATGCAAGACCCAAGTAATGATGTAGCACTTGGCTAGGTAATATGTGACAATTGACTCTATGACATGTGGCGATGTTAACCAGGCTATATGCGTAATTGGTATGAAACATCATGTTTTGTTTTTAAAGTTAATAAAATGACATTGTTTAGGTTTTCTTTTATATATATATATAGATAGAACTTCGATAAAAACTTTGTGATGGCATGTGGGAACGAGATTTTAGATTTGGTTTGCACTATTTTAATCGTTTTGAAGAGTCGAAGAGTTTTATATACTATATATCTACTAGACAATCCAAGTATCTCTAATAAGAAAAATATATAAGATTGAAAATTTTACCTTTTGTATTGAGGAAACACATATTAATAGAGAGAAGAAAGGACTTTAAAAGAGAGAGTTCTCTATATTTATACTAATAGGGAGATATGCAAGAATGGAAAGAGACCATAATTACTCCCTAATTACATGCTACTCAATCTCCTACATTTAAGTTTCATATATGCATTAATCTCTAGGTTTAAGATCCATATATTTTCAATATATGCTAACGTTGTGTATACCACATTTCTTATGGGGTTTTGCTTGGACACTTCTTAAAAGGGATGGAGGACTTGAATGTAATTTCTTGTGTGCCAATATATTAAAACGGATTTTTTTATAATTGTAAATAAAAAGATCAGACTCGAAGGGCTTCTTTTAAGGTCGGGATATCCTAAGGAAATTAAATGGAGCTAGGGAAGTAGAAAAAGAGTGGGATTTTAACTACATGATTGGCTATGTAAGGGGCCTTTGACTGATCATGTTCTTTGCCAATTAGGATGGAGGCAGCAATTGTCGATTATGTATATGAGAATGATAGTTGGATGACCCGCAGATTCGATTATCTTCTTTCATTTTCTTTTGGAGCAACTTGCCTGATAATGCCCCTTAACACCCAATGCTAGTGGTATTTTTTGGGTAAAGTCTAGTGACTTTTTTGTAACGAGACGAAATTATTGTTATTCATACAAGTCTAGCTCCCTCATAGAGGCAGCACTAGAGTTCACAGCAGCCGTTTGTAAAATTATTTTGTTAGCTCCTCCTCGGAGGTAGCTTCCTTTTGTTCTAAGGCATGCTAGAGATCAATGCTTCCTAAGCGCATCTTGTATGGATTCTTTTGTATATAATAATATACCCACTTCTTCAAATCAAGCACTTGTCAACTTTGAGCGAGCAGCAAGTCCCAAGTAGAAAAAATAAAGTTCAATTTCACTTAACTTCTTAATGCAAGGCCTAAACATTTGAACCCAAGAGAGCTCTCACGATGTCAACTGCAGCGTAAGGCCTAAGTTAAGACCAATATCAGCATTCTTTTACCTTTCTTGTCTTAACAAGCTACCCAGATTATGGGTCTCTTCACGCTCCTGTACATCATACTGTCCGAGTTGTTAAAACATAGAGGAGTATCAATGAGGCGCCGGAATCCAAACAAAAACTAAAAACTCTGCTTGACTGAACTAGATTCCCCCAGAGAAAACCAATTTACATCTTATTTCCTGAAAGCTTCAATTTGGGAAGGAAAAAAGCAATGACCATAAGGTTAATTTCATATGTGAGAAACTATTTAAGGCTGCTTGCTTCAACTTTTCTCACCACTCTTCAATTTCGTCATCTGAACTTTTGCCTCCATTCCCATCCAAACTCATCCTCTCACATTCATCATCCGTCTCACTGCCTTCAAAACTGGATGATCTATAATCAAGCCATTTTAACAGAGGTCTGTAATCAGCAACTATATCTAGAACATCCAAATAGCTGGATCCCCTGTGGGGATTGAATCTTCTCCTTGTCATTTCTTTCTGCATCAAGAAATTAGCGTCAGTAAACTATTAACGTAAAAGAGTAGTCCAATAAGTACTTCCATACACAACCCCTGTGATGTCTCATAACTAAGAACCTTGAGGCAAAGTGACATTTACAAGTCACAGAACCATGCAGTGTAGCGATGGAACACGATTTGCAAAAGGGCAAGTAGCAAAAGCTAGCATAAAAAAATGAAAGTCTTAACTCAAAAGTCTATTGTAGTTCTTCCATGGTTAAGTATCAAATCCATCATAGTTCAAGATTCTATCCAGATAATAAATATAGACGCCAGAACCAAAGGAGATTAGAGTGCCTCAACTGTTAGATTTCTCATGTTTTACAGAGGGGCTCATAAATTTAAAATGAGCAACACAAAGAGTACAAGAGAGAAGCAAAATTAAAATGATAAAGAATATCCAATATCAGAATGACAATGGATAACCCAAACTACCTGATTGAGCAACATAGATTGGTCAACCTGCCAGAGGTTTGGCCTTCGAATAGAGTGCCACCTGCACATGTAAAAAAATCCGTAAAGCACATTTTAGACATTGACCAAGTAATTGAATTTCTTCAAGCACAACCTTGATGGTGAAGGATGTGAATTGCCAAATAATACTCCACGAACAGCAACTGAAGCAGCTACTGATTGGAGAAAACTCTCAGCCTCATTATACCTAGTCAACACTCCTTGGAAAGAAGAAAGAAGGAAATCAGCATCACTTAAGTATGAGCCCACAACCCAGGCATCATCCATTGCTTCATCACTTAAAAAGTCCAAAACTGCAACCAAAAAGAAAAAAAGATGGTAAGAGCTGGATCTCATTACACTCAAAAGCTAGACAAGCAAGGGAAAGTATGCCCAGAATTATTTAATAACTGACAATCTTATGCATGAGGAATCTACCATTCTCATGCAGAAAATCAGTGATTGGCCTGGCTTGTCCATGTGCTTGATAGAGGACCTTTTCTGGAGAGTCCATTTTCAATGGAAACCTGGAGAAGTTTTCTTGTATACTAAAGGAATCTTGGTCTACAATGACAAGGAAATAGATTCAGAAGATAATAACAAGGCAGGCCCTAGAAGAAGAACAGCATCATGATCTGTTCCCAAGTAAAAGGTAGTAGTGCCCTTTTTTCCCACAAGACAACATTGGACTTTTGAATAATATAACATTCTCAAGATAATCAAGAAGATACCTGATACACTGGTAAGATTAGTATCTCTTTTGTTGTGCAGAAACTTCCCCAAGGCATGAAATAGAGATAGAGTCTCATCTCGGCCAAATAATAATGCAGATCTACTGACTAAAGGACTAGTGTTATGGATTTTTTCATCTGTATAACTACACCTCGAATTTGTCGGAAATAAGTCTAACCCTGGATCTGGTTTCATACAAAAGAGCTGTAAAGAACAAATTGCATGTCTTATATCACCTCCACTGGCCTTTGCTATAAGATCAATATTTTCAAAAGTCACAGAACAATGCTCCTCTCTACATATTCTGACAAGTGTCTTCTTGATGGAGTTAATAGTAATAGGGTTGAAGGCGACCTGAAAAGTTTTTATAGCAGTTTGACACATGCATCCAGGAAGAACAAATGATTATTATTAGTACTGAACTAATTCAAGAAAGTAACCTTACAAGCTCCAGCATTTTCAAGAGACAACTGAAGTTCTTCCATGCTTCGTACAGTACAGTCTGCTGACTCTGTTTTACCATAGTCAGTAACCAGGATAACAGTTGGTATTTGTGTAGATCTCACAAGGACAAGCAAGCAATTTTGAAGTCTTCGAAAAGCAGCTCTTCCATTTGTCAAAGGAAGATCATCAATCAAGAGTATCATCGATGATTTTGACTCCGTCGATTGGATAATTCCGTACTTGCTTGCTCTCTCAATGAAACTGGAAAATTCATCCAACTTGGACGCATATTTTATCCCTACCATAAAACAGGATGCAATCAACAGCACAGAAACCATTAGGTTTATCATCTTTGCCATTATCAGAGAGTATAATCAAACAAATCAAGTAAATAAATTTGAATCAAATTTCCATGTTCCTGGTGCGCAAATGAAAACCATGCCGCAGAAATTACATCTCAGTTCCACCTTCGACCATATGCTCAGCAAATACAAATTTTATCCGAGTTAAAAATTATATCAGAGATTTATGCAACTTCTCTTAAAAGTTATTGTGCAAGGTAATACAGGACGAATGATCAATTTGATTCCCTAACGGCTTACCTGCATTAGCATTATGCACATGTTCCTGCCAAATTGTAGGAGTAGGTGTGTTCCATTCACATAAAGTAGCCCCCAAGTGAGATGCAATCAATCGGATAGTTGCCTACAAAAATAAGGGATATTTGACTTTTTTCTTCTCAAAGGAACAAGATAAAGGCCATATGCTTGAGTCAATAACGTAATATAAATTTCAAGAACAATCATTGGCCATTAACCAATACACAAACAGCACAACCATTCTAAGGATGTATTTTGAAAACTAACAAAATTTTGAAAATATAAACACGCTTATAAGAACACTACATACCGTACATAAAAATGTATTTTGTCAATGTATTGCATGATAATAACCAAACATACACATATCAGTCAGTAAACATTTGAGAGCCAGTCAAACATCTCAGATTGCAAATACAGTAACCAGGCTTCCAATAATATAAGAACAAAAACTTACAGATTTTCCAACACCAGCTTGCCCAGTTATGACAAGAACATGACGTCTAAAATCATCCTGTAAAAAGGTGATAAAAGGTACAGTTTGTAGGATCTTAAAAGAAGAATAGAAAATGATAAAAGATTAATGATTCATAACATTTTCCATCTTCTTGAAGCTCCAAGATCCAAAGCCCCAAATCAAGCACCTAATATATTGCTTGGTATGAAGCAAACAACTTATGTATGCCCATGTATTGTATTCTACACAAAACCCTCAAAAGCACTTTGAAATATAGAACTGATTATTCTTTGTGCTCTCTTATATTTTCACAGCCTCATCTGTAAGTTTTTTATATTTCAACATTTCACAAAAGTGAAACAGAAATAGCTGTACTCCAACAAACGTATGAAAAGTGAAGGTTGATTTACTTAATACACGCATTCATCACTTATTATTAACAATAGAACTCCTCTTCCAAGTTGTAACAGAAAAAGAAATGAACTCCTCTTTCAAGTGATTTATAAAAATCGTTAGTATAAAACAATACATAATTATAGAGCTACCTTTGAAGTTCTCATTCTCTCCTCAAACCACGCCCTAACTTCTTGAACCTACAGATTCCAACAATCAATCATGTGAACACACAATCTGACACACAAAATTGTGAAGCTAAAAAACCAACCTTCTTTTTATTCATAGCAAGTTCTTCAAAGCAACGTGGTGCATACTTATCAACCCATAATTCCTTCACATCATTCCTTCCACAACCGAATTCAACTCTCCCCTTCCAGTCATCTTCAATAGAATCCATAAAGAAATAACTAAGAGAAAAAGCATTAAAAAAAAAAAAAGAGATACTTAACATGATTAACGAAACCAAACTACAACCATGAAACAAAATCCAATAACCAAAGCATACCCGAAGGTACCTTGGACCAAGACAATAATTCATCAAAATCTTCATCACGGAACCAAACCTGCATAAAAAACAAAGAACTTTTATAATCCTCTACAACTAATCCAAGAAATAAGAAAACCAATAATCATTGAGAAATGAAACAAATAAATCATCCACCTCATTCCCATCACGAGGCTCTCTGTTCAAACGTGATCGGGAACCCGATACACGAGGCCTCTTCGGTTCTCTAGCGTTAGTGAGAGTGACAAACGGTTTTGATTTCGGCTTCGAGTAGCTCCGATACGAAGCAGAAGAGCGATCGTTATCTTCATCATCGGAAGACAAAACAATAGCACTATTTCTCTTCCCCATATCCTAGGGTTTTGCGTCGACGATCCAACGTTGCTCAATTTCCATGACAGCAAGTAGACTCAGAATAGAAACCCTGAAGACTGAAAATTTGTGACATTTTGGCGCGGCTTATGTAAAGGGAGAATTCTCCCGCGAAGATAAAGAGTGCAAGGGAAGCTAGCAAATGGGAATGGTGGGTCTTGGCTATCGGATTGGGCCAAACTAATAACAGTAGAGGCCCAATTATTTCAAATTGTTGCCAATAATCGTATAAATTTTTAATTTTCTTTTTTAAAAAAGATTAGTCCGGGGATTAATCCCTCTGCAGCATGAACATCGCAAATCAAAGAGGACTATCGCTGGCTCAAGAGTTTGCTGCATTTCTAATGTAGTCGAATTCTCGACCTCTTAGTTAAGCGACAAAGGTATGTGCTACCTACACAAAAATTTTCAACTTTAACGATGATATCATTATTTTTTATAGACTTAATGCCAAATCATAGACTTCTTTGAATTTTTTATTGTTGTTGAATAATAAATTATAAGTACATGCAGTAGTTTACAAGTAAGTTATTTAAAGAGTGCGTTTGGGAAGAATTTAAATGGAAGTTTTACGAGTAAGTTATTTAAAGAGTGCGTTTAGGAAGAGTTTAAATGGAAGTGAGTCTCGCATCCATTTAAACGGTGCGTTTAAATTGCCTATAGCTAACAAATGGAAGGAGGTTGTGATAGTTACATCCTGATAGTTACCATCCTCCTTACCAAGCTTATGAAATCAGAATAGAACAACAAAGATGACAGCCATTGGTGTTTGATGCGTCAGTTCTCCAATACCAATCTCATATAACATCTCATTTCATTTGGCCCGATCATTGAGACCTCTCAGTTGTCTCAAAAGCTTGTCAACTTGTCAATGAAGCTTGCAGGAAACATGGATTCTTTTTCATTGTTAATCATGGAGTTGATTAACAACCTATAGCACTTGGACTTGTTCTCTGGCATGAAACTCTCTGAGAAGCAAAGAGCTTAAAGGAAGATCGGTGACTCCTTCGGATACTCCAGTAACTTTCTAAACTTCCATGGAAGGAAGCAGTTTTTTATATATATATCTTGCAGATGAGCATCGATCTTGTTCAAACATTGTTGAAGACTATTTCTTGAATGTAATGGGAGAAGATTTATGAGAATTTGAGTAAGAGAACTGAACTTGGCTTTTGTTTCAGGACTTTAAGACCAACCATGTCAATATGAATCTTCTAACATTAAAAATACGCTCTTCGGTTGATTGCACGAGTTCATATTTCAGTGCATCCCAAATAGCTTTCAATGTCTCAAGCCCAAAAGCTACGCCTATCACATCATCTGATAAAGAGCCAAGAATCCAACCTTTTATAGTTGAATCAATCAACTCCCAATCCTCCAACGCCTTCACTGCTTCAACGTTGGCAGGATCACTCTCATCGGCTCCTTCGCGTAAGTCAAGTCGTGGTTTAGAAGAATATCACGATAGGTTAGCTTATCATTCACTTGAGATTGGTTAGTTCCAGAATATTAAAATCGGCATATGTTAAATATGAATTCGATGTAGACGTGAATCGACAGCCTCTTTAGACCAAACCATACCTCTCTAAAATATCCTTATTACTCACAGTGTTGTCAATGTAATCCAAGCTTAGCTGAGCTTGGTAGGCTTGCTTAATAGATTATTGATATTTTGTTGTTGTTGATCATAGGTAATAAGTTTGTGTAAGAGGCTATTAGCATATTATATTGTGAAATTTATAAAATACAAGTTTTTAAGGTTATTGTTGATGAGGTATATTACAAATGATGAATTTTAAATTGGGGGGTGGAATGTAGAGAATTTATAAGTTTTAAGAATTTTAAGTTATTTGGTTTAACTTAATTTTATATTTAATTTAAAGCTAATTGTGCTAATTATGATTAAGTAGAATTTATATTTGCTATTGTAGGTTTTATTTAAAAATTTTAAAGTTAAAAATATCACATAAGCATTAATATTATATTTAAAAATATCACATCAATATTAATATTATATTTAATAACAAATTAATTTTAAAATATGTTAAAATACTAAACTGAAAATTTATTTTAATAAAAATATTTAAATCAAAACTAGAATAATATCCTTTCAATTCCTTACACCTTAGAAAGATAGGGACTTGTCTGTAATTGTTCTCAGTATGGCCATGCACAAGAGTAACTTTACGTGTACCAGAAAGTTAGCTATACTAGAAGAGATTACCAAGAGTTAAACGATCCAAGTAATAGTTCTCATTTAATATTATTTTCTATCATATTATAAAGTCTGAATTTTCTAAAATCAAAATGACCTCTCTTACACGATGCAGTATAAAAGCAAAATAGCTACTTCAGCAGAACATGTTATCTTACAGAGAACAAAAGTATAAGCAATTAAGCATACAACTTAAAACGAATGATTAAGTGTAAGTATGACAGACAGTTGTTAGTTTCTAGAGCATCAGTTCAGCTTACAACGAGGAGAAATTGTCCAAAATATAAATAGAAAGTTAGGCAGGATCCGACCTCCAAGATTGAGAGTGCATGACCCATCCTCCGAATCATACGTTGCTCTTTGAAAAGACAGAGTGGGAAAATATAATTGGAAGATAAATTAAATACTGAAAAATTTAGAAAAAAGAAATTGAAGAGAGAGCGAACCATTTGGCGAGGATTTGGTTCGCTCAACGAACGCTTCAACGGCATAATTTCCCGGCCACCAAATACCAAATGGTTGTCATTCTCTCTCTTCAGCTTCTTTGATCTCTCTTTCTCTATCTCTCTATCCCTCACTCTAGTTCCCTAAATTCACACATACCCATTTCATTTAGGCCCTTATTATTGCTTAATTTTCCTTCCCCAGTTGAATGCTCTCCTCCCCAGTTTCAAAGATTTCGTCTTTTTTGTTTCTTGAGAATGTTTTTCGTTTTCTGATACAAGGGTCGTTGAAAGTTTCGATCTTTTCTACTTCCCTGTTGTTATTATGTTCTACAGCTGGAGCATTGAATGAGGTGAAGTGCAAGAAGGAGGAGAAATTTTGGTGGTGGGGTTGTGTGTGATCAGGAGCAGGGTGGTCTCAGGTGAAGATCTGAGGCTTTGAATCTTTTGTTTTTCTCTTAATTTCTTTTGTGGGTTTTTGGTTTTTATTGTTATAAACAATCGAAAACCAACAAAGAAGAAAAAGAAATGAGTGCTTCAAGGTTTATCAAGTGCGTAACGGTCGGTGATGGTGCCGTTGGTAAAACCTGTCTGTTGATTTCTTACACCAGCAACACCTTTCCTACGGTAATTCTCCTGTTTTTCATTTCGTGTTTCCTTTTCTCTGTCCTTTCCTTAAATTGAGGTTTTTGGATTTTCAATGAATTTCCTTTTCTATTAGAAATATATGGAGATATGGGATTTTACTAAAGTGCAATTTGGGTGATTTAACTTTTTTCTTTCAAATTCCAAGTATTTGTCTGAATCTTCCTGTTTTCTTTTTTTAAGAGTTTTGTTTTCTTTCCAAGTTTCTGGTAAGGGATTGAGAGCATGGGTCTGATTTACGTAGATAATGGAAAAGAATATATAAAAGGCAAGAGATACTTGTGGTTTCAATTGTAAAAGGAAAATGAATTAGTCAAAGAATTGGTGTGCATTGTTATAGCCCTGTTGTAGAGTTGATGATATTTCTAATTTAGTAAAGCGTATGGTTCTTTTAAGTTACTTTAATTTGTAGAGAAGGTCTATTTGGTTTCTGATTTAGCTGCGATTAATCTGATTTTCAATTTTGGTATCTCTTACTTGACACTTCTTCATTCTCTGTGGCTGATCCAATCTCATCTTTGATTTGCGATATGGAAGCTTTGGAATCTGAAGTCCTTCCTGCTGTAATTCTGTTTTTTAACTCACTTGTGTATTGCCATGTTAAACAGGATTATGTGCCAACTGTATTTGACAATTTCAGTGCAAATGTGGTGGTTAATGGCAGTACTGTCAACCTCGGGTTGTGGGATACTGCTGGTATTTTAAACTAAAACTGTTATCCTTTTTCTTTTTCTTTGTAATTGTTAAAAGAGACTCTATCATATTCGTGCTTTTTGCCTTGGATCTGAGTTTGCTATCATGTGAAACAGGACAAGAGGATTATAACAGATTGAGACCTTTGAGTTACCGAGGGGCAGATGTTTTCATACTGGCATTCTCTCTCATTAGCAAGGCCAGCTATGAAAATGTTTCGAAGAAGGTTGGAAATCAACCTGATTATGTTTATTGCTGCGCCTTTTTAGTTCAAGTTTAAACCGAGTATGACACTAACGAATTCTCTTTTGTCTTCATTTCAGTGGATTCCAGAGTTGAAACATTATGCTCCCGGAGTTCCAATAGTTCTTATTGGAACAAAGCTTGGTACGTTCTCTCAAGTATTTCCTTTTTCTGTATTCATACACTACAATTATCTATGTGTGGAGTTGAGTGGTGATAATATAAGATCTTGAACATGTGATGAGAAGGGGAATGACTTGGCTGCTTTTATTCCCTATAAGTTAAAGTTGAATTGGCTCGAACATATAATTTTTCCGTCAAGGGAGCAGCTTCCCAGTAGTATTTCAACAATCTAAGAAGTTTGAAATTTGTGGATAATGTCAGACTATTGGTTTTCAGTAATTTGTAATAATGTGAGGAAAGATTGATGGTAACATATGCCCATTCTTTTTTAGTATATATGATGTGACTGGTGAATGTGTCTAGCGAGATGGCAAAGCTAATTCTGTGAGGATGTTGTTGCCTTCATAACATTCTTTTGCTAATGATGCAAATAGCTATGGGCTTGACATATTTCTCACTTTATTGAGATTTAGATCTTCGGGATGATAAGCAGTTCTTTATAGACCATCCTGGTGCTGTGCCCATTACTACTGCTCAGGTAAAGTTTTTGTATTGACAATGTTCGATTAATTGTGGGTATTTCAACTTTGTCTCGAAGTTAACCATGCTTGCTATTGGTTTTGTCTAAAGGGGGAGGAACTAAGGAAGCTTATAAATGCACCTGCTTACATTGAATGCAGTTCAAAAACACAGGAGGTTTATGGATTCCAGTGAACATTTCCTTGCACATTTATGAAATTCTTAGAGCTACTAAATCTGAACAAGATTGTTGCGTTGTTCTGCAGAATGTGAAAGCAGTTTTTGATGCGGCCATCAGAGTTGTCCTTCAACCACCCAAGCAAAAGAAAAAGAAAAGCAAAGCTCGGGCCTGTTCGATATTGTGATTGAATTAGGCGCAAAAGGATACAACTTCTGCGCTGCCCACATTTCCCTTCTATCTTCCTGCTGATCCTGAAGAAGTTCAATTGTTGTCTAAACTGACAGTGATTGGTTTCTCTGCAAAGAATCAGGCCACTTTCTTGTATCGTTCGTCTCTAATTGTTCAATTACATGATTGCCAACCTCCTTTTTCATTTACTTCTGGTTTTGATATGTTTTTTATATGAACAAGATTGGAATATCCCATTAGAGAGTCAACCTTCCCTTCCATGGGTTCCATCTATAACTTTGTATCTGTTTTTCAGGGCATGGTTGTGTTGTGCTGTCAATTACATTCTCCAAGTTTATTAGCAACTTGCTAGTTAATAGTGAACAAAATTTCTGTTGGCCTATGCATAGTTAATGTGACTTGCAACAATGGTTAATGAATTTGAATTTCATGTAGTCCAAGATGTTAGGAAATGGAAATTCGCTTCGAGTCAAGTCAAAGGTTTTTATTTTTTAATTTTCAAATTTCAAACCGAACTCGGATTCAAGCACTGCAACTCAGTTAAGCTCAAACCTCAAATGACACGTTTGATCTCCAAATTATAATAACTTGATTTTGCTGATGTCCAAAAGCACCAAACGACAACTCTACTCGTCTTCTGCTTGTTCACTGACACAGTAGTATAATGATTTGTAAAATAGTATACCCTAAATGCTCTTTGTCGCCATCTCCCAGCTCCAATCTGTAGACTATTTAATGTCTCATGTGACTTATAGATTTAAGTTCCATAAAAAACATCCAAGATGATGGTTATTGGGTATTAATTAAAGGGTTCTCAAATGGGTCAAAGACCCTTTTTCTCTCTTTTTCAATTACTAAATGACATGTTGGTTGGTGGTGCTATATAAGTTTTAGAAACTTATGAAAGATTATCTTAACCATTGAAGAAACTGCTAAAAGTTCAGGAAGAATAGAGGAAATAAAACTTGTATCAACAAGATTAAAATCTTATAAAACGATCATGGATACAAGTATGTGTAAATAACGTCGATCCATAAATGTCTTGCAATTGGTATTAGAGCCACGATATTGCATTATTAGTTATTCTACCTTGTATCATTTTGTATGGATAGAGTGTTGTATGATTCTGTATTTTATGGCATTACTTTCTTCGTTGCACTGCCATGAAAGGAATTCAGAAATAGAACACAGACAAAGATGTCTTGTTGTTATTTCTCGGATATTAAATGAACTTCATGCGCAATGCTTTATCAACATATTACACAAAATATGGATGAATGGTTACGGATGGATTGTTTAAAAGTCCCAGAATAGAATATGAACTTTCGGTGATGATATGTATTGTGTATGAGTTCTGTATTTGCTCTACAAGAAACGAAAATCGAAATGACAATCTATTATTCGAATTTCTGTTATGGTTTAGATTAAGAATAATATACGGTAGAGAGAATCCAAACTACAATAACTGCAACATCGATCCTCTGTGAATGCTCTTAGTAAAGGCTTAGGATAGTTTTCATTTTGAAGAGAAACCATCCTCTGTGTTTGTGATACGAAGCACAACGTAGGAAGAGCAATCGAAGAATTAACAAAAAAACAGAAACAAAACATCCTCCGAGGAAGAAGATGGCGTAACGTTTGGTGCGTGCAGTGCACGCGTCAAACGCTGCTTTCCTTGGCAGATGCTGGCGAGTGCAGACGGGCTTCCAGGCCTAAAAATTAACTTATGGACTGATTTTTTAGGTCTTTGGGCCATTAAAGGATAACATAGGGTTAGTAAATATTTATGGACTTTAACCCTAAATAAAAACAATTTTTTGATGGAATATAATGGATTATTTAATTCATAATTGATCAATTTTCTATACAAAATATAAATTTGAAAATTAGTGCCATATTATATATTTCGTTGGTACATTGAATGTTTTATATTATGTAATATTTGGAATTAAATTTTCCTATTATATGCTGAGTGTAATACATGACATTATGGATGTTTATAATAGTTTGTTAGTCACCAAAGTGACCAAACTAATTAAATTAAAATTTGTCATGTATGATAATTGTCCAATTAAATGTTTATTGCATGGAAAGCTTGTTAGTCACCAAAGTGGCCTAGCTTGAAAATTTTAATCATTTAATTGTGATTTGTTTCAATTGTTCAATATGATATGATGCTAAAATGACATAAAGGTTGAACTGAACAATTGAGATTATTAATTATAACGTTAGGAGGTCACCCAAAGGTGGACCATTGCTTATAATTAATGACATTAAAGGGACTTTATCAATATATTTGGTTAATGTGATTATATATCCAAAGATAACATGCATGTTAATTAGAATATGATTGATTGTCCATTATATATATATATATATATATATATATTACGATTATGTATTTAAATTTCACCCAAAGGAGAATTTAAATGCATAATCAAAGTGTATTAGTTAGTTTGAATCCATTTAGGTTTACTCAAAGCATTAATGTGTGGGCTTTATGTTGTATGTGCATCATCTACTAATTTGTTTGCCTTAGGAAATGGCTTAATCAAGTTCAATGGTCTGAGCTATGAGGACTGGTCTGAACTATGAGGACTGGTCTGAACAAATCCAGTTCCAACTGGGTGTAATGGATTTAGACTTAGCCATAGTTTCAGACGTAAGGCCCGCAGCCATAACTGAGACTAGTTTTGAAGCTGACAAGTCTTATTATGAGGCTTGTGAATGGTCTAACAGGCTAAGTTTGAATTTGATGCGAATGACAATCGTAGAAAATGTGAAGCCATCAATGCCTAAGACGGATAATGCAAAGGAGTTCATGTTAAAGCTTAAGGAATACTCCCAATCAGATATAGCTGACAAGTCCATAGTAGGGACTTTAATGAGTGAGCTAACGACCAAGAAGTTTGAATGGTCACAGCCCATTCATGATCATATAACTCACATGTCAAACCTAGCTGCAAAGCTGAAATCCATGGGTATGGATGTGAGTGAGTCTTTTTTAGTACAGTTCATTATCAATTCACTTCCTCTAGAGTTTGGCCAGTTCCAAGTGAATTACAACACTATTAAAGAAAAATGGAACCTTCAAGAAATTAAGGCCATGTTGGTTCAAGAGGAAGGGAGATTGAAGAAAATAAAGGAACACTCTGTTCATCTCATGTTTCATTAAGGTGCTAGTAGCAGCAAGAATAAACCACTATAGAAAGGCAAAGATAAGGACAAAGCTCTCAGCAAAGTTAATGAGGGTCGAATCAAGAAAGATAATAGGTGCCACTTTTGTAAGAAACCTGGTCACTTTCAGAAAGATTGTCCTAAAAGAAAGGCTTGGTTCGAAAAGAAAGGTATATATTATGTCTCAATATGTTTTGAATCAAATCTTATTGAAGTGCCTAAGAATATCTGGTGGTTAGATTCTGGTGCAACTACTCATGTGTTACATGTTAAGCAGAGATTCCTTTCAATCCAGACCATAAACGGAACTGAAAAGTTCTTGTATATGGGGAATAGAATGAAGGCACGGATAGAAGGCATTGGGACGTACAGATTGATCTTGGATACTGGGTGTGTTGGACCCCGAAACTTTTTGTAAGTTAAGACTATTACACGAGTAATTATTGATGATTATTTGGCAATCATTTA
>JAOQMQ010000196.1:8537927-8551226 GCA_027563845.1 Erythroxylum subrotundum
TTTTTTACGTTTCTATAAACTTATTGCGGTTTTTTTATTTTTAGAAACAGGAAACGACAACAATACTCGTCCAAACGTGTTTTAATGAATTGTTTTCTTTTTTTTGAAAACCACAACGAAAAACGGAAAAAAGAAACGGAAACAAACAGGGCCTATATTTTTATCTTTTCAACCTTACAAATGCTGAATATTTATCTTACATTATTTAGGAGTTTTGATGTTGTTCCTTGGCTCTTCCCATATAATCCTGCGCCATTACACACAGCTAAGAAATTTTTTTAATTCTTAACGTTGACACTACAAGAAAATTACAAATAATTGACGGAAAAAATCCGTGGTAAATTACTGACAAAGATTGATTTTTCGTTAGTAAAATTGTAAGAAAATAGTTTTTGGGACGGACAAAATATTCATCGGTAAAGATGTGGGGAAATTATCCCTGAGATTTTGCCGACGGAATAGTAAAGTCTGTCGTAAAAATAGGCGGCAATGGTTGGCGGGAAAGTATACGTCGGTAAATTACCGACAGAAACTGCTTCCGTTGATATTTTGATTTTTCTTTTAAATGAAAACCCAAACGACATCGTTTTAGTTTTTATCTTAAACCCACCCAAAAACTCCTCCCCTCCCTCCCCAGCGTCATTTTTTCTTCTTCCTTTTTTCTTTATCGCCGTAGCCATCAATCTTTGCTCTAGAAATCATCGTCCATCGTCTGAAATCATCGTCCATCATCCATCACCTTCAGTTATACGAGGTTAGTCGTCCATGGTGCTTTGCTTTCGGGTTGATTTTGTCTACAAAAAATTTCATTGTTAAATGCTTATATATATGAACGTCGGTTTTGTTTTGATGGAATGTGCTGTGTTTTTTGAACTGTAGTTGGTTCATTTATTGTTTGAACGTGTTTAATGGAATGTTGGTAAATAGTGGACATTTTTTAAAAAAATTAAAACAAATTATTATGGTACCATACTACTCGAACACCATTTCATACTTCTGTTTTGGATTACATCCTTAGTTTCAGGTCCAAACAACAGAGTTACATTTGAATTACATGGAAAAGGAGCAAATAAAATAATCGAAAGTAAAGCGTTTTGAAAAGAAGTTTATGAAATAAATGCATGTATAACATATGATGAGAATGAACCTTTGAACGATCCAAATAATGAATATGTTGACATTTCATCTGGAGAGGATGAGGAGGGTGAGAGATTTGAAGAGGAGCCTAAGTTTGATTCTAATTCTTTGGAAAAAGAAGATGATGATTTTGATTTACAATTAAGTGTTGATAGAGATTAATTTATGTTTGCAATAGAATATTATATGAATAATCTATTGTTGCATCAACAATATATTGTTATATATTAAATTTATATTGTTCTATTACTGGAAAATTCAATAAAATGTGAATTGCAGGTTCAAAATATGCCACAAAAGATAAAATAAGATATGATGCGGTCAAAGTTCAGGTTACAACAATTTGGAGAATCCAATGCATTTCCAAGTGAAGCATCACATTCTGCAGATGCTATTGCACATCCAGATGAGGCATCACTTTCTGTACTTGCTGCTATACCATTCAGCAGCTCTAGTACACCATCCACTACCCCTATACTGACAGAGATATCAGGGGTAAACGTTGTGGATGAAGGAGGCGACCTCCATCATAGGTTTATAATGAAGTTTTAGGTTTTAATTTGAAAATTATCTAAAATAACTTATATATTTGGTTGATTCTGCCTGGAACGTGCTCAAGAAATATCTCATCCAAATTCAAGGAAAAGATAGATCTTGAGAGTTATATATGAAAAAATCTCTCTCAGTCGGCAAATAATTTTTATTATTAGGAGTTTGAGGTACACAAAATATATTCTTTAAATTTTTTTTATCTAATTTTATACATTAATTAGATAAATATTGACGTTTATAAGTACTTATTGTATGTTTTTCTTTTTTTACATAAAGAATTTTTTTGGGATCCAAAATTTGATGTTGTAATTTATAATTTATGGGAGAAGTGAGCTCGTACACGTTATAGAGACTTTCTTGCTTCGATACATAAGAATGATGTACGACCACCATATATATCTGAAGAAATATGAAGCTGTTGACAGCAGTATTGGGCATCACCTGAGGCAATATCTATTTTAGGACGTAATTCAGCCAACAGATGTAGAGGATTAGACGGAGAGAGTCTACCCGTACACACTAGAAGCATGCACTTCAACTTATAAGTATCAAAACTTTACATCTATATTCTGATTTTTGTACTTTGATGTATGAAATTTAATTTCAATGTAATTTGATGTATGAAATTTAAAATGAAAATATATGTGCATTATGGAGAATAATAATGTCATAAATATCTGGTGTCATTAATGACTGTGATGTTGAGTTAAATTTTTTTGTCTAACAGGGAGTATATATCATAAAATTAGAGGAAATTATTGAAAATTTTTGTAAATTATAGTTCACTTATAATAATTTAGTCTGATGCAGGAAAAGTCTATGGGCAGGAAGCCTACACCACACCAGCTCTTTTTGCACATTCATACCAAGAAGCATGATGGTGTGATCATTGTCAATACCTGATGTAGACAATTTCATGTATGTAAAATCTATACTTTAATATTAATTTTTAAAAATTATCACTTATTAATATAAACAATTATAATAATAAGATCAAATACAAGAAACATTGAACGACAGTATCAGAACTCTGAAACTGTTGATGAGAGTCAGGTGTATCTTGATGTAACCATGAAAGGATTTTTAACTTAGGTTCATTTGCGAACACATGTTATTTGCAATTATCCACATCAACTACAGCTGGATTTAGTAGGCGGTCCACATCAAATGAGATAGTCCTCCAGCTTGAGAGCACGATAAAGAGGCTAACAATTCAGTTACAACAGTCGATGGAGTATATAAAGTCGGAATATCCTTGTTTTGGCTTGAGTGGAAATGTAGTTGAAAAACCTTAAGGTCCCGTATATACTGTTCAGCAACTGACAGCATTAAATACCTCTTCTTTAACCCAACAAAAAAAAATAGGTATGGACCACTTTAAAATATTGAATCGGTGCCAAGTAGCATACAAATCCTCGGGACCTCTAAAAGCGAAAATACAATTTTCACGGTAAGTTAAGTGATCCCCTACCCCTGTCAAGAGATGGTATAGTAATGACACGAATAATTGCTTTAACAAGTTGCATTACAGAATTTTGTTTATTCTTTTGTGTCTTAGAAAACGTCACAATCGTCATAATAAGAAAGACTTGAAATGAATTTGATTGTAAGTGAAAACTGATAAGTAGTTAAACACACGGATGCGGGTGCCTGTCATCTTCTCTCATATTGTTGGCACTGAACGTGGCAAATTGTGGCTTCTCAACTTCCATGAGAGATAAAAGATGATGAGCTACGGTACGTACACTTTTGACAATTTGCACAAACGGGAGAAAATGGAGATGTTAAATAGAGAGCAAAAAAAGAAAAGGAAAACGTTTATATCTGTTGGGATATATTTTTGACAGTTGCTAATGGCATGTAGAGTTCAATAGTAGTAACAGAGATAAGTGGTGAGGAGCCTTTTAGATGAGTGTTAATAACTCTAATACAAGTGCAAATAGACGCATTCATTAAAGCATAATTGCAAGTAGTAACTCTAATTCTTAGGATGCTGATCATGAATCCCATTAACTGCAATTTAATGAACTAGTGACTAACCTTTACAATCTTAGTGTTAGACCCTTAAGTTGTGACAAGGGAATCGTGAAGTATTGGCAAGCCTGGATTAATGTTTGACATACAGAACAACCGAACAAGGCAAAGACTTGCGAAAAGGCAAAAACGAAAAGGGACAACGTCAGGCATTAGCATATATTGGTGCACATTGGCGGAAATCTTTGACGAGATGTAATATTTGGATGTGAGACCAAAAGAAGGCTTGAGACGGACATCAGGTAAAAGGTTAGCTAGATTACACACGCATGACAGGAATATGCGAGAGTTTTAAGGTAACTTAGCAAGTAAATCAAGCATAGTGCGAGTTTTGGGAGAGTTTTGGACCTTGTACAAGTTGACTAAAACTAGGTTGTTGAAGGACTAAGGACTTGGACAAACCATGACTAATGGAGTTAGCATGGGCAAGCATTGGACGAACCAGTGTACTATTGGCTTAGATGACTCATTATCAACGAATAGAGACAAGGAGATCTTAGATTATGTGAGTAATAATATCACAACAGATGAACATCAGCTCTAAAAGATAAAAATCATGCAGATAAATACTAAGTGAGGCGTTCAGAACAAATAAGTTGGTCGACGATTACGAGACAAGACTGAATCTTGCTTTAATGGAGCTAAGTGAGATTGTCGTGCAAAGGAGCCTGAAAGAAAACCTTTGTAACACTTACAGTGCCGGCCCTGGGCAGGGGCCAACAGGGCACCTGCCCAGGGCCCACTATAAGAGGGGGCCCCACTTCAACAGCCCCCTCTCTAAGTTTTTTTTGGGTTGAAAAAAGCCCCTATCTAAGTTGTTGCTTAACGTTATAATATCTATTTTAAAATATTGATATTTTAAGTTTTATTTGCTTATTTAATGACTTTAACAAATAAGGAAATAAAACTTAAATAACTTTAACGATTAAAGTCATTTAAAGCACTTTATTATAAGGTTTTAATTTTTTTTAAAGTAAAGGTAATTTTGTAGTTTTCATGTTTATAAATAGTTTTGAAATATTTAAGTGTACTTTTACCTTTTAATTTTTTTATTTTCATCAATATATGTATTTAAAGTACTCCAACTCAAAAATTAGCAGTAAAAAATTTTACGATTCTGTTTTCTGAGTTTTGAGTATAATTTAAAGGTAAAGTTTATATTTTTAAATATATTTTTACTTTTTGTTTTTATTTTTAATATTATAAGGTAAACATGATCCTCAGTGCATTTGTTAATGTTATAATTATTTAATATTTAGTTGATTATGTAAACTTATAAATTGAATCATTTATATTTCGTACAAATATGTAAATTTAAATATATTGTCAATCTATTGGAGCCCATTTTTTTAATTTTATCCAGGGCCTATAAAACTATAGAAACGCCCTGAACACTTAGCTTCGTATGATCCACATATATTTTCGATTTCAAGACATTGCTAATAATTTATTGGCATCCGTATTATTAGGAAACCAATAATTCCTCTTTCATTTTCCTGCCGTATTATGCTGTTCACGACCATAAGTTGAAGGTTTTTAAATCTTTCTTTTACAGTACAATATCATGTGCCACTCAATCCGAGAATCACAAAAATGTTGCATAATCAAGGATACCAACTGTTACCTAATAACCATGACTTGTGCGCAAATCCAATTAATAGCTAACACCAACACAGCTTATGTGTTACACTATATATATATATGCTTTACTCCCCCTTTCAGATTCTGAGCACACCATTCCCCAAACAATGAAGCTTTTCTCCGGAAAACTTGGCTCTTCACCTTTCCTTGTTATTTTATGTGTCCTCGTAGCTACAATATTCGTGCCCATATTTAATGCAGCAGAGGAAGTGGTACCAAAGATTGGGAAGTTTCCTGCAGTTTTCGTGTTTGGAGACTCGATAGTTGATCCAGGCAACAACAACTATATTAAAACTATTGCCAGGTGCAACTTCCTGCCTTATGGAAGAGATTTCATGGAAGGAAAGCCAACGGGAAGGTTCAGTAATGGAAGGATCCCCTCAGACGTTATAGGTACACCAAGCTAGAATGTTACGCACTCCTCAAATCTTCACGTTTTTTACCTCGATAAAGGTCACGAGATCCATACACACTCACACACATTCACAAAGCTTCACATCAAGTTTGGCTCAAACTTCTCTCCAGCTTTTGTTCTTTCAAAAGCTTATCAGGTCAAACCACAATTGTTTTTTGAAATTTCAAGCTTTTACGTTGAATACCTACTCAAAACTGTTTCTTTAAGATCTTCTTTGGCATAGATGATGAGAGAGGAGAAAACAAGCCGTCCAGATTTAATTAACAGGTCAAACCACAAATTTTTTTCGAAATTTCAAGCTTTTACGTTGAATAGCTACTCAAAACTGCTTCTTTAAGATCTTCTTTGGCATAGATGATGAGAGAGGAGAATTAATGCATGCAAGTACTTGCACCAACCCTTATACTTCTCTGAAAAGATATTTCAGACAAGTAGGAAAAGTAGACTCCAGAAGGTATCAGACAAATTCAGCTGAGACGTAGCCACACGGTGAATTAGTCAAAACCCGACACAGTATCTCTAAGTCCGGCACACTATTTCTATCGATTGTCTGGTCTGCTAATTTCTTCAATTTTCAGTGCTCTATATTATAATTTATAGAAGATATAGTGGCACATGCCTTTTCATTTAGTAATGTATTTTAAAATTTACTTGGACTATGATTTATTTTTACTTTTGAGATGCTACATTTTTGTACTTGCAACTTGCGACCTTTTATACTTGAACAGCGTACAATATGCTCAGCCTTCCTTCCCTATGATCTATGGACTGAGAGGAGTATGGATGCTGTGTCTTTCGCCTTGGACACATTTCGCATTCTAGGGTCCATGTGTTCTTAATACAATTAACTAGCTATCCAATATATTTATCATGATTCCATAATTCATATGCAAGCCCATTTTCGATGCTTCAGCGGAGGAACTTGGCATAA
This sequence comes from Erythroxylum subrotundum, assembly GCA_027563845.1. Lineage (NCBI taxonomy): Eukaryota > Viridiplantae > Streptophyta > Magnoliopsida > Malpighiales > Erythroxylaceae > Erythroxylum > Erythroxylum subrotundum. The sequence continues at coordinate 8,544,638 of JAOQMQ010000196.1, forward strand.
AGAAACTTGTGCCTGCATACCTAGATCCAAGCCTTCAGGTTCAAGACCTGCTTACAGGTGTAAGTTTTGCCTCTGGGGCTGCTGGTTACGATCCTCTCACATCTCGGTTAGCGGTAGCTCTCGCTGTCTTCTCTCCTAATCATCTTTAATTCTCTTCTAAATCTTCTCAGTGATCACTAATGTGACTTGTGTCCATTCTCTTGATTACCAGTCAGTAGTTTCGTTGCGGGGTCAAGTAGACCTGTTCAGGGATTACAAACAGAAGATAACGGCGGCAGTAGGAGAAGAAAGAGCTGACTCAATTGTATCCCAAAGCTTCTACTTTGTATGTATAGGAAGCAATGACATTGCCAACACTTATCCATTCAGGAAAGCTCAGTATGACATTGATTCCTACACTGATTTAATGGTCAGCCATGCTTCAAGTTTTTACAAGGTATGTTCCAAGACCCTAGCAGATAAATTTAGGCTCTAAGATCAAATTGTCTTAAACCTTTTTCTAAAGTTTCTTGCTTGACCTCATTTATGATTTCCTGGTAAATGTGTGACGATACTTGAATATAGAGCTTTTCCTTTATTTTGTGGGTCGGTTTGTATAGGAGTGATTTGTTCATGTGCAACTAATCATTAGCATCAAAACTTTAAGACCGTATTCACTTTAATATTAGTCGGGACCAGGGGCGGGGGTTCATTCAGCCAGCAGAAAGCGAACTTTGTGTACAAACAATATGACGTAGTTTCGTTGTCAGGTCAGGACGCTTTTTTCGAGCTGATGCCACAGTTATGATCCTGAACTACTCTATAGAGCTCATGTCCCCACTTCAATAAGAAGTCATATGCATACATACATTCAATGATCCACTGATCTAACCTTGTTCATAGGAACTTTATGGAGTTGGAGCAAGAAAAATTGCTATCCTGGGTTTGCCACCAATAGGCTGTGTGCCATCACAGAGAACTCTTTCAGGGGGCAAAGAAAGAGAATGTTCAGATTTCTCCAACCATGGAGCAGTTCTGTTTAATTCCAAGATTTCCTCAGCGATTGATCATCTGAACAAAGAACTTCCAGATGTTAGGATGGTGTATAGTGATGTCTACAATCCTCTGTTTTCTCTCATTAAAACTCCTGCTCAATACGGTAACTTGTTAAACCTTATTGTTTCATCTTGTTTTCTTTGTACAATTCTTTTATGCGTAAATAACTGTACTGGATTTGATCCGTGGTTACAGGCTTTGTAGAGGCTACTAAAGGATGCTGTGGTACAGGAAATATAGAAGTCAGCTTCCTCTGCAACCATTTATCTGATGCAATTACATGCAAAGATGCCTCAAAGTACATATTTTGGGATAGTTATCATCCCACGGAGAAAGCTTACGAAGTACTTGTCCGTCTTATTCTTGGGGATTCACTGGATAAACTTTCCAAAATGTAATCTAAGCCTTAATACTATACTACTCAACAAAAGCTGTCGTTGTCATGAGTCGAGTCTAAAACCCCTCCCACTCCAAAAGCACTTGTCATTCTCTCTGTGGTCTTAAATCCTTCTTTTTGAAGGTAAAACAATCATAACTTCAAGCATATATAGAGATATACAAGTAACCAGTTCCAATCTGTTATGGCCCGCTTAAGCTACAAAATTTCATACTCCATTTTCTAACTACAACTACCTATAGAGATAAGGAACCGGACTATACACAAAAGACGACGTATACTATGCAAACCACAACAAAACATCAACGAAGCTTATTCTCAACAGCCTGACATAACTCATCCTCACAGAATAGAGCACGATTGGAAGCCATTGACTTGCATAGGGGTTTTGACAATGCCGATGGTACAATGCATCTTGAAGGGAACGTAGAATCTTGAAAGAGAACAGCAGCAATTTGCTTCATCTCGGTGATTTTTATGCGAGAAGGTGGCCGAGGACCATGCCGTGGTGCTTTTGGGGTGTGTGGGCTTGGCATGAAAACACCTTTTCGGTCGCCCCTGCTGCAATGATAATTTAAACAAAGGGGCACATTTATCAGTAAGAGGAAAAACTTTAAAAAGAACAATAAAGCTAGCAAAAAACCTCCAATTCTCAATCCGTACCTCAAAAATGGCCAGTGCTCAGTGGGCTGCGGGGTCATTGCGCTCAACAGCTCCTGTCGAGACCGATCAGGTGTGGTGAAATTGAAATGGGATTGTCTTGCAATCACAACCTGTTTCAACATAATTGAACAATATCAAAGTGAACCCAAAATCTAGTGTTCGCCTCATACATCCACAGTGAAAAGTATAAAACAGACTTACAGCTCTTCTAATCCTCCGGGAAACATGAAAAACTGCCCTGAGTTGATCATGGTGCAGGTCACAAAGTATTTTGACCTCAAAAAGAGAAATCATACAGAATCAATACCCCCAAATTATATTATTTGAATTATATGGGAAAAAAACATGACTTTTGCTGTTAAGCATGAAATTAATGTGCAGCAAAAATAGCACAGATAGCAATTATAATAAAAATTTTGCAGACACATAACAAACTTGGCACACAAATCACTGACTGCAAAAAAAAAAAAAAAGAGAGTTCAGATAAAGGCCAGACACTACATAAATATGATGAAATTCTACTCTCTACTTTCCTATTGACCGTCTAAAAATTATTGAGAATCTAATTCTTACTGTTTGGCCTTGAAATTATGCTGCCACAATTTTTACCGATAAGAGTTATCAACTCCACCTTGTTAATCGCAGTAAGCACATATGTTAAGCAAACGAAGAAGATGAACTGAAGAAGTCATTTTCTCAAAGCAGTGTAAGAGTAATATTCCAATCAAATTGGGCAACAGATGAGTATTCTCACATAAACATAATTAAAAGAAACCCGGGATAAAGGAAATGATCATTACCAACAAATCCATTGGGAGAGATTCAAGTCTAGAATCAGAATCGCTAACATCAGCGCGTGGCGTCTTTGGTGTCTGAACCAAAAGATTTTGCTTAACCAAATCAACGGGGGACAGCATCAAAGGGCTTTTATCAAAAACCTTATTCTCAATTTGTACGTCATCATCGCCGAGCTTCCTGTCTCCAAACAAAGCAACCCTTTTCTTACCAAGATCAGTGCATGACTTCTCCGAGGAGACCTTGTTATACCGAAGCTGAGCTAGGGCACCAGGCTTCAAATACCTACTGTTCGAGCTCCTCAACCGCCTTTTCTTCTTGGCAGTTCTCGAATTGCTTTCCTTTGAAGATAATTTCCCCATAATTCAACTTTTCCTAAACCCAGGAAGCTTAATCCTTTATGTACCCCAGGAAAAATCCTCAAGAAATTCACTAAAATTAACTTAACCCACCATCAATGGGGCCCTGAAACACATTTCAAGTTCTTCAATACGCATATAATATCAACAAGGAAACAACTAAAGTTATTCACATGGATAGAATTGACAAAATGAAATCCAATTCACATCTTCGAACGCAGGATTCTGAACAATAACAAACACTCCTACCTGAAACTGAAGAGAAATGACTTACCTGAAATTCCTCAAGACTAAGGAACAGAGTAGAGAGAGAGAGAGAGAGAGAGGGAAAATATGTGGGCCGCTAGGGTTTGGTCTTTATTTGAATTTCTCTAAAATGCCCGCCAAAATTTTTAATGCCGACTTGCCGTTTGCTAATGCAACCTGACCGTTTCAGTTACCCGCACTGAACGTGGCGAGTTCTGGTTGGGTTGTGAGGGTCGTGTGAAGGGCACGTGCGGGTTCCGTTATTTATCATCCCATACTTGACGGCGTGGATGGCGTTTCACTAGACACTGCTGTTATTGGCCTTTTAAAAAATTAAACCCCGGTGGGACCCGCTTCAGACGCAACGCTTTTAAAGTTTAATGGCATATTAATCCCTTTCACGAATCATATGCGCAGCGTGAGTGGCGCTTCGTGGAGGGTATTATAGTCTTTCTAATAATAAATATATATTGGGACATGGGCCTACATATTTTGCCAACTCATGAGAACATTCCCTGGAGTGGCCCAACTAATTTTCTTCTACTATTTAGTTTGGACGGAGCCCTGATTACGGAACACAACTAGGGATCAGATCCCCTATTTCGATATTTCTATAAGATTAGAATACTATAATTGGAACAGATAATTGCTAGAAATGGTTGGCTGGAGCTACAATACTAAAATGCATAAACTTAAAATAAATTTAGCTTTTAATAATTAAAATATTTAGTAACAAATAAATATTAATTTATAAACTATTTTAACTTATTAAATTATTTATTTTAATAAAAAATAGTAACTTTTACTAATAAATATTAATTAATATAGAGATGAAAATAAAGTATTTACTTAATTAATTCATACAATTAATTTATCTTTAAGTTTTACTTAATATTATATAATAATAAAAATATAATTAAATTAATTTTAACAACTAAACAAATTTTTATTTTTATTTGGGAAAAACATAAACCAAAAATCACATCAAAAAATAATTGAAATAGTCCCTAAGTTAATATTTTTCGGGCCAAAAGTATATTTCAAACATCTAACATTTAAGAGCATTAAATTTAAACTTAACATTTTAAAATATTCATAATAAATTCTAAATAGACGAAAAATCAAACGGGAATATATTTTTGTCATTACTAATATAATATATATTTATTATTTGTTTAATTATTAAATAATTCATATTGTCAATTGATAATTTTATCTTATTTTAAATTTTTTATTTAGATTTTTCATTTAAAATTTATAATAAAACATAATTAATGTAAATTAATCACAATTAATGCTAATTAGTAACAAGTTAATTAACATCGAGACTCAATTCTAGTAATAGAGACAAACAACTTTGAAACCATATATAATGAAATGTCCTTCCCACCCTTACGAGTGAAAGCCTCCCCCATCCTAACACCCTCTAATCCTTCAACGTCTTCCCTGGAGAATAGAGATCCTTCCTTTATGTGTTGAGCAGGAAAACGAGCATGAAGATGGAAAGAGTCACCACCCATGACCAGATCCCAGTGTGGATAAACCTTCACGAGGTTCCACTAGAATATTGGTTAACTAGTGGTCTTAGTGCAGTGGCAAGTTATGTGGGAGTTCCCGTATGCATGGATGAGTTGTCGAACCTCTAAAAACTAATTTTGATTAACTAAACTCTAGTAGATATAAAATAAGGTTAAATCTCAAAAAAAATTAAACACTAATTTCTTGATTTCATTTCATAAAACAAAATGAGAAATTTATGATTAATTAACTAATAAACTAAATTTAATAAGAAATCAAAATAAATCAACTAAGTATTGAAATGAGAAATTCAACGACATTCAAGAGAATGATCTCATTTAATTATAAATTTGATTATTAGGCTAAAAAGAATAATTTTCTCAATTTAAACAATTACTCCACAATTATAGTTATAATAAGTCTCAATTTTTCTTAAATTAATTTGTTTAAAACCAACATTCAAACTAAAACTTAATATAAATTGTTTCAGTATGATTGCATTATATATCAATTAAATGATAGTAATAAGCTTAACAAAAAATAGTAAACCCCAAATTAAATAATTGAGATAACTAAAATTATTCGATTTAATTTTCTTGTTTCTCATAAAAAAATATACAAATTTATAAATACTATATGTACTACTTGTATCAATCCTTCATAATTATTACTGATAATACCTATAAAATAATTAACATCAAATCAATATTGATTACTCATGAAATAATAAAGAATATAAAACCAGAAATACTTGAAATAAAATAAAATCTAGATTTATAACAAAACGTCACAAGGTTATACATCACCATAAAAATATAAGTAAAGATAAAAGATGAAAAAAAAACATTAAAAAAATGGAAAGAGAATTATGTAAAAGGTGCGTGTTGTTTTTTTTTCTTTCTCTTATTTCCTACCTCAAGCATATATCAATTTAATACATCAATCATTCTTATAACAACTTCTCATCTTCTTTCAGGTTATCTAAAAATACCCCTAAAGGCTAATACACATTAAAGGTTTTAAAAGAGGATGAATCTTTTATTATTTTCTGTATGTATGTGTAGTACAGAGAGTACCAAAATATATACAAGAATGTACAACGGAAACTGACAAAACTTGTACGACATATTCTAACAAATTCTGGTAGAGAAGCAACTAACTTATACGGTGTGGTTATACAGTGTCGAAATATCCCTAAATACACCCCCGCAAGATGAAGTGTTTAGACAAAACATTCATCTTGGTTTGAAATAGATCAAATTTTGTGTGAGAAAGGGGTTTGGTTAAGGCATCAACAATTTGATGATGAGTGGAAATATGGGATATTCAAAGTCGTTGAAGTTGAACCTGTTCCCGCACAAAGTGATAATCAAGAGCCAGGTGTTTCATGTGAGGGTGAAATACAGGTGGTCGGGTCGGCCGCATCTGGGCCCGGACTTAGTCATGACGACATGTAGGCCGACCGGTCAATTCATCAAGCCCGACCCACGCTCTCCATGACCCATCAGCTGAAGGATAGTTTCCATGCAGAAGCAGGAGTCTACGTAAAACCCTACCCCTAGCACTCATCCCATAT
>JAOQMQ010000196.1:8565944-8576642 GCA_027563845.1 Erythroxylum subrotundum
ATTGTTGCAATTTATTAATAAGCGAATTTTGGATAAAAAGAGATATAATCTGAGTTGAATGATAAAATGTTTTCGAACATGAAGGATCATATCGATTGAGGTTTGAGTAAGGGATGAATTTCAATTTGGAAAAATTAAAATTATTTTGAATGATGTGTAAAAAGAAAATGAAAAAAAAAATTGAAGCGATGTTAGTAAAGGTATGATTGTTTTGATATGGTTTTCCGAAAAGTGAGTTGGATTCCGGAAACGGGATCCAACAATAAGAAAGAAATATTCTTTGTAAATAAGAAAAAATATTTGACACTTAACCAAGAATGCATCTCTCACATCCCCCACTCTCACTATAAAACTCATTCCTGTTCCTCATATTTATCTATTATCTTTGTGTTGCCTAAAGTGTTTAATTTATCCTTAGGTGTTTGCTCTTGTTTCTTTCCCTTTAATCTCTCTTGCTCACTCTCATAAATCTTGAGTTGATCTTCATAGAAAAATGAAACAAGGCTGATCTGTTTTCCATGCATAGTAAAAGAAATATATGTTCTTACACCTATTATATATAGCTCTCCTTTCATATTACCAAAGACTCCTCAAAAGAATGTGACCCATTTACACAGGAATCACATCATATTGCACCTTATACTTGTACCTCCTAATTTAGAAATAAAAACTAGAACTTGTGTTGCTACCCTAACTTTTACACTCTCATTCAACAGTTGTATTTTGCATGGTTCAAAGTGTTTCATAGTTGACAGTCTCAACTTCTCCACTAATCCTACACTACTAACATTTGAACAACTCCCTCTATCTATGGTCATAGGATAAACATGATCCTTAATGGAACACCATATAAGGAAGAGACTATCATGTTGTTCATTTACATCATCTTCTATCACATACATATTCAATTCCTTGCTAGTGGCCAACATTCTTCCCTTTTCAAGGCTCTCAATGCACTTATCTTTACTAGCATCCTCTAAACTAAGCATATCCTCATCTACCTCTTTTTCACTCTCAGATATGTAATCTTTGTCCTTATTTAACATCATCATTCTCTTGTTGGGATATTATGAAGTTATATATCTTATCCCTAAGTATTTAAATCACTTGATATCTTGATTCTTAATTGTTAAAGAGGAATCACTTATCTTTCCCTCTTGTGATGTATGCACTTCAAATTTGGTTACTTCATACTTTATTTTTGAAACTTTGTCTTCCTTTCTATTTCATAGTTTGATCCAAGATGAAGAATCTGCGCAAGAAATACCAAAACAATTAAAATGCCTTTTTATAGTTGTCTTTTTATGATTATGGTCAGGTATATCACATCCTCCAACTTCATATAATGGTGTAGCTTGATAACAATAATTTTAGGTTTAGTTCATAAACAAAATAAGCCATTATTGCTATATGATCTCCTTTACATTTTTCCTTAATTATGACAACCTTCATCTCTTTGTGGTATTTCTCAACACTCTTAAAACCTTAAGATAACGTTTGTAACCTCTGGTAAAGATTTCTATAGCACGAACTTAACATATGTTTCTACATCACCATTTTTATCTCCTCTCATATAATCACTAAATTGTATGGCTGTTAATTTAATCTCGTTTTCTCTTAAAAAGTTGTAATAGTCAAACACTAACTGTATACATTTTTTCAATATAAATAGGCATTAAAGTCTATCTTCCTTATTGAGAGAGTTTTTGTCTGGAAAGAGGGTTTTTGTCTTGTTCAATTGAGAGAGGATTCATTTTAGGTCCCCTAGATTGTGGGCAATTTTTGGGTCCTCTTGAAAAGGGTAGTCTTATCAGTTTCAGAGGAGTTTTTTTCATGGAGGCTTTGCTTCTAAGCAGAGATCATGTTAAAGGTTGTAGATTAGAGTTTTGCAAAAAGCAATATCAAAAACGATATCACGGGATAGAACTCAATTGTTGCTCCAATAAAAGGTATGGTGAAAGAACCAGATTGGATAATCAATCCAAATAAACACAACGAGAATTTGATAATAAGTAGTATTAACTTGAGCAATGATGGTAGTTTGGAGGACAATGATTCTATGGAGAGTCAAAATCTGCATTAGGCTCAAGGCAAAGCAGGGGAGGATCATGTTCATATTGTTGTTTTCGATGAGCATGGATGGGTCTTCGTCGGGATTTATGATGGAAGATAGAAATGAAGTGAACCTTTTAATTATTTTCAAAGATTTCGTGTGTCTGGGAAGAGGAAGATCGAAAGATATGATTTAATCTTCTTAAAATGAAGTCATTTTAGTATCATAATGAAAGGACATCATTGCTAGTATCATAATGAAATGACGTCATTGCAATAATCTGACATGTCTAACTAATGAGGGTCTTCTGGACACGTGGTACTGCCACGTCAATAAAGATAACGATAGCACTAATCGGGTTAGAATTGAAAAAATTGAAAGTTTGAGCATTTTATTGCTACTTTTTAAAGTTCAGGCTATAATTGAAAATTTAATGAAAATTTGGGATTTTTTTGTAATTAACCCTACAAGGTCATATCATCATCTTAATATTACTCATATTGTTCTCTACCCTTTCTTCACACCCTCTTTCATTGCTTAAACCAAAATTTACCTCCTTGTTTTCTCCTTCTAGCTTCTCTTCCATCTCTTTCTTCTATACCACTCCTTAGATTTAACTCTTCTAATTAGTTGACAACACTATCTACTTTATCATAAACCTTAAAGTCATCCATCCTAACAAGTATAGGTAAGTTATGTTGAATATTAGCTATGACAACTTTATGTTTATGTAACTTATCCCTGACATCATCGAATTGTCTATGAGTTGCTTATATTGAGCGTATATTACATTCATGTTAATCTTCTAATTCATTCATGATAAGCTCCCGATTCATCCTTATCCTTTCATACTCACTTGCTTCATTGTCTTTGGATGAATTAATTACTTCAATTTTGAGTCATAATGAACATATAAGAAAAAATATTATTAGTAAAAGCATACACTCACGTATTTCTCCTAAAATTCACTTTGCCTCATAACCTAAACTCTTAAATGAAGGTTCTTTGCATATTCGTTAATCGATATTCAAAAAGCTAATATTAAATAATACAGGTTCCAACCAATGTTTAATGATAATAAAACATAAGCACTACTAATGAGTTTTATTTTTTTATAAAAGTAATATAAGAGCAAATAGTAGACATGTATAAATCAATAGATGTTTCGTGAAGTTACTAAGGAAAAGTTAAAGTATGTATCATTTGAAGTGAAGATAAAAGTGAAGGACATGAAGGCATATCAAAGTTATTAATATTTTGTAATTTTTGTTGTATGTTCACTTAGTCACTTTGGTAATCTTAAAAGCTCATCATACATGACCATTTTATTTTTAATTCATTGCATAAGTCTTTTTCATTATTAAGAGGAATTAAAATTTTTAGTTCCTCTTCAACCTTAAAACATTCTTTAGGAATATTTTGAAAAGTGTTTAAGTCATAATTGTATAAGGTAAATTAATTTTAAATACTTGAAGTTGTTAAAATCATGATTTTGGAGGAATTGACTAATATGGATTAATAGTCAGTTAAGATCAGTTAAAGTTATCAAATCTAATGTATTAAGAGTTTGTAACATTATTGGTTAACATATTGGTCAACTGATGTGCCACGTTAGACGACCAATAGATCCTAGTGATTAATTAATATGTAATCACTAGTAAATATTGTACATTTAATGCACATTGGTTGATTAATGTGTTATATCGGTTGAACAATTCGAGTCCCAAAACTCCATAAATATATATTTCTCATTAGTTTTTGCTTGGGAGAGCTTTCAGGTGTCTTATATACATATTTCTAAGTTCTCTTCAAGCATTTGATCATTCATTATGCCATTTTTGAGTGAGTAAGTCACTTATTGTTACCAAGGTGATCAAAGTGAAATACTTTAAGCTATGAAGTGCTTTTGGGTTGGAGTTAGGTTAACAAAGTGATCAAGAAAGGCTCTTTTGAGTTGTAAATTTACTTGTGAATGGGGTTACTCTTTAACTTAGACAAAAATCATAAGAAGAGTTGTTCTTTAATTGTGAAAAAATAAGATTATTGGAAGAAGGTTCCTTTTTGCTTTGTTGAAAGCAGAGAATTAATGAAAATTCTAGGAAGGGTCTTAAAGGGAAGACATAGGCAAGAGTTATTTATCGAATAATTATAAATTGGTTTACCTTTCTCTTACTTGTCCTTTTTATATTATTAGTTAATTATTTTCTTGATTTACTTTAAATAATTGTTTGATTGTTTCTAAATTAGTTCATTGGTTCAAAAATACTTTAAATTTACCAACATATAGTTTATCCCCCTCTTTTGGGTGCCATTAGGAATTAAGAACTAGTTTTAAATCTTCCCTTAGCCAAAAAAACCCCCCACCAAGGCAGATAAAACAAAAATATAACAAAGAACTGCAGTAGAAGTCAATAAAATAAGAAAACAAAAAATAGAAAATTGAGCTCTTAAGAACCTAATTTGATCAAACAAAGAAAAAGAAAATAGGTTCAATAAGAGAGAATCTAGAACAATAGAAAAAGTAAGAACAACTAGTAAGCAGAATGTATATAATATTTAGAATACCTTGTCCATGTTATAGAAGTATTAACAATCCTTACTTGTAAGGATAATACAATTGTCAACTCCTTGTGTATGCTTTGGATGAGTCTTTTTTAGGAAATTCCATTAGCTTAACATTTTTAATGAATTTGTGATGAATTTTAATTTTTTTTTCCTTTGATCAAAGATAAAAAAACAAGAACCTAAGGGCAATATATTTTTAACAGATCTTAAGATGGCAAGAACACTAAAGGAAATTGAATGTATAAGAAGAAAAACATAAGAATATTGAACTGTGAATAAATGAATTCAAGAATAGACATGAATATAGAAGATTGCTCTAATACCAAATTTGGGAACAATTCTTAATAATACAAATAGTGAGATTCGATACTGATATGAATAAGACTAAGGGATTGTTCTATTAAGATAAGTTTGATTTAAGAATGAACTCAAAATTGACACAAAAAATAGAATGAAATGAATAACTACACCATAGGATTAGGAGTGATAAGATTCTAAGATTTGATCATCACTAGCAAGCTAGATAAGTTCACAAGTTATTAAAGAACCTAAAATAAGAGTTATTTTTTAAAACAAGTAAGAAGAAATCTCTCCAAATGTATCTGATTGATCAATAATAGTAATATCCTTAATTATATTAATAAGAAAGTTTTTTAAAGGTATTAAACCGTAAGAACTAAAGTCCTAAAAGGAAATAACATTATGAAATAACAAAACCATAAGTAACTAAACTATGAGTCCAATGCTTGTTCAGGAAACATACTAAATCCAATTTTGTTCTGAAACTTTATAAGTTCTTTCTATGGACGAATACCATAGCTGTCAGAAGGACCAATCTGGTGCCAATTTGCTTATGTTTCTCTATCTGTAAAAATAGCACTAGACCGACACTTGACACTAGCATGACTTCGACGATTATGTTATATTCCTTAACTTAAAAAACAAACAAATAACAACAACTCAGTGAAAGTCCCACTGATGGGCAAGATCTGAGGTATTTTTTAACTTTTAAAAACTTGTGAAAAATGGGCATTGGTCACCAATATTATACTGATGTCGGTCGGTTACGCTTTGTAACCTTTTTTTAAAGTTTGCTCTTTCACTTGAATCAACATTATAGGCTTGACTTCCATCCCTTAAAAAATTAAAGCTTCCCTCATTGCATAAAGATCCACCATTAAATCATTAACTTTTTTGGCCTTCTTTGTTGTACTTTTTGTCAATAGTCCTCCAATATTCTTCAATGGATCTCTAGCAACTTTCAGAAATTAAGTAGTAGATGCTTGATTTCTACCACAAAGACCATACAAGTTGAAGTTAAAAGTAGGAACAAATATAGAATAGCACGTATTGATTTGTGTCATACACATTAGGTAACTTTGACATTGTCTGGTTAGGAAATGATAAAGCTTGTGATATCATTTAAATAAAACAAATCAAGATTAAGATGTTTGATGACATTATTAAGACGTTAAGCGATATTCAAAATGTATCAAATTTAAAGAAGAACCTAATGTCTTTGAATGCTTTTCATACGAATTATTTAGGATATAAAACTAACAAAAACAAAATTAAGATGATAAAAGATATGATGGATGTTATGAAAAGTCAAAACTAATGGACAACATCTACAAACTAATAACTAATAAAATATTAAGATTTTTTATTAAATTCTTATTTGACGTATGATAATACTAAGCAAGATGATTGTTTTCTTAGTTTTATTTATAATTCATAATTTATAAATAATTAATGATTAATTTAATTGATTGATTATTTGTAATAAATAAAACTCTAATACTTATTATTATTTTATTATATTTACATCTCATTAGTTTTATAAATCGTAAATAAATCATTTTATCAATATTTAAAAATATACTAATTATTTCAATAAGATAGTAAATTAAATATTTTATTATATTAGTTGTTAATACTGATAAATATGTACAAGTAATTGATAATTGATTTATTTTATTGCAAATAAATATAATTATAAAAATTTTATTACTTTAATAATTAATCATATTTTTACTTATATTTAATATTATAATATTATTTATGTAATAATTTATTTTATTAGTAATTGTTAATAAAAATATAGTTTATTAATTCATTTTATGAGAAGAAGATCGTTGAAGAAAACAAATTCTCTATTCCAGTAAACCAATTCCTACCTTATTCCATAGTATCATGTAAATGTGTGGAAGAGATTTCACGAAACATATGGTGCATTGGAATTTCACTCATCCTCCCACGAAACAGGATGATCTGTTCCCGAAGAAATTTCACTTATCCTCCAATTTCATTGGAATTGGTGCAGAACATGGTCATATGGTTTGAAAACGCAAAACCAAGCTGCTAAAGAGCTAATTCATCTTATAAAGTTCACAATTAACAAACGAAAGAAAACTCCCACTGATGTACTCGAGACCACATCCTTACGTAATCAAATTACTAGATCAACATCTATCCAACAAGAATATTAAAATAAATAAAAGTAAAAAATAAACAAATAGGCCATGAATGAGACTTTGTTTACCTGTTAAACTAAGATTTAAAAGGAACATACAAATCAAATCACCTCCCCTTTATATAGAAATCCAGCTGCTCTGACATATGACTTAAGATAATAATAGTTTCCAGAAAAGTGCACTTATATATATTGTTAACTTTATGTAACTTTATGTATAGCTTTTGTAAACAGATGTGTATTATTTATTTAAGTAAAATGTAGTCATTTTGTTAACAGACGTTAGCCTCTGCTTTTGCTTTAGTTGTTTTGTATACAAGGAAAATCTGACTTATGTAAGACGTGAGTTGAAATAAAGAAAGTCAGTTCTTATTTAGCTTCTTTTTTTCATTTTTTGGAGCAATCTTTCATGGTATCAGAGTAGGCGACGAAATTGTAATCGATTGTCGTTCTTGATCGATTGGATTGAGATATTGCAAGGAGTCGACTGTTGATCATCATCAACAGATCTATTATTGCTTCTGTGCTTGAGGAAGCAATTGAATCAATGGATTGAGATTTAGGGCTTTGGGAACTTCATTTTCTTCTCACGGGTGCGCATCTAGTTTGAGAAGCTTGTAATGATGGAAGGTTTTTCACACGATTCACTCGCTGGATTGACTCTGGATCCTAGATTAAGAGTTCCTCCTGAAGAAACTTAAATATACCTTCAAGGATTAGACTATCTAGGTATGAGTTTAGTTACTGCAGTTTTGAATGGAAATAATTTTTTTAGCTAGAGTAGATTGGTTAAAATAGCTCTAGGAGCTAAGATGAAATTGTGTTTTATTGATGGTACTTGTCAGAAACCTAGTCCAGGATCTGTTGAATTTGATAAATGGATTAGGACTGATTACATGGTTAGATCATGGATTTTGAACTCAATGTCAAAGGATATAGTCGAAGCCTTCATTTATACAAATTTTGCCCAAGTATGGTCAGATTTAGAAGAAAGGTTTGGAGAGAGTAATGGTCCTTTGTTGTATCATTTACAAGGACAGATTAGTGTAGCATCATAAAGAACTATGTCTGTTGCTAAGTACTTTACTAGTCTTAAGAAATTATGGGATGAACTTTGGTGTCTCATGCCTGTCTCGCAATGTACTTGTGGGGCAGCAGCACAGTGTGTTTGTGGAGCATCTAGGGCTCTAACTGATTTGACATCTTTGAATCAGCTAATGCAATTTCTCATGGGTCTAAATGAGAGTGATGATCATGTTAGGAATCAAATTTTGGTTATGAAACCTTTTCCATCTATCAATAAGGTATACTCTATGGTCTTAAGGGTAGAAAAGCAAAGGGAGGTGCAGATGGCTTTTAGTGAAGGGGTGGAGCATAGTGCTTTGTTAGTAAATACAGGGAATACTAAGAGGGTTACAGATGGAGGAAGGAAACAATCTAAACATAAATGGGGTAGTAGTGACCAGAGTGAGAAGCACTGTTCTTATTGCCAGAAGAACGGACATATGAAAGAAAACTGTTTTAAGCTCACTGGTGTACCAGACTAGTACAAGGAGCTGCATAATAGGAGAGGTAAAGGAAATGGGAAGTCTTATACTGCTAATGCAGTGAATGAAGATAATTTATTAACTGTAGATAATAGTAAATTAGTGGTAGATACTACTGTTGGTACTTCTGATCCTCCATTATCTGAATTGATCAAACAAGAATTGCTGAAGTTGGTGAAGAATAAAGCAATCTCATATCCTTTCATGGTAAACCAGACACATCTTAAAGATTTTGCAGGTACAATTCCTTTTCTAGCTCTTTCTAGGCTTGATGGCCTAGGTTTAGATCCATGGATATTAGATACAGGAGCCTCAAATCATATATGTGTGGATATTTCTTTGTTAACTACACCTATTGTACTTAACACATTTATACTTGTATATCTGCCTGATGGAACTCAAAACCTTATACATCACATTGGTGATGTTTTCTTACCTAATGAACTTGTCTTGACAGAAACTTTACATATACCTACTTTCAAATTCAACCTTTTGTCTGTTAATAAACTTGCAACCACATCCTCTAATACCTTCAAATTTTATCCAAACTACTGCATTTTGCAGAACCTGAAGACTAACCAACTATTGGCAGTTTGTAAGGTTATAGGCAGGCTATATATCCTAGACAAAGATTCCTTCAGTGCTGACATAATAGCCAGATAGTCTTTGTGTACCGTTGAAAGTAGTACCAATAATGTTCATTCTATGTCTATGTACAAACTTTGGTATTAACGTTTAGGCCATGTCTACTTAGAAATATTGTTTCTTTTGATAATAAAATTACTGGTGTAGCTGGTGTTTGTGATATTTGCCCACTTGCTAAACAACACAGATTGTCATTTCCTTCCAGCACTATTCATACTGCCTCTGTTTTCCAGTTAGTTCATGTCGATATTTGGGGTCCCTATAGTCAATATTCAATCTCTGGTGGCAAATATTTCATGACAATAGTAGATGATTACAGTAAGGAAACTTGGACATATTTAATGAATCATAAATTTCAGGTGATCAGTTGTTTGGATAGGTTTTTTAAGATGGTAAGAACTCAGTTTCAGAAGTCTATTTAGATCATACAAACTGATAACGGAGTTGAGTTCTTAAGTGGGAAGTTTCAGAAATTGTTTAGGGAATTGAGAATTCTACATCATAAGTTGTGTGTTTATACACCACAATAAAATGGGATAGTGGAGAGAAAACATAGACATTTATTATAGATAGCTCGAGCTCTTCTGTTTCAAGCTTCTTTACCTAAACAATTTTGGGGTGATTCTATACTTATAACAACCTATCTCATAAACAGACTTCCTACTTCTCTTCTAAGGTGGAAAACACCTTATGAGATTTTGGTCATGTTTGGCAATCAGCTGATTGCGTTAGCTGTTAGCTGATAGCTGATTCTATCAACTGATTTGACCAACGGATTGCATTAGCTGTTTGTCATTTGATTTTTGGTAAAATTAGATGTTTAGTATTAGCTATTTATGTGTAAAAGGACTTATGAGGACATGACTTTTAAAAAAAATATAAGGGTATGAATATTATATATATCTTAGTATTTCGTTGAATATTCTTATAGGAATTTAGATTTTAGATATTTAATTCTACAAAAATTAAGTTTATAACTCTAATAAAAAAACATAGAACATATAATAATAATAATAATAATAATAATAAGCATCATCATCATCATCATCATGATACTTCCAAACATAAAATATAACAATCCAAATGAAATTTAACAACACAATTCAAATAAAGCAAAAGAAATAAACATCATCATTTAAAGCAAAGGTTTATATCAATTCAAGAACAACGTCTAACTATCATTAATCTAGAAGCAATATTATCACGAATAGTTGTCATCTCCCGAGTTCTATGTTCTTCAATGTCTTCTTGTGTAGAGTTAACTTCAACATTTTAAAATATAACTAGAGGTATAAACTCAGGATCTTGATCGATGATGCTAAAAGTTGGGTCACCAATTGTGTTAGTAGTGTGCCCTAGGCCAATGAACATTTGTGATTCATGTATTAACATTATGATTTGTTAATAATATATTA
>JAOQMQ010000196.1:8578386-8591998 GCA_027563845.1 Erythroxylum subrotundum
TTATTATTAAGATTTTTGAAAGCATGGTTGATGTAAACAGTAAATTAGTAAAGTATACAGTACAACTGTATAATATATCAATATGGACTATTTTGCAATTTTTAAAAAGTGTAGGGACTATTTTATAAATTTAAAAATATCCCGAAACGGTACCCGGTACCGACCGGTACCGGTACAGTTCAGTTCCAGAGCTCAATCCGGTACCGAGCTCGGTACGGTATTCATAACATTGGCTAGAGGATTAATACTTTTTATTGATAATAAAGTGCTTCTCCTGACTCCAAGACGCAAGTGAGTTGATAAAGAGGTCTTCTGGTTTAAGTAAAATCGCAAGTTCAAACTGTCCTCATGTATATCTCCGTTTAAAATTTGAGGTTAAAGCTTTACCTCCCGCAAGGAACATACTCGTAAGAAACTAAAAAAAAAAAAAGTGCTTCTTCTTTATCTCAACCTTTTGGCTAGCTATCATATACATTGTGACATCACTTGTCTCCTTTTCATCTAGTTTGCATTCATAAAACATTATATTCTGATTTTAAAATGAAAGAAAATTTTCAAGATGCCTTCACTAAATTTTATTTATTTATTTTTTCATGAATAATTGGAGATGTCAAAGAAGAAGAAAAAAATTCATCAAACCAAAAACAAGAAGCATTAAGACTAAATGAACCAAACCCACTCAATCCGACTACAATTATTTTTATGGATTTTATAATGATGTTTTTTTTAATAAAGGGAAACACAACAAATTACATAGTAAGTCTAGGGGAGACGGTCCCCGACAGATCCTCTTTCAAGAGAAGGTGGCACCTAATGGCTGTATTCTCAAAATAAGTAATGCCTACATCGAATTGACCAGCATAGTTTGCAAACCAGTCTGCGTATTTGTTACTCTCTCTGAAGATATGTCAATGAGTAACAGTCCAGTTGTGGGTAAGGAGCTCGTTAATTCCGTGAACAATGGAATTGAGCGCCTGGGATTTGGTGACTGTCGAAGAAATAATTACAATCCCTGCAATAGAATCTATTTTTAGTTCAATCATGTAGAAGCCCAGGTTTCACACGTACGTGAGGCCTGTAAAGATGTCCCAGAGTTCTGTCGATATCGGATTGCACCAGCCTAGATTCTGAGTGAATCCTCTCAGCTAGGTGTCTGTACTATCTCGAAGAAGCCCTTCTGCAAATGCTGTGAATGAGGACTGTTTGCATGCTCTATGTGTATTTAGTTTGATCCAGTTAGTAGGCGGTTTGCTCCAACCGGTTCTCTAAACTTCAGACAGGTGATGTCCTGAAAGGACCCGGCTGGATTTTACAATGATGTTTTAATACAACACAAGATTGACAAGGATAATGTTCTTAAAATCCGAGTTCATATGTGCATGGCCATCAAGTAAGTGTCTTTCTGAAAATGACTGAAACCTCTGGTCGTGTAGTGGCTAAAGATCAAAATTTTGCGTATTGTTCGGTGATGTAAAGAAAAAGATGAAATGCCGCCATAACAAGTGCGCGTCAAGGTCAGTTCTGAGAGAGTGGCTAAAGATCAAAATTTTGCGTATTGTTCGGTGATGTAAAGAAAAAGATGAAATGCCGCCATAATAACAAGTGCGCGTCAAGGTCAGTTCTGAGAGATTCCCTCTCTCTCTCTCTCTCTCTCTCTCTGCGC
This sequence comes from Erythroxylum subrotundum, assembly GCA_027563845.1. NCBI lineage: Eukaryota > Viridiplantae > Streptophyta > Magnoliopsida > Malpighiales > Erythroxylaceae > Erythroxylum > Erythroxylum subrotundum. The sequence continues at coordinate 8,580,050 of JAOQMQ010000196.1, forward strand.
TTTGTTCAATGGATAGTATAATGGAAGCACTCTGTACCTTTATTTACCTGGAGAAACTATCCCTATCTACAATCATTTCCTCCTTGGTCAGAGCTAGCTTTCACCTTTGTCCACAACTCTTCCATCAACAATTATTTTTTCTTTCCTTGTTTATACTTTTTAAGCATCACGAACGTAGCTGTTTGTAGGAAATGTTCAACGCGAGAGAGTTTGACGAATGGCTTATACGATTCCTTTAAGACATCATCTTTTTGACGAAAGTATTTAAATTGCATTCGACTTGAACTTGTCATATTACTATTAGGTTTTACCAACTTCCTGTGTCTTGATAAGATGGTGGACTGACCTAAGAGATTCATGTAATCTTGTGAGAAATGAAATGAAGTTAGGCTGTAAAGAACCAATGTACATAAGAAGCAACTCAAGCTATTAAATGTGAAGTTTGAACAGAAACCAAAACTGAAAACTTACAGGAAGCTAAGTTGAAACAGGGACAGGGAGAGGCCATCAGAGAGCACAGCGACTAGTCTTTGAGGTAGACAGCTGTCAGCTCCGTATTCGTTTCTCTAAAACATCAACGGATCAATACCATTGATGTTTTTGTCGCCTATTACACTAGCGTCATCACTCAACCCACATTGCAAGTACGTACACATCCAAAGGCACAAACAACCTATGCTTCTCACTTTCATCCCTTCCTTTGTAATTAATTTTTTCAGCAGATCTATATTTGTAACTTTACACACAAGCCTATGACCATAGTGATATACAATAGTGACCGTCGGATAACAATGCGACACGTTGTCCTAGACAAGCAGTGGTGGGTGGTCACCGGAGGGGAAAAGTAAGCTACGTAGTCCATTAGGAAACAGTACTAGTTACGTAGTGTTCGACAGGGCAGAGAGCACTGAACAGAGGTATAGGTACACTCCAATAGGAACCAGCATTTGCTATATTAGTTGGTTCTTCTAATTTCAGTTCCATTAACTACCAATTCTTTTTATGGCTAAAATAAATTGAGAAAAAGAAAAAAGTAGAAAAAATTGATTCTTAACAGGTAAAAGCATTCCTTCTACCTTTGTTCTCGCAGTTCTCTTATAGGGGACATTAAATCCATATTTCACTTAAGTCGCCCTCTTCCCCTTGTCCAAGTGCTCTACGGTCTACACTAGATGACAGAGAAAAATCCTCCGACTCGTTTCACGTGCCGGATTCAAGAAAATCCTAGAACCTTCAAAAGGAAATCCATGTCTAACATTCGTTCGCTCGAGTTCTGCCTTCATAACTACTCTAGCATCATTAAAATTTCCATGGGGCACTCAGATAGACTGTCTTCTATTTTCCCTCTTGAGACTAAAAGAATGAGATTTTTCTCAAGAAAATCCCAACATACCCTAATGCATAATGATTAGTTGATCAACAATTTCATTTGTACTTATTCACGCTTGTTTCTTTGTGGTTCCAGGCAACCTTAAGAAACAGATTATCAGTTATCAGAGACATTAAGAAAATAAAAACAAGACCTTACCGAACATGCAAATAAAATAAACCATCAAATCGTTTTTAACCTGAATTAAGTTTTACCTTTTACGCAAATTCAACCACCACAACAAAACAAGAAAAGAAAAGAAAATCCATATTAAGTCAAAAGAATTAGGAAAACACACAGTTTCAAAAGCTCCAAGTCTTTAAATTAACATCTAATCCGTACCATCATCCAGTCCAGAACTGGACATTTCAACAGGTTTCTCCAAGGACCATTTTATGCGACAGAAATCTCCAAAAGGATTAAAGAAAGAAGGTATACATATAAATGTACCTGTCAATTTAGTATATGTAACAGAGCAGATGAACCCAAAGGTTGAGAACACGTGAAGATAAGCAGAGTGAATAGTAGATGTAGCTCGGATTCATCATCCAGCAATCGCCACTCGTGTCTTTCCCTCGTTGCTAAAATACCAATACAACTGTGTGCAATCCATTGTTGAATGCCCCGTGGTTAAAGATAGTCTGACCCCAAAGATTTTCAAAAACCAGCTGAGGGGCAGAAGGGGGGAGTACTGCCAAAATTCCCCATTTTAAACACCGAACACACCACCAGAATTAGGCATGTGGTCAAAGGCCAGAGTCCACAAAAGCCGCACATCCCAATAAGCACTCGCTAATAGATTTGAGTCCTAGAATTTTTTTCTTTTTTAGACATTTTTATAGTGTGATTTTCCTTTTGTTTTTTCTTTAGTCAACAAAACATTGTTTTCCCTTTCCCCTTCTCCGTATTCTTCCTATTAGTCTCATGAGAAAAGAATGTTTTATGTGCCAAGGTAAGATAACTACCCTCAAGAAAATGCAAGAAAACCACCATCCTAATCAGAGATTTCACTCCCAACCTTCTTCCCAAGTGTTGTTAAAAGTAAAATGTGCGTCAGCACACATCCTACTTGGTTGAAATTCGTGATGAAGCAGAATGGTTCAAATCTCCTTCAGTACTAACGTATCCCAATCCCTCATCGCTGGATAGCTCTGACTGCCGATTTGAAGCCCCAGATGAGGAACTGCCACAAGCTGCAACCGAAGGAATCCCTGCTCCACTTCTCACATTAGTAGCGTTTTCTTCCAATGAAATATTTTGGACTTGAGCTCCTAACATGTCAGCACTGGACTGAGGACTTGATACATTAGGTAACTGAACAGGAGGCGGCATTATCCATCTCTGCCAATCATTTCGCCTCCTAATTTTATTACCCTAAAAGAATGACAATAAAACTGACAGTTGAGGAGCCACATGTAACAGCACATCATAAAAATCACATGAAACTTAACGTGTATTTAAATGTTATTAAGGTCAATTGGCAAAAGCAGTTGAAAACAACAGCTAAGGCCGTCCTAATGCTTGCTTGCAGACAGGATGCAAACTCACTATGGAATTCTCCCCAACAAAGCAGCATTTGGTCGTTAAATCTGTGGATATTATATTTCAAGCCACAAAAATTGTTTTTGTGCCACCAAAATGCTTAAGCAGCTAAAACAAAAAACTTCGTAACAGAATGTTGAGGTGACTGATAGGAAAAATAACGTCACTGATTTTAGATAATTCAAGGAAAAAATGACTGACAGAGGTGCACTAAAAGAGGTACCTGTACTTCCACTAGATTTGAATTTCTCATAGCATCCAATATAATCTGGACATTCGGAGTCAACTGTGAAACCTGAAACATAAATCAAGAAGATATGACCTTCCACCAATAATATCAATAAAGATCTCAACATTATTAGGCAGGAAAGATTTTAACCTAATAAAAGTGGACATGGAGAAGACCAACACTAGAACCTAAAAGGTCACAAGTTAAAGATCATCACATAACAAAGGTTGATCCAATCAGGGATGGAGAAAAATCTTATTAAGAAGATGATTATGGTGAATTAGATTTCCCATTTAAAAGGATGTTTTGATGATCTGTAACTTCCATCCATCACTAAATAAATTATTCATCTCAATTTTGGTAGAAGAGTTTTAGATAAAAGCATAATGCAAGTTTTATATAAGCATTATCTTGAGCACTTGCGGGCCCCGCTAAAAGGTAAATACCCTAGCAAAGGTAGCACAAGCATGAAAGTGCTGATATTTCTCAACACGATTCAATAAATTTCCAGTGCAACCCTTCACTGATAGTTGAGATACGGCAGTTTAGTGTTTAATATCTTAAATCCAAATGTCTGAAATTGTCCTCACTTAGCTACAGTTAGCAATTAAACATAGTACGGCACAAATAACTCAAAATATGATCTATGTCAAATCTATCAACTGCAATGCACAAAGACATTAGGAGTAATTATAATTGACGGAGTCACAAATTCGTTATATTGAGCAAAATGTGTACCCTAACTTGGCATTTCGGCATAAAGAATAACAAGATAGTTACCAAAGTTCAGGTTTGCCTATCTTATTTTTACCCACATGACTTTTATAGTTGGTTATTGAAATAGAATTACATAACAATGACATGCATAAGTGACAGTGTAACATGTTAAGGTTATAGCATGGGTTAAAACAAGAAAGAGACAGAGAAGCTGAAGTATCTCAAGTGGCAATATTTCCTTCAGCACAATTCATTTTATAGTGGGAGTATTTTCTGCATCTGGCAGCACACCATGAAACATAATTTTATTCTCCTACAAAGATAAAGATTTCAAGCACACAATAAAAATTAATCTCCTACAAAGATAAAGATTTCAAGCACACAATAAAAAAAAGGAAAAAGTAAACTTATCAAATTCACTTCTCATTGATGTATTCTTCCATCAAAATAAAAGACTCTCTATAATAAAAAAACTTTAGAAAATTTCTTTCATCTATAAAATTATCGAAAAAAATCCCTTACAATTTTTAATTTTCTAGAAAAACATTTTCTCTAAGACTTTGGTTAAAAATAACAACAATCGCAAGTCATACGAATTTCATCCATAGACTAATAAAATATCACTAATATGATAGCCCAATTTAATACTTAAATTCGACCTAAACCAATTAAATTCGACTGAAATTAATAATTTAAGATAATTATAATAAATTATTAGTTTGAATCGAATTGAATTAGTTCAAAACTTAAGACTTGAGTCGAATCGTCATGTCATTTAATTAGTTTATATGTGATGTTCATATCATATGTGCTTTTCATTATTTTTTAACCTAGGTCCAAAAAAAGAGGGTTTTTTTTAAAATTGAACTCTATAAGAATTTTTTTTTAGAATTTTAGAGTTTAACAAAGTTTTCTAAAGTTCCCTAAACTACAGGGAAGCTTCACATCTTTTACCCCAACAAAAAGTGAACCTTAATTTCTTTTACTTCCATTATCCTCTAATCCTTCAATTTCCCTAAATAATAGTATTGGCAAATTACATCAAACTATACCAAAAACTTAGCTTATTGGATGGTAATTCTAATGCTACATTTGACAATATGGTAGCTTTTAAACTATGTTTGCAAAGGATGGCTCCATAACATTAATTTAAAGTCCATAAATTGAAACAAATGCAGAAATATGCATGCTAGTATTCATAGACACTATGAGTTTATAGTTTAATGAAACACATTATCTTCCAACTGCATATGCAAGAAGAACAAATTGCATCTTTAACAACATTAACCCACTGAAGTTTTCAAGTTGTATCAATTTTAACGAAAGAATACAATAGAAAGCAACAGGAATAGCAATAAACAACCAGCTACATTTCTCCCACCTTCGTATGCAAATAAGATGCAAGAGAATGTGTTCAATTTAATAAAATCTGCTGATACATTCTTGGTACCAGATAATCCGGTGTCAAGCAGAAGAAGCAAACACAGTAGATAACATTTAAAATGTAAAACAATAAGTTAACAATCACCATAAGCACTCACTTTCTTGAAGCTTGCTACTAATTTAACATGTACCCAGCCCTGATCATCCATGTTCTGCCTCAAGAATGTATCTTTAATTAAATTTTCATTACTGCATGAAACAAAATTAAGGCACAAATGCAGTTAATTTCTCAACAAGCATGAAACAAAAAGATGTCTTGACTGATAAAAACTAAGAAAACCCATCTACAACAAAGGAAAAGAAGGGAGAGGTACCTGAAATAATAATCTATCTGCTTCACTATATTATCATGCAACTGAAAGTTCGGGAAAAACATTGGATGAGGTGGTATTGGCGCTGCAACAAACTGCATGCCTCTGAGAGAGTCGACGTAATAAAAATGCTGGGGAAATTCTGGAAATGGAGTGTAGATTAGCGCAAATCTACACAAAAGAGAAAGCAGAAATAAATAGTGGTACCAATTACCAGGAAAGCCCATCGGGCTGCCAAAACCTCGCACAGGTGAAGATGACATAAATGATGCAGAAGTGGAAGGAGGAGGTGAAGGCTGTGGTGGATGCCTAATAAACCTTGTGAAAGGTCTTTGTGACTGCATGTGACTATCTCTACCATTGAAATGCCGATGGTTATTCCAATCTGGGTTTCCAGGATCTTGCTCACGCCTGCCCCCCAGGTTGTGGTAATGAGAACCATCTCCACGAGAATGCGGCCCACCATTGCGGTTCCTGAAAGAGTTGCGCATCTGCTGTGGGTGATCGTTAGCACTGCGTGAGTGTGAATTCCTTTGTGAATGGTCCCTAGGCGAAGAGTTATTTAACTGCGTTTCCCCCACTGGACCCTGTAATCCAGGTGGATGAGGTGTACCTCCGTTTGAAGAAGAAGAGTTTGCACCATTGCGTTTGATTGATCTTTGACGAGCTGGTGCCGTATGGTTTGGTGTGGAACTTGTGTGGGCATTACTAGCGTGTCTAGGTGAAGTAGAGGAAGGCACAGTTTCAGTTCCCTGTAATTGTCAGAAAGAGCAGAACATTAAACACTGTATTGTAAGATAAATCACTGAACACCCAGAACACAGCACTCGCAGGACAAATTCTTCAAATTTTAGAACCAATTTATTGTGCGAATTATCTTATGATTTCAAATTTCCTCTTGCATCCATTATTTTTCCAGAATTTTCCAAAGAGAAAACAATGCTTCAAGAACCATCCGTTCTGTTGTTTATATATAAATCTATTTTTTAAAGCAACCAACACAAATAGTCATACGATAGACAAGCAATTCAGCATACTCTTCACTGATTGAACCGAGTTAAATTCAAGAAACAACAATTACCAACGAATTCAGTAATTAAAGCAAACAGACTATATAAAATAGTTTCAAAGTCATCAAACTAACCTCTGAAACGGAGAGCGATGATGATCCATCAGATAAACCTTTCAACGACTCAGAAGACGATTTGGTCGCACCTCCTCTGGCCAACTCTGACAACGGAGGCCACGAATCGGCCCCCATGACGGCCCCAATCTCCAAATCTCCATTCGACGGCTTGTTCCACGCCGTTCGCTTACCGGCATTTCCACTGGACAGATTCCCGTACTCCGAACTTTCTTCCTCCGCCATCGAAGAAGTCGACGAAGACGCCGACACCATCGCCGCCTCCGAAGGAGGCGACTGAGAGACCGCGATCGTCTCCGATTCACCGCGGAGGATTTGTGTCCAGGCCGAGACCCCCTTGCCGGCGCGTCGCGATTGGGGGCTACTGACAGAGTAGCGTGGAGAGTGATTGCTTGTCGCCGCCGCGGTTGACGTCATCATCGCCGAAGCAGTACTCGCCATTTGTTCAGGAAAATAGAGAATTAGGTTTACAAGACCGGATGATCGGGGACAAAACTGGACGCGATCAAATAGAGAAAAAGTAAAAGAATCAGAGAAGCAAGGATTTCCAAAGCGATTGAGTGTAATGTGGGAGGAGCTTCCAAAATTAAAAACCTAAACACAAGAGGTCGCCGATCGGAGAGAGACCGTAGGTCAGTCAGATTGTGCCGACGGCTGTACTAGGCACTGCCTCTCTCTCTCTCTCTCTCTCTCTTTTGGGGGGTTGCGTTGCGTTTGGTTTGTTTAGGTAAAAAATGATTGTTTTTTTTCTATGGAGTGTTGTTTGGTTGCTTTGCTTTCCGCTTGAGAATTCTCAGGATGCTCGGACTTTTGTTTTGCCCTTTATAAATGTTGGGATGATGCTTTGACGGAAATGCCCTTAATGTACTTTAAATACTTTTCTCTATATTATTTTTGAATTAAATGTGTATATAATCTAACTAAGGAACTTGTTGAGCAATTAAATGTGTATATAATCTAACTAAGGAACTTGTTGAATTTGAAGTACCTAAAGACAAAACTAATTAAAATTGGCATAACTTGGTTGGTAAGGCATTGGGAACCTGGAAAGCAAGTTAACTTGGTACAAACCGATCATCGTCTATTTGTTTCTGGGCCTCAAGAGCTGCCACCTGGGACCCGGCCCCCCGCCCCCGTCTTTTGTGCTTTTAAATTTTAGGCAAAATAGATAAAATCTTTAATCGTCGTTATTTTTCAGAAAAGGAGTCGTGGCCAATGATTAGTGAGTAATACGACTTTTAATATTGTAAATAATAAAGAATATTTTTATTGTTGATGATTGTTTCCTTTTTTTAAAAAAAATATTATAATAAATATTTATAATAATGAGAAAATTAGAATAAAAATAAGAATGGAAATGAAAAGGAGGAATTGAAATTGGAATGAAATTAGTAGTGATGCATACTTTGTACATAATCATTAGAAATAATATTAAACAAATTAATAGTTATATTAATATTTAATATATAATATTAGGATATGATTTATTTTATAAAGTATAAACAATGACAAAAAATAATTATTTTATTGATAAAGTAAATACGATAGAAATATGTGTTATTTTTCGTATCTTTTTGTGAAAAGTTTTGCTTCTTAATATACACATTATTGATGTATAAGATAATGTATGATATATAACATAAATATGAAAATATATCTACAATTTATTGGGATTGGAATATCTGTGAACATATATTTTTTACTATTATTTATTTCTATTTTTATTTGATTTTACATTTTACATTTTTTATTTATTATATGTAATATATTTTTTATTTTTATTTTAGTTTTGATTTTGATTTTTTTCTTACAAACACTCTCAAAAACTTTTTTTTCCTTTTGTCTTTTTTGTCTTTTTCCTGTTAGTCTATCAAAAACAATTTCTTTACTAATTAGAAGTAAGATTATTTACTTCTGAACCTACAAGACTTCTATTAAGATGTTTGTTTGTTCTTGTAGGATATAAGTGAACATGCACCATATGTTATCAGACTCCCTTAAGTTCATGATAGTGTGAAATTATGAGCTTGCTTCCAAAAAAGTGAAATGCAAAGGAAGACAAAGCTTTAAACATAATATCAGCAACATAATTTGGATAAGAGATATGATTGATGAAGAAAGCCTTGTTTGTGACAAAATCTCGAACAAACGGATGTTAATATCAATGTATGTTATATGAGTGTGAGAGACCAAATCAGCTAGTAAGTTACATTGTACCAATATTACCACACTAAAGTGTGAGCTTGATGTGAGACAATCTAATTTCTCCCTAGAACAAGGTGATCTAATAAAGTTCTACAATGCTTAAAGCAATATGGTGATATTCAACTTTAGTGCTTAGCCTGACAACAATGGGATGTTTCTTAACACTCTAAAAAAATCATATTAGTGTCAAAAAAGATATAGTATTTAGATGTAGAATGACAATCATTAGGGTAAGCAGCCTAGTTAGCATCCTAATAGGCCTGTAATGTAAGTGAGGGAGATTGAGAGAAGTGAATATCATAAGAAGGTATGGAAGGAAGGTAGCACAAAATTCATTTAACCATGAGTTAATGAATGACAGTAAGACAATGCAAAAACTTTAAAATTTGTTTATGATAAATTGAATGTCAGGACGAGCATGACAAAGTTATTAAAGGGCACCAATAATGCTACAATATTCAATAAGATCAAGAAGGAGATAACTATGGTTTTTAGATAGGGGAGGGTGGGGGTAATAGGTGTGGTTAAAAACGATGCAAAAAAGAAGATCTTTAGTGTACTTTGTTTGGGTAAAGCGAAGAGCAGTGGGTGTATTGGTGGCTTCGATGTCAAGAAAATGATGAAGAGGACCTAAGTATTTAATGGAAAATGTTGTGTGAAGATTAAGGGTAAGAGAGGTGATGAAGGTGGGTGAAGAATTTATAGCTAAAATATTATCGACATACACTAAAAGAAAGGTTGTATGAGGAAAAAATAGTGTAAATGAACAAAGAGTTAGTTCAAGAATTTTTTGACTTAAGTGATGAAATCAAGCCCTAGGGGCTTGTTTGAGACAATAAAAAGCACTACAAAGGTGTCAAACATAATAAGGATGAAGAAGATTGAAAAAACTATGAGGTTTGAAATATAAAAATTAGATATAACTATGAGAAATTTACATCAAGCTAACAAATAAACCTACTACTATTTGCAAAGGTGAGAATAATGTGAATAGTAGTAGGTCTAAAAATTAGACTAAAGGTGTCGATACAACAATGGCTAGAGTTTGATGATATCTCTTAGCGATAAGACGAGTTTCATAGCGATTAAAGGAATTATCATGATTTCATTTGATGTAAAATACTCATTTAAAACTGACAATGTTAGCAGCTAATGATTGAGGAACATGATTCTAAGTTGGATTGTAATATAAAACATTGAACTCATCAATCATCATGTATAACTTAATGCCGGTGAGAAAATTTGTTGGCTTAAGTAGGTTTGGGATCACAAAGGGTATGGACGAGACCAGAGTAAGTAATATAGTTACAAAAGGTGCAAGAAATGTGAATGTGATCACATATATATGTGATCATAGGATGTGGAAAATGGAGTGAAGAAGGTGGAGGAGCCAAGGAGATAAGAGAAGAAGTAGGAGGAGTAGGTGGGGAAAGCGGCTTGAAAGGCAAGGGCAAGGAAATGATGGATGAGGAAGAGGGAGAGGGAGCATTAAAAGACAAGTTGGCATAAGGAAAGTGATTTTTAAGAAAACGAACATATCAAGAAATATAAAGTTTAAAAGTGAATCTTTTATACCGAAAATGTTGGGGCCCGTTTTCGAAGCCCAACTATCCTTGAACCATAGAGCGTGAGCGGTCTTTCTTGGAGGGTTAAGCCATTGTACCCTAATTAGCCATAATCGGGTTCTTATCATTCTTATTTCATCTCTAGTCACAAAGGTGAGCTCACACAACAAAACCAAAAAAAATCACAATTGAATCTTCATACTTGTAGCTCTTAGTCTCTAGGTTATTTTGGACCAAGAACCAACTAAATCGGAGTTCTATAGCTTAAGATATGCTTAAGAAACTAAGGGATAAACATGCCCCGACATATTCACCAAACCGTTCCTTCCAATCAATCTTATTGAATTTGAAACCAATGGCTATAAAATTTTATGGAAAGGTAGGAGAATGTGTTAGAAATCTAACGCCTCAAGAATCACCTCAATCGGAGGTCAGACGAGGAAATTATGGCCAAATGAATCCCATATGTTCATGTTCTTACTCACTTTGAACATGCTTTGGCGCAAATGCTATAACTCTCACTACGGATGTCGGATTGACTTCGTTTTTGGACGGTTTGAAAGTAGACATCTAGGGATACAACTTTTGTGAAGACCAAAAATTTCAAATCTGTCGTTTAGAGGGTCAAAAACACGAACCGTGTAAAATAACACGGTCAGGCCGTGTGACATTAGGGTGGAAAAATGGCACCCTACTCCAGAAAAACACGGCCCGTGTGAATTTTACACGGGCTGTGTGAATTTACACGGTCAGCCCGTGTAACTTTTCGGTGAAAAATGGCACTCCTGCACCCGGAAAACACGGCCCGTGTGAATTCACACGGTCTGGCCGTGTAACCTTCGGGTGACATTTCCTGCACGACATCCCCTACTAAAACAGTCATATCTCTCAACTCCGGCATCAAAAAATCGCAAACTTGGTATCGTTGGAAAGATAAAAGGACAAGCTACAACTTCTATGAAGACAACTTAGCCAAATTCATCCTAGATTAGCACAGAATTTCTCTCAAAGCCAGGTCACAGTTTCCTACCCACATGAAAACTTAAGATTTGAAATGTAAAAACATGAAACGCCATAATCAACTATAATTCATAAGTATTTCATTCACATCAAAATAAGAGTTTTACAATGCTTTAGGGGGCATTTTGAGCCACCTTACAATATAATCCAAAAATACAAATGTTTCATGAAATACAAATTCTCAAAATGCAACTAAAGCATTGTTTACAAAAGTCTAACTTCAAAAGAGCAAAATATGCAAATTGGAGTGATGCCTTGACGATTGACTCGATCACTCGAAATGTTGCTCATCGCCTGCGGAGGGGGAGGAATGGGGGTGAGCGTAATGCTCGTGGGTAACAGTCTTATAATCGATAACAAGCAAAACCGTTTACAAAAATCATGATCAAGGCAATTTATATGAA